>JAGFMF010011747.1:13958508-14017670 GCA_019455555.1 Galemys pyrenaicus | reverse complement strand
GAGGGAGGGAGGGAGGGAGAGAGGACAGTTAACTGAAGATGGCTCAGTGGGACTAGAGTTCCAGAGAGCCTGGAGGAATGAGTGGAGAAGGACAAACAGCCTGTACAAAGAAAACACAAGGGTGTGTGTTTTCCAAGAATTCATGTCACATGCAAATGCACTCAAAATGGGTCCAAAGGACACACTGGAAAGTGACCGCAGAGTCTTCGTGGGGACAGGGGTGTCACTGGACTTGAGGGGGCAGACAAGGGGGATCCCAACTGTATCTATCGCATTCTGAGTATTTTTAAGGAAAAGAATGTATTTCTACACCATTTGGTTTGCTGCTTTAATGCGCGCAGGGCCCGGAGACTGGGAACTAGTAGGAGGAATTGTCAGCTGGGATGAGCTCTGGGGGTGCGCATGGCGGTGGTGGTTCTGACCTTTACTCCAAAGTCAGCATGCTTTTCATGAACGTGATTTTCCTTTAAGAAAAAGTCTGGAAGCAAAAGTGTCATGTGTGAGAGTGGTGAATTCAGAGCAACAGGGGCACATGAAGTTGTCATTTTCGCATTAGGATTTTTCTCTATTTGTTAAATTTCCCCAAATTAAAATAAGGCAAAGGAACGGGCCAGAGCCCCGGGCCAGCGCACGGAGGCAGCAAGGCCCCGCTGCCCGCAGCCTTTGCTCTCCGGGGCTTGGCCAGGCTCCTGCTCTGCAGCTTCTGGCAAAGTGGGGTGAACCAAAGGGGCCAAGAAAGGGAGTCAGAGAGCAGAAAGCAAGAGGGAGTGAGAGAAAGGTATCCCCCGACACCCTCGGGCATGTGGGGGCCCCACCTCCAGGACTGGGGGGCAACTGCAGGGTGGGAGGCTGGGCTGGGCCCCCCCACAGCAACGTGTGGAAGGCAAACCTCTCCTCCCCAGATGACAACCCAGGGTAGCTTTATCCTACACAAGGTTTTAGAAAGAAAACGTCCACCTTCGTCCTGTTTCTCCCGCACCGAGCAATTCTCTGCAAAGGAGAAAGAGCTAAGTGTCTGGTCTGCAGAGAAAAACAGAAGAAATGCCCTGTCAGCTGGGAAGTGTCCGAGCTGGGAGCTCAAGCAGCTGCCGCGGCTGGGGCCTGTTACCAACGCAGACTTAATGCCATTAGCCCTGATTAAGCAGCAGGCCGGGCCCTGCCCCCTTAGCCTGGACTTGCAGCCTCGGTTTTCAATTATGCACTAATTTGAAACTCTTCGAGCATCGCCTGGTGAGTACAGGCGGTCAGGAGAATCCAGTGTCCTATTCTTCCCCAGGAAGGGAGCGAATGTTTTCCAGAGCAAGCATCTGGGACTGCTCTCCAAATCCTGAACCTCAGAGATGAAAGAAATCACTCTAGCCCAAAGTCATGGCTGTCCCCAGTCATAACATAGACAATTCTAGAGCAAAAAGTGCCTCCCGTCCAGATCTAACCCAGCTGCTTCACTGACAGCTGGGGAAAGCAAGGCCCAAAGGACCCCTAATGTTACAGGACAACCCTAGCACCAAACTGTTACAGGGCAACCCTAATATAAAATGGGTTTCCCTGACTGGGTTCTCACCCGCGCTCAAAAGGCTTTTATAATAAGCCCAACTGCAGGCACAAGCGACCAACATTATTAAAGGGTTTTATTTTACAAAAGAAGGGGAATAAAGTAGAAATATCACAAGGAGAAGAGAGGGATACAAATCCGTAAATATCCTACCAGATCTTCCGAGCTGGAGCCCAAGGGTGGGTTGAGAGCTGGCTCCGAGTCAAGTGAGATGGCTGCGAACGAAGAGAAGCCCAAGGCCCACCTCTCTGGTTTTATACCCAGTCTGGCTGCTTGACTCCACCCTCAGGTCCCAGGGATCCACTCTTCCATAACCATCTTATCGGATTTGTGGTTCTGGAATATTGGTGGTCTGCAGTGGGGGTTGGAGTTCACAAACCTATTTGTGTAATCCATTCAGGACGACCTTTCCCCTAACACTAACATCCTTGGAGCTCTGATGCACCAGGCATGGAATCTTCTAACCTGAATCAACAGCAAACTTTCCAAACGGTTTGGGGGAGCCCTCTAATGGGGTGATGGGGCTGATGTAACTTGCATCCTCTGGGTAGCTGGCTGCAGTTTTCATAGTCGCCAGTAGGTGGCCCCAGGCATTGCCAACCACGTCTAGAGGGTCCAAAGAGCCATGCTCCATTCCCAGGAGGTCAGAGAATGTAGGGCGCTCAATGTTCACAGCCTCTCGCTGTAAATGTAATCCACTGAATGCTGAAAACCCGGATCTCGAAATGGAGACCGGCTGGAGGAAGAGGCCCACGGGTGTTCTGAGCTCAGCCTCTCCTGCCTCTGAGCCTCGCCCTACTCACCGTGAACAAGACCATATGGGAAATGAAATCATCTGGATGGGGCCCCAGACATTCCCAAATGCCAGGCCCAGCCATATCCCTGGGAGCTTGCTCTCACCTGGGAGAGTCAGCTGCACAAGCGGGGTCCCCCCTCCCACAGGCTGACCATGTCCCCAGCTCCGGACAGGGCACACACGAGAGGAGGTGGTGTCTAGCCCTCGGCCCCGCCCACGCACTCCCCAGGACTGAAGGAAGTCTCGGCAAACCCTCACACGGTCTGAAGGGAGGTGCACGTGTAACTGTCATGACCCTACAGAGAGTGACCCCATTTGGGGTGCTCTGAGGCTGGTGGCAACATTTACAAACCTTTGCCCCAAACCTGGAGCCTGTGCCTGACTGACTGCAAATGGAAGCAGATTTCATGTCATTCCTATACAGACATCACTTTCACATGTGCGATGGGATTTCTAGAATGTTCTGGGAGTTAGCATGACCACCTGGAGACCTGGGTGCAGCTCATCCTGTTGAGACAGCCTTGGGACGGTGGGAACGACTTATCCTGCACCTCCTGTTACAGTCTCACAGGGGTTACGGGGTAGCCCTAGGAGGAGGGGCATTTGTGCTGGGTCTTCAAGGGCAGGGTAGAGGCTGGATGTTCCAGAAGTCTCAAGAGTGTGAAAGAGACAGAGGCCTGTGAAAGGTTAGTGGGAACTGCAAGGATCAGGGTCAGGCTGGAGAGAGGGGAGTGGAGGTGGATGGCCAGGGTTAGAACCCTGGTCCTGCTTCTGAAAGGACCTTTTACACTACGTTAAAAGTTCTAGAAGATTCTAGAGCAAAAAGTGCCCCCCGCCCAGAGCTAACCCAGCCGCTTCACTGACAGCTGGGGAAACAGCTGAATTTGACACAGAAGCCCGCAGGACCTCTGAAGTCTCTGCAACTCCTGGAGGGCAGGACTGAGGGGAGAGGGGGAAATGGCCAGAACATCCTGAGTTGTCTAACCAGGACATAACCTATTCCTTATGGAAAACACCAAAACAGGAAGAATGAGGGCACCGGCACTGCCCACAAGCCACACTTCCAGAGATGCCCTTGATGCTGTCTATTTGGAGCAGACTCCAGCCAGACCTGTTGTGTACAGTTGCACAGGCTGTGCACTGCACAACCCCAGGCCCTGTGTCTCTTTTGACTGGAGTATGATGAGTCATGCAAAGCAGCCACTCTGCTGAGAGCACCCTGGCCAGTCCAGGACATGCCCACATAGAGCAGCTCAAGTGCCCATTCCTAGTGCCCGGAAGCCATCCCCAAACCATGATGGTGTTATAGGGTAGGGAGAGGGGTATCTTAAAACTTTTAAACTTGCTTTTTTAAAATGGGTTTTGCCATCTGCTGCATCAAGATAAATATATAAGGTTTTTAATGGAAAGGAATTTTAATATAGTTAGGGTATAATACAGAAAGGACAAAAAATATAGTTACTAAGTTAAGTGTTTAAAGTTATTTATTTTTTTGAGGGTAAATGTTTAGCCAGATAGGACTGACTTCAAGCAAGGCCCAAAAGCCTGCCACAAGTTGAAAGGATTTTTTTAATAGAGACCCATAGAAAAGGGTTGGAAAGAGTTAGATAAATCTGGGAGAAAAAGAGTAAAATTAAAACTAAGCTGCCATTATTAAGCTCCCCACAGGTTTTTTTAACCTACATTTGTTTTAACTAGTTTAAGACTAAAAAGTAAGCACAGTTTCTTTACATGTTTTTCTGCTTTGCGTGCTTCCTCCACGCCTCCTTGCTGCTCTCCATACTGCATTTTCCTCCCTTCTGTTTTTTTTATTTCCTCTCTCCAGCATTTTTTAATTTTTGCTTAGCTCCACCCACTTAGGGCAGAACCGGAACTTTCCCCTTTTTTGGGGACCGCCCTGTTACAATGGGGGAAACAGGAAACAGGGCCTGTGTTTCGGGCTGACCTACAAGTGACATGTCAGGCACTTCCTCGCTGGGCCTCTGTCCCTTTGTCTGTGAAGTGCAGGGACCAGTTGGTCCTCGCGGCCTTGTCCAACTACTATGTCCTCAAGACCAGAATCACTCATCTCTGGCATTTGCAGAGTTCTGCCAGGAAAGGGCTTGAGCAACCACTCTGGGCTTGCAGAGTGTCCACAGACAGGATCTGGATTTCACAGAGCTCTCTGTTTTGTAAGATAATAAGATATTCTAGCATGAAGCTCACCACTGATGAAATTTGGTAGAAACTGAATTTGTTACAGGGCAGGGTGGGGGCTCCCCAGGACCCGCAAACCTGTCTGCTCTAAGTAGGATCTGCCATCCACTGCATCAAGACAAAACATCCTCTAGTGTGTGAGACCTTTAATGGAAGGAACATTAATCCGGTTAGCGTGCAGTTAGTGCGAAGGAAGGGGTAGGAGGGACCTGGGACTCCAGGCAGAGAGGGGGCACTCCCATGGCAAGGGAGGTGACTCACAGGACGAAGCCCAGATGTGCTATAATGATATGTTTGCCCTGCCGTGTGAGATTCCTCGGACAGGGAGGTGATTTCTGGTCATAGCTCTAATTCTGGGTGATACCAGCAATTTCCATTCTGGGTAGTTAAGGAAGTGGTAAAAGTTTTTCATGGGCCTGCAGGGCATGATGGGCCTCACATGGAAATGATTCACATGCCAAGAGGCCTGTCTGGGGGACACCACTCTTGGACCATAATAAATAAAGGGGAATGCAGATGAGGGTGAGGGTGGGGCCAGGACCTGGTAGGCTACAGGCCTCCTCAAAAGGTCAGGCTTTGGGGCAGTAGCTGGAGGGTGGTGGGAAGAGGAGCAGGCTGGTTCTTGGGACCAGGGCAGGGTGTGTGTGGGGTGGGGGGGGGCAGCAGTGACAGCCACGGAAGCGATTTCAAGCCCAGATGGAGAATTTGTTATAGGGCAGGGTGGGGGCACCCCAGGACCCACAAACCTGTCTGCTCTAAGTAGGATCTGCCATCCACTGCATCAAGACAAAACATCAGGGTGCCCCCTTTAGTCAGTTGCCCCACCGGCCCAATGGGTGGCCTCAACGTGATGTGCCCTCGGTCCCCAGAGGTGTGCAAGCAAAGTACAAGGGAGAGGCAGCAGGAGCACCGGAAGTGGCGATTCTGGGAGATCCGCAGAGGAAAACAACCAAACTTGATAACAATGCTTAACAAAGTTTATAGTGGCAAAGGACCCACTTAAAACATTTTAGCAGCAGCCTGCTGAGATCAGAGCAATCTCTGGAAATGATTTATTTACATATAAAAATGAGACATTTCCCAACAGCCCTGCGACAGCCCCTGGGGTGAGGCTCTCATTGGCCGGTGCCTCCCTCTTGGGGCTGCATCCTCTGTGGGGGCTGATTGCCTCTCCGAGGGCGGTGCTGCAGCCTGCCCAGCAAGCCTTCCCGAGAGTTGTTTCTCCAAAATAAACCTCACATAAGCATTTCAATGTGCTGCTGAGCATGAAGTACAGTCAACATTTTGATTCCAAGAATGCAAATGAACCCCTGAGGGGCCTGGAGGAGGCTGAACGCCCTGTGGAAAAGCACTCCTTTTAAAAGCTTGAGATTGACACAGCCAGTTCCGCCCTTTGCGGTTAGACTTGGGGAAACTGAGGCTGGGGCAGGGTGGGAGCTGCTGCTCAAGGTCGCGGGGAGGCGAGGGCAGACTGGACTGGAATCCAGGTGCTCCCCACCGGGCTCCAAGCCTATGCGCTGTGCAGGCTCCCAGGTGAGAAGCCTTACGGGGTTGGTGGGGGGATGGCTAGGAGCCCCCCCCACCCCATCCCTGTCCCCCAGCTCATGCTGGGCACCAGCGGTGGGGATGGTGGGACACGGTGGGAGCAGGGGAGGCGGGTGCCAGTTTGGGCTGGGTCCCTTCTGAGGCTCAGGAACCTGGACACTGAGCCTGTCCCTGTTCCAAGGGCCTTCCCCATCCTGCTGTGGGGGTCCGTCCTCTGGTCTTGTCCCACAGCGGGGAGGGTCCTTTTTCCCTGGGGCCGGTACCCAGCAAGTGCTGAAAATGTAATGCTGTGCCCCGAGCTTTGTCATCGCCCTGTGGAAGACCCTTCCCCACCCGCACCCAGGCCCAGTCCTGGAGGCTCCTGCAGAAAAGGCGAGAAGCTGTTTGAGAGGTGCCTGTGCCAGGCGGAAGCCCTGGGAGCTGTCCAGGGTGCTGCTGCGGCGCTGGCCCGTGGGTCTGGACCAGACTGGGAACGGAAGTGTGTAACGGTCTTCCAGAGTTTGGGGCGATGGACTCATAGGCCACCTCCAGCAATGACCCCCCGTGGATTCTCCCCAGCCTGGCAGACCTGTCAGAGGGACCTGGGAGAAGTCAGCCTCTGCTGACAGGAGGCCAGGGGCTCGCTCCCAGCATCCCAGAGCAGAAGGGCCCCGGCAAGGCTGCCCCAGAGCCTCACACAGGCTTCGGGGGTGGGGCGCCTCGATGAGGCATGAAGATGAGTGGGGGCTCCCAGGAGAGGCCGATCCCCTCATCACAGTGGAGAGGCACCCCTCAGCACTTTCCCAAGCCCCATCAGCTAGTCCAGGTTTTGTTTTTGCCATTTCAAGGAAAGGCTGTTTTTCCCTCTTCGGAAGGAGAGTGCACCCGACTGCACGCGGTCCCCCACTATTATGCTGGAGACTCCGCAGCCTCTTCCCGTGTGCCCCCTGCCCAGCGGCCCTTCGAAGCCACACCTACTGTGAGGGCTGTGTTCTCACTGGCACGGAGGCGCCTGTGCCCTGGGTTCTGTGCCCCAGTCACCTTTTGTCCAACAGAACTGGGCAGGAGGGGCGTGCCCACGAATCCTCCCTGCAGCACCCACAGGTGGCTTCCCCTCTGGGTCCTGGGCTAAGACCCCATCAGCTCCTGACACTCAGAAGCCGCCCACCTCCCCCACCCGGTACCCATAAGCATGGGGGCATACCTGGGGTACGGGTGTAGGGCGCTCAGCAGGCCTGACCCGGTTCAGCCACCTGCTCCCTGTATCTCTGCTGGACCGAAATGCCTGCTCCCTCACTCCCTGGAGAACAGTAACCCAGGCCAAACGGAGGTGGATGCGTTCACGGCTGCCTCCCCGAGCCTGGCAGTTTAGCACCATCTGAGTCCATCAGCATCGTCCAGTTCCCCTCACACCCACCTCCTACTGGCTGCAAAGTGTTTGCCCAAGGCCCAGGCACACTGCACGCTGGGAGCCCATTCCCGGATGACACAGCCATTACTAACCCTCTGGCCCAGCTCAGGTGACAAGTCCCCCAGACGTAGTGGCGAATCCCAGTTGCTGGGCCAGGTGTGCTGTGTTTCTCATTTGCCCTTCAGTGGCTGTGAGGGGGGCACTGCCCCCACGCAAGGAGGAACCCAGGCCCCGTGGGCTCGGTGACCCGTGCAAGCCCCCTGCCCTGGACCCCAACGCTGGATTCAAAGCCTGCCTGTCAAGGGGGCGTGCCACCGCCCAGCTACACAGGGGCTCTCCGGCACAGGGAACGAAACGAAAGCCTCCGTGGAAGGCGGCTGCTCAGTGCCACAGACCCAACGAACGTCAGCCCCGCCTTTGCTCCATGTGCTCACGAAGAGGAGCCCAGCTGCTATGACTCGGCCCTGAGTGCCTGGACCATTGCCCGTTGCCCTCCTGCCCCTGCGTGGCCCCTCGGCACTGACCGCTGCATCCCTCCACCTTCAGGGATGAGACCTCCCCCCCAGCCCTGCCGCTAGCCCTTCCTGCCCTGCCTCGCCCTCGGCTGCAGCGCCTCCTCCTCCCTCCCAGGGTCCAGCCCGTTGCTGTGGACTGTTGCGCGAGTCTGCAGATTGTACGAGTATGAGGGATGGAGACTCAAGCCCCTTGAGGAGCTGCTGCACGCAAGCAGGTTCTGGAAACCCGAGCTGGCTGCAGCCTGGAGCTGCATCATTGTCCCATTTCTGAGTCCACGATATGTTGGGTCAGGTACAGGGGCCAACAGTGAGGAAGGCAAAGCCCATACCTGACAACGCCCAGGCAGCAGGGCAGCACATGGCACCTCTAAATGTATCCACCGCAGGGCCAGAAGGGCGCTGCTGCGTCATCGGAGCCCCGAAGGCGCCTGAATCACTCGCCGGCCATCTGCACGTGCAGGCCAACTCCTCCCGCCCACGGCCGCCGGGGCCTCACCCATCACATTTAAAGCGAGATGGGAAGGGGCCATCCAGGAAGGGCAGTGTGTGGTGTCAGTGTCCCCACTACCCACCTGGGCCCAAGATCACCCACCAAGCCCTCTCTCCCTCCTAGAAGTGGGATGCCCCTGCTGGAACAGCCCTGCCCGGAGCACCTGCCTTGACTGCCCCAGGGCCCCTTCTCCTTTTTCCCAAGTCTCCTCCTCAGGGAAGTCTTCACTGGTCTCAGTGAGCTGTCTCTCCTCTGTGTGCCCAAGAGTGCTCGGTCATGAATGCTGTGTGTTGGTTTACTGGTCAGCTCGCACCCGGGACAAAGGCAGCGGAAAGACCTAGCTCACCTCTATGTCTCCAGCATCAAACACAGAGCTTGGCACAGAGCAGATGCTCAGTATTTCATGAAAGGATGGATGGCCGGGTGGGTGGGTGGGTGGTTGGTTGGATGGGTGGGTAGATGGATTTGTGGATGGGTAGATGGGTGGAATGGTAGATGGGTAGAAGGATGGGTGGATGGGTGAATGGATAGATGTATGATGGATGGATGCAGAGATGGACATGGAAGCAACCTAAGTGCCCAGTGATAGAGGACTGGATCAAGAAGTTTTGTTTCCTCACTATGGAATACTATACAGCCATGAAGACAGAGGAAATGCTGCCACTTTCAGCAAAATGGGTGGAGTTAGTCAGAAGAACAAAGAGGGCCTCCCTGGTGGCACAGTGGGTTAAGCAGTGCACTATGAAGCAAACCGCAACCTCGGCAGCACGAGTTCAATCCCTGCCACTGGCCAGGGAGTGGACCCACATGGCACAGCAGACCTCTCCTGCCTGGCCTGCTGCTCCCCTCAGCAGTGTGTTTCAGTCAGTCTGCCTGTTCTGTTCCCCACTCTGTCTCTGGTGGAGCCTCTCACCCCCTGCCCCTCTGGCCTGTACCCCAGTTCTTGTGTGCATAAATAAATAAATCTTTTTTAAAAAGATTAATAAAAAAAGAAGAAGAACAAAGACAAATATTGGAGGTTTACATAGCAGATGATTTGAAAAAGAAAACAACTTATACAATTTATAAAAACTGGTGGCCCCTATCAATGAAGTGAGGTTTCTGGGTTAAGAGAGGAGAGGGACAGAGAGAAAAAGGGTTAAACAGGGTATGGGGGTGGTGATAGAAAAACTCTCAGGCACAGAGGATTTAGGAGATTTTCACAAAATCCCAGAGCTGCTTAGTAGCAGTGTAGGATTTTATGCAGAGCAGTTTTTATCGTTGTCATAAAACAAGAGTTGCAATGCTTTGAAATTGTTCATAAATAATTTTAATCCAATTTTTCTCTCAATCTGTGTTTAAGAAGAAAAAAAGAAGGCCAGGTAGGGTTTCTCATGCTGCGCCAGGCACCTGCTCAAAGCTGCCCCCGAATCCAGGAACTGGCTGCAAACAGCCGCCCGGAGTGGCCAGCAAGCTCAGAGCGCTGCCTGTCACCAGGACAGGTGCACCGACGATGGATTTCCATCTCTCAGCTGTTATGGTGACCCCAGCTCATGCTTCCCTCACCCCCACCCCCAGAGCCCTCTGGCTGGGGTGACCTTGTCACTCACCGGGCCCAAGCATCCTGCGCATCCTAAACCAGGGACGCCTGCTGCATACAAAGCTGAGCAGTGAGAAGAGGCAGCTGTCAGAATGCTTCCAGGCGCCGTGGGGCTGGCCCGCATGGGCTCCAGGAGACCCACCAGGCCCCAAACTGCTGGCCCAATCTCTTACCCCAGAAGAAGCCCCCTGGGAGACCCGATCCACTGGGCAGATTCCCCAGTGGGGACTGCTCACTTTGGATTCCAGCAGATACCCTGAGGGCCTGGAAACCCAGAAAGTGGGTGAGGGGGCCCAACACAAAGCCCACAGGGGGTCTGCAGATGGGGAAACTCCCACACTTGCCTCTGCCCTCCCTCCTGCCACCTGAGGGCACGTGCCACCTGCAAGGCACCTTCAGGACCTGACAAACCCCGCACTGGCCCTGCCTTTGAACCTGGCTTCCCAGTAGCCATCCATGTGGCATGGGCCACACCCTCTAAGCCCATTACCTCTAAGCTCATGGTCGAGACAGTGCCAGAGGCAAGTGTAACCCTCAGGTTCTAGAGGGAAACTGAGTCCCAGAGGGGCTGAGCGATGCACAGGGGATGCTGAGGACGCACCTCGACCATCAGCCTGGAATGGAGGCTTCCTACCAGCGGAAGCTTGCGCCTTAAATGCAGATTCCTGGGCCCTGGCTCCAGTGGGTCTGGCCCAGACTTGGGAATGGAAGCACTGTCCCTCCACCTCTGGGGGAGGGATCTAGTAGGTTCTCCTGTCTATGAGGAGCTGGCCACTTCCTCTCCTGTCCACCTCTCTTCCTATAAACACACACACACACACTCTCTTGAGCGTGCGCGCACACACACAGAGACACTGAACCCCTCCTTTCCCTAATTTCCTGGTCTGTAGGAGGTCCTAGGGTCCTTCTCAGAGTTCTTACGACATGAGGGGTATGTAGAAAGTGCTGGAAAAACACCTAGCATAAGAAGTTCTCAGTACGTACCAGTTACCGTTACAGCTTTTCTATGGCACTGTTTCACACCTATTCGTCTTGTCTACATGACAAAAGTCCAGGCTCACAAAGGGTACATAGCCCAGGCTTGGGCATGCAATACTCACTGAACGTAGAAATTAATGATTAAATACACAGGCAAGCAAATCTCATAATCAATATGTGAAGGAACATGGCAAATTTTCCTGAAATAATAATATTACTGCTTCCTTAACACGAACCAGGCTTGGACTGAGCATTTCGCATGACTGGCATCACCTGGCACGGTAACATGAGGCAGGCACTACTCACAGCGAGAAAACTGAAGCATAAAAAAATGAAACAATTTGTCCGTGTTCTTGAGCTACTTAAATGGTGGAGCTACTATTTTAATAATCTGAACTGTTTTACTCCAGAATTTTCTAATGTAATTGCTCAGCCTCTTAACCACAATGCTGTGTGTTCTTTTTTCTTGCTAGAACGGGAGCTTCTCCAGGGGATAACTGAATCTTGTTCATCTTTGTTTCCATAGACAGAGGACTTTACAGAAAGTGAGTGCTCAAGGAAATGTTTACTGGGTGTGTTCGGTGGATGGACAGAGGATGGGCGGGTGTGTGGGTCAAGGGGTAGGTGAGCCCACCCGTGAGTGCTTGGATGGGTGGATAACTAGGTAGGTTGGCGGGTGGATGCATGGACGAGCGGGTGGGCGATGTGACCTTGGGAGAGCAGGTGCTAAATAACTGGGTGTTCCCACGGAAGGGTGGGGCGTGCATGGGATGCTGGTAGAACAGAGAGAGAGCAAGTGGGGGAATGGGTGATGATGCATAAGTGGAAGAATACTCTCCCACGTTACTCCGCAGAGTAACCCCAGAAGAGCCCCGAGACAGAGAACTGTTCGGAACAGATGTGCATCTGAAGATAAAAGAAGCTGAAAAATAGTGTTGGCGGTTCTGTTCCCGGAGGGAGACAGAGGTGGGGAAGGCACCTCTGGGTTCCAGGAAGAGGCGTCCCCCGTCAGCAGCCTGAGCCTGAAAGAGCCGGAGGCTCCGCAGTGAAGGCTCTAATTGGATTTCATTAAAGCGAAATGGATTTCCTAGCACTGAAGAGCTAGTTCATTAATTTAATCCACGCTCTAGCGATGGGAAGCGCGGGGAGGGACAGCCGGCCGGGCTCTCCTGGCTGCGCTCAGAGCTAGGAATACTGCAGCTGGGGCAGCGTTCTGCTTCCGCGCGGCTAGGCTCTACGCCAGTGCCTGGGCGCGGCGCTGGGCACGCAGGGACCCGTCGGGTGCAATACTACCTCCACGGGAGGGCGGGGCGTGCAGGGGCACGGCACGCTGGACAGGGGTGAGCCACAGAGAAAGACCGACCTGTGCCCCGGGCCCTGTGGGCTGGGGGGAGGGAAGGCGGGGAGGAGGGGAAGCCGGCCCAGCAGGTGCAAGTTTTGTGGGTTTGCGGGTCAGAGTGCACCAGAGGAAGTTGTCCAGACTGCACCAAGCCAAGGGAAGAGAGAAGCTGGGGTGTTCGAGAATATTCGCCCCACGTGCCAGGTGTGTTCTAGGCAGCAGACACTCAGCAGGCAAGACTGCCGCGGTCCTGGGGTGGACTGGCTGCAATCGAAAACTGCCGCGTTTGGCGCCTGTACAAGGCGAGCTGCCCAGGCCAGAAGAGGTCACCCGGGGAGAGACTAGGAAGGGCGGTTCATCGTAGTTCGTGCCCCCACCAGACCGGGAATCCCCTCCCCTCACCCCTGCAGGTGGCCGCACAGCCTCTGCTTGCCTGCGCCGGACGGGGCTCGCTGGCAGCCGCGCGGGGACGTCAGGCTGTCTGTCAGGCCGTTCTGTTAGGGGGAAGGTGGTCCTGAGGGATGACACAGGTGGGTGTGTGGACTCCAACCCCCACTCCAGACCACCAGCGTTCCAGAACCACAGATCCGATAAGGTGGTTATGGAAGAGTGGGTCACTGGGACCTGAGGGTGGAGTTCAGCAGCCAGGCTGGCTGTAAAACCAGAGGTGAGCCTGGGGCTCGCTCTCTTCCTTTGGAGCATCTCTCTTCCTTTAAAACCATCTCACTTAACTTGGAGCCAGCTCTCAACGCGCCATTGCTTAGAAGCTCTGGTAAAATATTTACGGATTTGTATCCCTCCCTTTCCCTTGGTGTTAATACTATTTTATTCCCCTTCCTTCGTAAAATAAAACTCATTAATAACTTTTGCCTTCATAAAATAAAACCCAATAAAAACTTTTGCTTTCATAAAATAAAACCCATTAATAACTTTTGCCACGTGTACCTAAAGTTAAAACTTATTAAAAATCTTCTAAACGCGTGGGTAAAAACCCAGTAAAGCAAAACCCACTTTATATTAGGGTTACCCTATAACAGTTCTTCAGACTCTGGCCTGATTCCACTCCCATTTGTCCTGTTCTGTCTTTTGGAGCCGTCCATGCACGCGCTCTAGAACCCGCTGGAGTGTTCCTCACACACCCCTCCCTCCCGTTCTGATAGCAGGGCCCCAGGTTAATTCCGGGGACACCAGGCTGTCTCCACGGCCACCTCCCATGTCAGGAGAGGACAAGTCTTCATTCAATTTCTGAGTCGTGCCTTGGGGGCCAGCGGAAAAGAGGAGGCTCAGAAAGATGAGAGGTTTTCCTTCTGGACCCTTCCCCCAACACCCCGTCCCTGCAGCCGCTCTTATCTCCCCGGAATACTCCGTCGGAGCCTCCTGCCCAGAGACCACTCATGTGAAGCCCATGGCCCCCGCAGGGCAGGGACCACAGGTGGCCAACCGCACTGACCGCCCAGCCCTGCCTGGCTGGCGCTCACCTCACAACCTCCTTACGGCGGTGTCTGACCCGGCTGAGCACCTCTCGGGACAGCTGCGCCTCCACCTCCCGCCGTCCGTCCGCCCTCTCTGGTGGCAGCTGGACCCGGGCTAGCAGCATCCGCCGTCAGCCGTGACCCCGGGGCCAGCGTCTCTCCCGCCCCACCCGGGCTGACTCGCAGGGAGAGAAGCAGGCGCGTCTGTGGGCTCCGCGTGCTGTGGCGCCAACGCGGGGCCTGGGCGTCCAGGCCTCACGTTCCGGAGACCACCGGCCCTCGGCGGCTCCTGAGAGAACCTGGATGAATCTGGAGCATCTTCCTGCACCAGGCGGCCCGCTCAAACAGCCTGCTTTGTGGTGGGGTCTCGGGACGCACCGTATCAGCTGGGCTTTTATTTATTTAGTGCCAGAGGAAATTTTTCCCCCTTTATATGTTTGGCATCAGTAGTGGTCCCCATTCCCCACCACCGTGTCACCCGGGCACCGTCACCTCAGTCCCTTGTGCTCTTTCTGCCCTCACCCCCTCCCTGCCCCCTCCCCACACAAAGTGTGTCCGACTTGGCTTGTCTTTGTTTTTGTTGTGCTGTGTCTTTGTTTTTGTTTTTTTCATCGTCCTTATTCTTTTCCTTGATCCCTTATTTGGTTCCCTGCTACCCCTCCTAGACGTGAGACCATCTGGTATCTTTCTTTTGCCTTCTGACTTATTTCGCTGAGCACCATCCCTTCCAGCTCCATCCATGTGTCTACAAATGACTCCAGTTTATCTTTTTGATTGCCGAATAGTGTGCCATCAGCTGGGCTTTTAGAGGGACTGGGCTGCAGGGCCAGTTGCGTGGATGGTCAGCCGCACCCTAGTGACCGCCAACCCCGAGGTCCTCTCTGAAGGCTCCCTGGGGAGGCACCTGGAAGCTGTGCCCGGTCTCCCAGACCCTCCTCTGGCACCTTCGCTCCTTTTTAGCGAGTCTGTGTCCACACCTGTTATGAGCCATGCCCATGAGTCCGTTCTCGGAGTGGGGCGAGGCCTTCGGCGAGTCATCAAGCCTGAGTGTGGCCTTGGGGACCCGCCCGCCCGTCTGCCCTCACAGCATTCGTCTGCTTTTCACCTATTGTGCCCCCACCTCCTAGTGCCAGACCGCGAGCGGGGGCCCCAGGGGCCCAGATCTGCAGGCCAGGGCCCTTCCCTCTGTCCACACTGCTCCCGGGGCCCTGTGCTGGACCAACAGCTAAGTCCCCAGCTGCTGCAGATCTCCCCCTGAACTGCCTAAATTGTGCAGCTGGTTTCTTGGAACAAGACCGCATGAGAGACAGGCGCGCTCAGGCAGGGCGGCCTCGTGTGGTGTCCACTCTGGGATGGCCGCACCTTCCAGAGCGTTGATGGGCCCCTCCTTGGCCTGGCGTCTGATGGAAATCCACGGAGCCCCAGAGCCGTGGAGGCCCCGCCGCGTGCCACTGACCCCCACCCTGCCTGCTCGCTGCAGGGGAGGCACTCCCTGCACTGCCGCCCCTGGCCCCTGGGGGCTTCGGGCGCCCCCACTTCTGCTGGAATCTCAGGCCAAGCCAGGACACGGTGGCCATGCCAGGTCCCCGCTCTGCCCCTGACTCCTTCTCCCCATGCCCTGACCTCCCAGAGAGGAGCTGGGCCAAGGGGGCTGCAGCCTGGCCAAAGGAGCCTGGTCAGCTCCGATTTTTAATTGAATTTTTCTGTTGAGCCCACTGGCGCCGTTTCTAGAAAACGGGAGTCTCAGTAACATTTGCCTGGTGCTTCTTGGTTTATGAAATGCTTTTCTAGTTTTATCCCCTCTGTAGGGTTAGAGAAATCAGGTCTTTCCACCCTCCCACCACTGATGATGGACACCTGCGGTGCTACAAGCATTCCAGGGTGGGCATGCGCAAGTGGGCGCACCTGAGTTGGACACGGGCTTAAATGGGCGGCGTCATGAGGACGCCAGGACCAACCGACAGGACTGACAGTACTGACCAACGTGAGCAGCAGCAGCCGAGAGGGTGAGATGCTCCTGCCGGCCTCCCAGCCCCCCGGCCTCCATGCCTGCCACATACCTGATGCCACCTCTGTAATAAAAGCATAAAAAGCCACATAGGTCTCCAAGACTCCTTCCTTTACCCCCCGTCTGCTAAGAACCATCCCAAACCTGCCCTGTGCTCCCCTCCTGCTGCTACACCCTCCATCTTCATGATGACCTCGGCAGGGCAGGAACGGCCCCACCGCCCCAGCGCTTCCGTGGATATGAGACAGGACCAGAGCGATGCAGGCCAAGAGCAGGGTCCCACGGGACGGGCAGCTCCCACAGAGAGGAGCAGGGGTGGGTGGGGTTGCTGCTCAGGGCCTGTGGGCGTGTCTGGGCTCGGAGAGGGCTGGGCTGGCCCTGTGGGTGTCTCCCCTCACCACCACCCAGGCCCCTGCCCGTCCTGCAGAGCGCACCGAGCGTCAGCTTCTGGATCAAGTCCTGGGGGCCAGCTGGACCGTGTGACTCACTGGGCTGTCACGGCCCTGGCGGACTTGGGGCTGAAGAGCCATTCTGGGTTTGCCCTTGACCTTCCTCTTGGAGCGCAAGCCCCTCGGAGATAGGGCTCCCTCTTCCATCTGTGTAGTTCCAGCCCCAGCACAGGCTGCCCCAGGGACAGAGCTTTAATGTCCATTGACTGAGTGGAGGAACAAGTGAGCGAGTCAATCCATCAGCTCCAGCTGTCGGCCTATTATTTATTATCCCAGAGCAGACTCGCCCCTTTTTTTTCTTATGCATTACTATTTAATTACTTAGAAACTCAGAAACAGGTGTTCGCTGTAAGCAATTCAAACACAACAGAGAAATCCCAAATCCCTTTGGTCGCTGCCTCCACCCATCACCCTGTACCCCTCCTTCATTCCAGTGCTTCCCAGGGAGGGAACCCCGCTTCCAGACCTCGTTACGTGCATTGACACACACTTGCAATGGTAGAAGAGGATAAGGCTCTGAGTCCCATGTGAGTCCTCTAGCACAAAGCACGCCCTGCGCCTCTTACCCTGCAGCTGCTGTTGTCGCCAAATGCTGCATCTTGGAGTCTCGTCACTCCCCGAGGCCAGGGAGACCAGGGAGACCATAGGTTACTTCTCTAGCCTCTTCTCAGTGGGCACCGAGGCTCGCTCCTTTTCCTCCCTCAACAAATGATGGTGCGAGGCCAAACCCCAGGCATCTGACTGCTTTTCCAGGTGAGCAACTTCCAGATCCCCCTGTGCTGATGTGCAGGTGGGGCCTGGGCTCTGGTCAGCTGCATGGTCTGAGGATGGCCAGAACCTTCAAGGGCCTGAGACCACCGTCATTTAGCATGGTCTGAGGCGTGCGGTTGTATAAACCACGGCCCAAGTCACGGAGCCCAGCGCCTGGTGAAGTATTAGGTACTGCCCGAGGTTTGTGTTCAGACCTTGGGAACTTGGGGTCCAAGCTTCAGATTCAATTTCTGTAGGTAGGAAATGGCCCCTGCCTCCAGGCTGCTGCGGGGTCACGTGGGTTGGGCGTCTGCTGTGCCAGGGCAGGCCGGTCCCCACGGATCACCTGCAGACTGGCTGGGTCCACAGTGATCTCGGGGAGCCAGGCTCAGAGGGGCCACACCCGCCCTGTCCTCCCGGCTCCTGGGCCTGTCCTACTCCGTCTACTTGTCCTCACTTTGCCCCTGCTGGTGGCAGGTCGCAGCTGAGGAGGGCTTTCTGGCCTGCTTGGAAATATGAACTTTGCGTTTCCTTACATGTAGCGGCAGGAAGGCAGCACTGGAGCAAGGTTCGGGATGGTTCTGGGCAGACGAGTCAAGGAAGGAGTCTTGGAGCCCTCGGTGGCTTTTCATACTTTTATTAGTAGAGGTGGCCAGGTACATGGCAGGCAGGGGTGCCGGGAGGCTGGCAGGCCTCCCAGCCCCCAGCACATCTCACCCTCTCGGCTGCTTCACTGCTCTCACTGCTGCTCGTTGGTGCTCTCGCTGTTGGTCAGTCCTGTCGGTCCTGTCGGTCCTGGCATCCTCATGACGCCGCCCATTTAAGCCCGTGTCCAACTCAGGTGCGCTCACCTGCGCATGCCCACCCTGGAATGCTTGTAGCACCGCAGGTGTCCATCATCACGGTGGTGGGAGGGTGGAAAGACCTGATTGTTCTCTGCCCCTACATTACATAAGACAGGACTGGAAATTCACCTGCAGCCAAAGTCGCTGTCAGCGTTCCGGGATCCAAGAAGATTTGTATCGGGGCCAGCTCCTTTGTTCCAGCTCCTCCTGGCGTGACGGAGAGGTGGGAGGCAAGGGAGGCGATTGGCACCGGTCCTGCCAGGGCCAAGGTGCTGTCCCTGGCACCAGGGTCCAGCCCAGGGCCGCGCAGGGGCAGGAAGCAGCAGTAGGAGTGCCCGAGCCCCGAAGGGCCACCCCAAAGAGGCACAGGGGGGACAGACCCAGCAGGACGGGGAGGGAAATGTGCGGCCATAGGAAGGCTCCCTCCACGGGAGAGGTCAGGGTGCCCTGGGGCAGTTAAAGTGACCTTGGCCCCCTGTCTTGTGCGCCTTAATTACCAGGTGATGATGGGCAGGTCAGTCACCCTCTCTGGGTCTTGGTGTCCCCCTGTCTTGTGCGCCTTAATTACCAGGTGATGATGGGCAGGTCAGTCACCCTCTCTGGGTCTTGGTGTCCTCATCCATGAAATGGCCACAGTGGCGTTCACAGTGGCAGGTCATGGGGCTGAGGCCAAGCTCAGGGGCAGGGGCAGGCAAGCGACTTGCGCAGAGGCCAAGGTCAGGATGCAGGTGGGCTGCAGCCAGAAAGCAAGGAGAGGCACGGTGAATGCACTGGATAGAAGGAAAAGACACGGCCTGAAGCAACACGGAATGTGCTTTCCAAAGCCCGCTTCTGCGCCTCTGTTCCGCCTTCCCTCCGCCCTCCCAGGTGACCTGGGCCGCTCCCTGGCATTTCTGAGGAAGTCAGATGGCCAGGGCTCTTCCCCAGCCTGCCACAGGGTGGCCAGCAGCCCCTCATGGCACCTGCCCAGGACTTGGAAGGACACTCAGTGCCTGCGGCCCCCGGTCACCGGCTCCTGCCCTGACCGCACTGCTCATCACCCCCTCACCCAGCACCTTGGCTCCCAGCAATGTCAAGGAGCCCCCACCCATGCTGGGTCTCAGGCCAATGCTGCTTTAAAACATCAGGGACCGGGCCCTCCCTAGTGGCGCAGTGGGTTAAGCACCGCACTATGAAGCAAACCGCAGCCACTGCAGCACAAGTTCGATCCCTGCTGCCGGCCAGGGAGGGGACCCACATGGCGCGGCAGACCTCTCCTGCTATGCCCGCTGCTCCCCTCAGCAGTGTGCTTCCATTGATCTGCCTGTTCTGCTCCCTGCTCTCTGTGGTGAATCCTCTTACCCCACCCCCCCACCTCTGGCCTGTACCCCAGTGCTTGTATGCATAAATAAATAAATCTTTAAAAAAAAAAAACAACAACACATCAGGGACTGACTGGAGGGGGAGAAGAGAGGCATCACGGAGAGCCAGAGGCCCATGGAGAAGCTGCTCAGAAGCCGACTCCCAAGACAGACAGTGGCCCCGGTGCAGCCGGCGAGCCAGAGAAATGCAAGAGAAGAGAGAAAACTAAATAGCAGCGACCATGAAAACAGCAGATGGAAAGAGCGAGAGAAGAGAGCAAAGGCAGGTACAGAAAGGGAGGGCAGAGCACATAGTCAGAGGAGTCGCGGGAGAGAGACCCAGAGAGAGCCAGGGGCTGGCAGCGTCACCCTGCGGTCACCAGAGCAGCTCAGGCTTGCTAGGGAGTCTGGCCAAGGCCCAGCTCGGCCTCCTCAGCCCAGACACGGGGCTCTCGGCCAGGACGCGGAGATTTCCGGAGCCCAAGCACAGGCTCCCCGGGGACCACACTCACTTCACCTGCAGCAGAGCAAACCCAGGCCCCGTGAGGCGGCCCGAGAAGGCCGTCCAGGGAGAAGCAGCAGAGCGAAGCGCAGAGAAGGGGCCGAGGGCCGTTCTGGAATCAAGACAGCTTTGAGTTGCCACCTTAGCCACGACCTGGCTTCCGCCCGGCCGCAAGGAAACTAAGCTCCGAGATTAGCAGAACTTTTTTAGAGGACTCCTCATTCATTTTACGGGTTTGCAAGCGCTCTTGGGATGAAAGATCAACCGTGCCAGCTGGCGCCACCGGACAGGTCCCCACCTCTTTAATCCCTGGATTCTGCCTGTCCTGACATGCACAGCCCTGGGGGCTTCTCTGCAGCACCAGGTCCCGGAGGGCCAGGAGGGAGGCCTGGAGTAGCCCACAGCCCTAGGAAGTTGACCTGCCACTACCTTGACATGGGGCTTTGGCTTCCAGAACAGGCGTCCTCCAGCACCAAACGTCTGTTGCTTAGTCCACCTGTCTGTGGTACGTGATTCCAACAATCGTAGGAAACTAACCCACATGGCTTAGCCTCCTCTGACCTGCAACGCACAAATGAGTTGCACCCCAAGAACGGCTCATTCACCATTTGACCCAGATGTGCCA
The DNA here is from genome assembly GCA_019455555.1 of Galemys pyrenaicus. Classification (NCBI taxonomy): domain Eukaryota; kingdom Metazoa; phylum Chordata; class Mammalia; order Eulipotyphla; family Talpidae; genus Galemys; species Galemys pyrenaicus. Next base: position 13,997,299 of record JAGFMF010011747.1, on the reverse strand, counting down.
CTAGTGTTCGAAATCTAGAAAAGCCACAACCATGTTTGTGTCACACTACGGTTGTCAAAGAGATCTCAAAATAGCCTCTATATTCATCACTACTTTGATATTGTCATCATTATTAGTTAGATATATATCACTCTTGCCTGGTTTTATTATTAATGCCCTGAAAAAGAAGCACATATATCACTATATATATAACTGGTGCAGTTTAATTAAGCTTTTGAATCTTGAGGCTTCTATTACAGAAGCCATCCATCTCGAATAAACACACTGCCAGCTATAAGACACAGCTTCTAGCAAAATTAGCAGATGCGGAGTTAGGTCACCCCACCCAGAAAGGTCCAGAAAACTCTGGGTGACATGGATGAGTGACTCAGCTCCTCCCTTGCTGCACACTAATTGTCATCTGTGCTTTAAATTAGTCAATAAAGAGTGAACATGTGAACCCCTAAACACCTCCACCTTGGGCTCTACTAATGACAGAGCCCCGGGTCTGCTAGTGAGTTCTCCCTGACCTAACCTCGCTGTACAGCTCAGGTCCACCATGTACCTCCAACCTTCCTATGATAGGGGAATTATCTGGCGGGACTCCTCACAAATAAAGGGGCCCAGTTAAGTGCCCCAGACATTCTTAGCAGAAAATCACCATCAAGAGATTGAGACCAACACAACAGGTTTTTTTAACAATATTTTGATAAATTTATTTTGACATCATTGGGGTTTTTCAAACTATAGTTCTATGTATTTTATCATATACAAATAATATGCTAAAAGAAAAAGAAATTAAAAATACAATTCCAGGCCTCCCTGGTGGTGCAAGGGGTTAAGCACTGCACTAGGAAGCATCTGCAGCCACTGCAGCACGAGTTGGCTCTCCGGCCAGGGAGGGGACCCACATGGCGCAGCAGACCTCTCCTGCCTCACCTGCTGCTCCCCTCACCAGTGTATTTCAGTCCATCTGCCTGCTCTGCTCCCCGCTCTGTCTCTGATGAATCCTCTCACCCCCCGTGCCTCTGGCCTATATCCCAGCTCTTGTGTGCATAAATAAATCTTTAAAAAAACCCAAAACGCAGTGACTTCAATACACGAACTAGTGAGACTTAGGCCTGACCAAGTCTGACAGGGGTAGAGTCTCACAGTGATTTATAAAAAATGCCTAATCAATAAAATTTGATAAATAAAAGAAAAACCTCAAATCCCAACTCAAAGAGAAAAAGAAATAACTCGTGTAACACAACAAAAAACAAATACCGTAGTCAAGAACCGGGCCGTAGATCTGAACAGACTCCTCTCCAAAGAGGACATACAGATGGCCAACAGGGACATGAAAAATGCTCTCCCTCACTCATTATTAGGGAAATGCAAATCAAAACCACAGTGAGATACCATGTCACACCTGGGAGAACGCCTTACATGGAAGAGACTAGTAGCAACAAATGTTAGCAAGGGTGTGGAGAGAAAGGACCCTCATATGCTGTGGATGAGTGTAAACTGGTGCAACCACTTTGGAAAACACAATGAAACGTCCTCAAAAAACTAAACACAGAACCACCCCATGCTCCAGCATTCCCAGAGTATCTGTTCAAATCAAAATGCAGAAAGTAGGTGAGGTAGTACAGAGTTGCTTTAAGTGACCAAGTTTTGGGGTCATTTGTTTATATATACAGGGGATCTGTTCTAAAACCCTCACTGGTTGCCTGAAATCACAGAGTACTGAACCCTACATACACTATGCTCTTTCTAACATGTGCCTAACTATGATAAAGTTCCATTTGTAAACTAGGCACCATAAGATATTAACAACAATAGCAAGTAATAAAATAGAACAGCCCTAACAACACGTTGTAATAAAAGTTACATGTATGTGGTCTCTGTGTCTCAAAATTCCTTACTGGATAAGATAACATTTTTCAGAATGTTTATGGTAAATAGCAGTATGTGGAACTGGGACTAAGGAGGACAACATATATATGTACGATGTTTATTAGAAGGAATTATCTCACGTAATTATGGGGCAGGCATGTTCCAAGATCTGCAGGGTGAGCTGGCAAGCTGGAGACCCAGGAAAACCAAGCTGATGGTTTGGTTCTCATCCAAAGACCAGCAGGCTCAAGACTCAGGAAGTTTTGAGGTTCCCGGTTAGGTAAAAAGGGGCAAAAAAAAGCCAGTGTCCCAGCACCAAGACATTCGGGCAGGGGGTGGCCCTCTTTCTCAGCCTTGGTGTTCTACGAGGTCTTCAACTGAGTAGACAAGGCCCACCTTGGGCAGGGCTATCTGCTTCCTCAGTCTACCGATACAAATGCTGGTCTCCTCCCGAAACACCCTCACAGATGCACCCAGAATAATGTGTGACCAGATGTCTGGGCACCTTGTGGTTCAACCAAGTTGATTCATCAAGTAGCCCTCACCCACGAGGGAGAAGACAGTGAGAAGAATTGAAAAAGCTTGCTACTGGGCATTTGGAAATGGTGAGGGGGTCAGTGCCGTCTCTGTTTTTATGAACTACTAATAGATTCTAAGACACATTTATCACTTGCTCATATCTCTGAAACTATGGTTTTTTAAACTACCAATGGCACCTTACAACTGGTAATATTATTTTCTTTCTAATTGGTATTTAAAATGATAATGCATCTTAGACTCAATGAGTCTTTATGTGCAAAGCCCAGTAACACTGAACGTTGTCATTTAAAATTTTGTTTTCAATGTGATTGAAAAAAATTATGCCCTTTTTTGGCATTTCTTTGATTTTTAGTGATACTGAATACATTTCTTATGGTCTTGGCCATCGTGTTTATTGCTTGTTTTGCAGCTTGTTGAACTATAAAACTAAAATAATTAAAATGTCAGATTATGTACTTTACCCATTCTTATTACAGTATTTTGTCTTTTTCTTATCAATTCACAACACAGTTTCATGCATTAAGGATATTAATCCTTGTTCTATAATACCTGCTACAAACAATATTTTCTCACTGTGAGCTGACATTTAGTTTTATTTATAGTGTTTTTGATGTCAGGCTTTTCAATTTATATGGGGGCCAAATCTATTAATCTTTTCTTTTATGCATTTGTCTTCGTTTTCATGCTTAGAAAGTCCTTCCCCAGGCCAAGATACAAATATAAATTATTTATATTTTTTATAGTTTCTATACACTTAACAATATTTTTTTTTATTTTATCCTTAATGTGGGGGTACAGCATACGGTTAGAAATAACTGAAGAATCATTTTCTTCTCTATGATCTTGGATGTGCCATCTTTGTTCTTTATTGAATTTATATGCATTTATGTGCATGCATTATGTCTCTATATAAATGTAGATATAGAGAGACAGGTCTGTGTCTTTTTCTGGGCTAACTTTTTTATTCCATTAGTAAGTCTGGTCATTACATTTTAGTACATTCTCACAAAAAATACAAACTCCATGAATGTCACCTCAGTGCCACCAATGCGTAGAAAGGCATATATGATAAAATATTCAAGAAACACCTGCTGAATGATTGAGTGGACTATTTCTGTGCCTGAGTCATATTTTGCTTTTATATTGTTTAAGTCAGGTTTATTGCAGTATAATTTAACACGGTAAATCTCTCCCCTTCTAATGTCTATTTGCATGAGTTTGACAACACATACCGTCTGGAAATCGCCATCATAACAAAGACAGGGGATCGTTATATCATCTTGAAAATTCTAATTATTGTGACATCATAATGCATTTTTATAGTGAGACTGTTACAGGACAGGGAGGGGCACCCCAGAACCCCTCCTCCTCCCCCCACCCCGCCCATTCTAAATCAGACCTGCCCATTCTCTAATCTGCCACATCAGGACAAAACATACTCTAGTGCATAAGGCCTTCAACAGAATGGAACTTTATTTTTTTTAAGATTTATTTATTTATGTATAAAGACTGAAGTATAGACCAGAGGTGCGGGGGGTAAGAGGTGTCACCAGAGACAGAGTGGGGAGCAGAACAGGTAGACCCACTGAAATACACTGCTGAGGGGAGCAGCAGGGAGACAGGAGAGGCCTGCTGCGCCTTGTGGGTCACTCCCTGACCAGGAATCGAACTTGTGCTGCAGTGGCTGCAGACAGCCTCATAGTGCTGCACCTTAACACATTGTGCCACTAGGGAGGGCCCAGAAAGGAACTTTAATACAATTAGTGTGCAATACAGAAAAGGGGAATAGAGTTTCCAGTTCAAGCACCTGAAGTTGCCCATCCTTCGTGGGTAAATGCCCAGCCAAACAGGGTTGGCCCAAAGCAGGGCTACTGAGGTCCAAAAGCTAAGTCCACAAGTCTAAGGCACCTCCTGGTGGGGACCCAGAGAAAAGTCAGAAACAGCAAGATAAACCTGGGAGGAAAAAAGAAAAAAAACAAAATCGAGATCAACGCTGCCATTGTTAACCCTCCCGGGTCTCTCACCCATGTCTCTTTTAACCAGTCCAGGACCAAGAAGCAAGCGCAGCTTCTTCACGTGTCTCTGCTCCACCTGCCTCTTCCAGGTCTCTGCCTTGATCTCCATCCTGCTTCCTTCCCCGGTCTCCTCTCCAGCTTCTTCTCCTCCCTGTCCATCTCCACCCTCCCTTGGGTAGGGGCAGGGAACCTGGAACCTCCCCTCTTTCTGGGGACCCCCCGTCACAAGCCCATCACATGCTAGTTGGAGGCAGAACTGAGAACAAGCCCTCCCTGAAAAGTGGAGGGAAGAGTTCCCTTCGGGAGTCAGAACAGGTGGGCTCATCGTGACAGGTGCAGGTGCAAGGGATCTCCGGAGAACTGTGGGCATGAGCCAGGTCCTACTGACAAAGCTGGGCAAAGTGGGTGCACAGGCAATGCGGTAGCAGGCTGTGGGTGGGAAGGGCGAGAGCTCTGGAGGTGGCGCTTCCCTCTGGCATAGTCTCCCCACTGGGCAACGGGAGCAACCTCCTGGCCCCTCAGGATGGCCCTGCTCTCCCCACCCCGGATAGGGGAGATGGGAGCGCGTTCCTCAGTTCCTCAGCGAGCAGCGCAGCTGCAAGCAGGGTGAGTGCTGAGTGATCGCTGCTTTTTATGAAATTCCATCCCCGGGAAGTAAAGCGGGAGCTTGGAAAAGAAAGTCACGGGTGGGTCCTTTCAGCCGGGTTTTTTTCTGAGGAAAGAGTGTCCACACAAGGCAGGGGACTAAGGTGGTTTTGAAACAGGGTCACTCACACACACTTCAGGAGCTGGTCTGATCCTCCCCTGGAATCTGGGGGGACCTGCAACCACTGCTACCGCAGAGCAAGGAGAAGAAATGTGACTTTGGAGGCCGACTCGGGAAGACGCAAGGCTTCGACCTTGTTTGTCCCCACTCTTACCCTTGACCCTGAGCCCCAGCAATGACCGCGCCGAGGCCAAGACCCTGAAGGGAGACCCCGTGACCACCTAGTGCCACCAGATCCAAACAGGCGTCCCAGTTTCCAGAAGCTTCCAGATTGCAGTCCCCCAATGTTTGAGTCATCCCTAGACCTCATGGAGACAAACCTGTTCATATTTCTGACTCACAGAGTTTGGACATGCAACAAAATGGCAGGTGTTTTCTGCCTCTAAGTTCTGGGTCATTTGTTTTGGTGACAGACACCAGGGTGCTGGGGAAGGAGGGATCTAGACAGGAGAAAGGGAGGCCAGGGAGGGAAGAGCCATCAGTTCCTCTAGCAGCTGCAGAAACTCCCCCACCCACCCCCGCAGACCTTCCCACCCGAGAAACTTCAAGCAGAGGTGGGAGGATTCACCAGGCTTTTTCGTGGCCTCACTGAAATGTGCCCTCAAGAATGCACAACATTTTGTCCTCTGCCTTTGTGCCCACTGAAAACCAGTATGTGACTCACTCGGCAATTATGATCAAGAATACCCCAGACCCTGCGGAAGCTATGTCAACGGTATAAACCACAACCCCACTCTCTGACTTATACATCAGTCTCTCGTGACTTTGGTATGTATGCGTCAGGTCCCGCGTTTCTGGCCCTCCTTAGCAATGCAATGAAAATATCAAGGGCTGAATCTCAGTTCTGGATCTAAATCCCAGCTCTTCTTCTATGGAGAGTCTCAATTTCTTAGTCTGTAAAACTGAGTCAAGAATATCTTCTTCATGTCATTTGTGTGGGGGTTAAATGAGGGATCATCTACAAGGGGCTGACCTTGTTCAGTACGGGACTCAAAAACCCAACGCCAACTGTCTTCATTTCTCTCTCCACCTCCAGCAGAACTGTGGAGCAGACTGAAGAGTGATCCCCAGCGTCTCCTCCCCCACTCCAGGCGTCCATCCAGAGAAAGACGGGGGGAGGGGGCAGTACTGAACCCCCGCCTCTGGCCACAGCAGCGCTCACACAGATGGCGGTTGGCACCAGGCTGGCTTCCTGTGCAGACCCCCACGACTGCTCTGCCCCCCAGGCTCTGCCTCGACAGGCTCGGGTGAACCCAGAATCAGCTGAGCTGCGTGCCCCGGATGACCAAGCACAGTCCCTGAAGGTCGGCCGCCCAGCCCATCAATTTTCAGGACAGGAGAGGAGACAGGGGCTCGGGAGTTTCAGCCCCATCAGGCTGCCGTCCTCTCTCGCAGCTCATGAAAGTGATCCACAGCCCTTCAACTCGGATTTTAAAGATTAAGTGGAAGGAAGGATGACGCCGTCGGCTTCCAGCTGAGCGCCCGGTGCCCCTGAATGCCAGGAGGGTGATGGATTTGAGCGCCCAAGACGAGGACAGAGATCGTGACTCTCCAGGCGTTGCCGGGGGCGGCCAGTCGGGCCCGAGGGGCTGTGTGGCCCTTTGTCACCCAGCCTTGGGACAAGTGGCCTGTGCGCCCCGGGGTCTGGGCCCAGGCTCTGGAGCATCAGCTGCAGGAGAGCAGGGGGCAAATGCATTTGTTCTGCACACAGTAGGCACTCAGTAAACCTTAGCTGAAGGAAAGAAGGAATCCCAGTCCTGTCTTTCAAGCTCTGAGACACTGGACAAATCCAAGGCCTGGCTGGCCTCAGTTTCTTCATCTGTAAAATGGGACCAGGAGAATGTCTCCCTCGAACTGTCGTGAAGATGAAACGATGTGCAAGGAAAGCACGACAGCTGGCACAGCACATGAGATGCCAGCAAGGGAGAGCAGGTGGGGGGCCGGGGCAGGAGCCCAAGTCCAGCCGGGTTGGGTGGGGCCCAAGGACGGGCAGGGCAAGGGCTGGCTCCGTGCTGCTCAGTAGTGAGCTCCTTGGGACAAAGATGGCTCAGCTCCAGCTGCTGCCTCCCCCTCTTCCTCTCCCTCTGCCTCGTCCACTCATCCGTGTCCTGTCTGCCCAGAGCGTCATGCAGGAGGCCGCGCATGTGCTGAGCCAACCCAGTGCTCGCTGGTGCAGCAGTGAGGTCAGACTGGCGCAGCAGTGAGGGCCCAAAGGTCAGGCCAGCACTGCTGGGGGATGGCCCGAAGGCGAGGGAGGGCCCTGAGGGCGTCATGGGGAGAGGCCGCCACCAGCAGGGGGCAGGGCTGGCAGGCCAGCACCAAGGAATGTCTGTGTCTGGGCGCACGTGCCAGGAGGCTCAGACGGTCAGACTCAGAACTTCACACTGAGCCCATTGTCAGGACAATGGGAGCCACGGGAGGTTCTGGAGCAGGATCGTACTTGCTGAAAGATCCTGAGCTCTGTTCAACAGTTGGTGTTGACCCCGCGCAAAGGGCCAGCAGTTCAGACTAGTGCCTGGGGCAGAAGGGGAGAGAGATCCGCAGGAGCTGTGGTCAGAGCACAGGGCCCGCCCGCGCGTCTCCTCTCCCTTCGGGCCTCGGTCTCCTGGTCTGTTTACTGGACAGCTGGGAAGGGGCTGCCCTGGCAATGCCAGGAGGCCCAGCACAGGCCCCGGGGCAGCAGGGACAAGCAAGTCTCGGTTGGCTACTATTGGCATTTGGTTGAAATAGAGGCGTGAGAAGTGACGTGAGCAGGGGTGGGGTGGGGGAGAGGCAGGACCTTGGAGTCCAGACCAAACGCTGTGGCCTAACCGGGGCGCCTCTGGGGAGCATTCTGGGTGATGCCTCCCAAATAACAGACCTGGGAGGAGGTGAAGTTGCTCTTTGCCCCCAGGATTCTTCTGCTCCTGCCGTGACTGCAAAGCCCCAGGAGCCTGTTGGCTGGAGAGTGGGTGAGGGATTGCCGTTGCGCTATGGACAGGTGCCTCGAAGGCGTGGGCTTCCTCCAGGCGAGGGCTGCTGGCTACGAGGTCATCTGTGCAAGGAGTTTCTGGAGAAGCCCCCTCTTGTGGGCAGCGTGACTGCAGGCTTCTAAATTGTGCTGTGTCCCCACAGAGGGGAAGGCAGACAGAGACAGGGTGCAGAGGAACCCCCAGCTTGTGAGCTCCCCGACGGCAGGAATGGCGCCTGTGACTGTGCTCCGGTTACTTGGCACATCGCAGGTGCTCAGTAAACATGTATCTGTGACTGCACCCAGGTAAGAATGATGCCTCTTGCAGAAGATGAGGGCAAAGGAAAGGAAAGCACGGCTGCTTCTGTGGACTGAATCTCCATCCACCTGCCCGCCCACCTATCCACCCATCCACCCATCCACCCATCCACCCATCCATCCACCCATCCATCCACCCATCCATCCACCCATCCATCCATCCACCCACCCATCCACCCACCCATCCATCCATCCATCCATCCACCCACCCACCCATCCATCCATCCATTCATCCATCCACCCACCCATCCACCCATCCATCCACCCACCCACCCACCCATCCATCCACCCATCCATCCATCCATCCATCCATCCATCCATCCATCCATCCATCCATCCATCCTTCCATCCACCCACCCATCCATCCATCCCATCATCTCTCATCATCTTCACATCCATCATCCCTCTCCCTCCAACCACCTGTCATCCTTTCATCCTTAACTCCATCCTTCCTCATCTTTCCTTCCAGCCATCATCTCTCCATCCTTCCACCCATCATCCTTTTGTCCATCTTTCCATCCATCGCCCCCCATCCCTCCTTCCACCCATCGTCCCCCTCCCTGCCATCCATCCATCAGTCTGTGCATCCAGTAACATTTTGAGCACCACCAAGGCAGGACTCCGACATGAGCGAAGGGGAGTAGAAGCGGCCCTCCAGGGCCAAAGGCTCTCTATCGGCAAGGCCTTCCCAGAAAGCCTTCCATCCGGGTATGGAAATGAAGCAGAGTAATTCAGAGATGTGATGTCCTCAATATCCCCTGGTCCCTGAAACCCACGTCTAGTGCATGACCAACAAAAGGCTGAGCCAGCGAGGTCCCGCTGACAAGCCGGGGTGGAGACCTCACCACTGACACGCGATGGGGAACAGACCCCCCTGCGTGGGGAGAAGGGGCAGCAGGGGGCAGGGCCAGGCCACCGGAAGACCCTTGGTGCCAGTCCCCACCTGGGGAAGTGCCGCTGGGCAGTGGGGACAGGCTCGGGAAGCGGGCAGTGCACGCCAAGCCCCCTGTGGGAAGGGCTGGTCCCGGATCCACTCTGGCCGCCTGCCCTCTGAGACCCTCCAGCCCGGGACGCTGACCAGCGTTAGGGACCCACCCCAGCAGGATGCGGCTCCCTTTGAGCCCTCTGGAGTCCTGATTGAGAGGGCTTGTTCTGCCCCTTTCCCAGAGAGGACAGCAGAGGGCGAGGAGTTTGCAAGGGCGTCAGGAAGGCAAAGCCCCCAACTGACTGACGACTGACAGACGTCCCCTAACAAGCCCCTGGGGGCGGGGCCGACTCAGGATTTAAAGTCCCACTGGCCTCCTCTGGGTTAGACCCAGCGCGAACCGCCGGCACAGGCGAGGACCTGGGAGCAGTAGTGGGACTTCGAGGGGACCCCCGGCCCAGCAGGGCTCTGGCAGCTCAGCCAGGCGGGCCCTGCTCCCTGAGCTGGAGCTGCCTTTCCGCGGCGGCCAGAGCCCCTTGCCAGAGCTCTGCGTCATCCATTCCGAAGCATCCACGGCCGCCAGCTGTCATTTTTATAATGAAATTCGCTTTCAAAGACCAAGGCCGTGCTCATAACAAAACAGAGCCAACTCCGAAGTGGCGCCGCGGGTGAGAGAAGTGCCAGGAGCCCCCGGGGGCAGCGTGCCAGTCGTGACTGAGTCCGGCTGGTGCACGCTCGAGCACCCGCACGTGGACCGAGCACCCGCACGTGGACCGAGCACCCGCACGTGGACTCCCACTCCCACGGGTGCCGCCAACAGGGCGGCTGGGGAAGGCATCTCCCCGGGGACAGAGGTGTGAGGGACACTTGAGAGCTATAAATACCTTAAGAGATTGTTCTGTGGACAAGTAATAATTATTTGAACAAAGTCACTGCTTGTGAGACCTACTGTGTGCCGAGCCGGGAGTGGGGCTTTCACTTTGTGGGATAAGCCTCGCAGCAAACTCGGGAGGAGGGAACCCCTCTCAGTCCCCGCTCACAGACTAAGTGGAGAGGAAACTCGAGGCCCGTGCGTCCAAGGTCAGTGCTGGGAAGGAGCGGTGATTTGAAGGCATGTCCGTCCTCACCTCTTCATTGTCCCCCTTCCTGCAGTTAAATCATAAAGAAATAAAATGAAGGGCCTCCCTGGTGGCGCAGTGGGTTAAGCAACGCACTATGAAGCAAACCACAGCCACTGCAGCACGCGTTCGATCCCTGCCGCTGGCCAGGGAGGGGACCCACATGGCGCGGCAGACCTCTCCTGCCTGGCCCGTGGCTCTCCTCGGCAGTGTGTTTCAGTCCATCTGCCTGTTCTGCTCCCCGCTGTCTCTGGTGGATCCTCTTACCGCCCCCACCTCTGGCCTGTATCCCCGCTCTTGTGTGCATAAATAAATAAATCTTAAAAAAAAAAAAAGGAAATAAAACAAAAGGCTACTGGCTCCCAGGGCAGAACCAAACCTGCTGAGGGAGACTGTCTTAGTTCACTGGCGAACTGAATGACCCAAGTGGAACAAGTAGTGAGACTCCTGTCCCACAGGTATGCAAGGGGCAGCAGATGTGTCTCCCTGGGGCTGACCCACGGGTCACCTGAGCCCTGTGTCTGAATCCAAAATAGCCATTTAGGTGCATGAGAAGATGCTCCTCATCACTTATCACCAGGGAGGTGCAAGTCGAAGCCAGCGAGCGGGCGCCCCGTCAGAAAACCAGAAACAAGGGCCTCCCTGGTAGCGCAGGGGTTAGGTCTCAGCACTGTGAAGCATCCGCAGCCACTGCAGCACCAGTTCCATCCCTGGCCAGGGAGGGGACCCACAGGGCGCAGCAGACCTGTCCTGCCTCACCCGCTGCTGCCCTCAGCAGTGTGTTTCAGTGGATCTGCCTGTTCTGCTCCCCGCTCTGTCTCTGGTGAATTCTCTCACCCCCGAACCTCTGGCCTACACCCCAGTTCTTGTATGCATAAATAAATAAAATAAATCTTTTTTAAAAAAACAACAGAAATAATGGTCGGTGGGTGTGGAGGAAAGGGAACCCTCCTGTCCGCCCTATGGAAAATACGATGGAGTTTTCTGAAAACAGACCTACCGTACGACCAGGCAGTTGCACCCCTAGGCATCCACCCAGGGGACACTAAACCCTGTTCCAGGGGCTGTGGGCTGGCCTGTGCACAGCCGCACTGCTGGCAGCAGCTGAGCGCCGGGAGCTGCACTGCCCACGCAGAGTGCGCCAGGAGCAGAGTGTGCCAGGAGCCGCGAGCGGGGTGCATGCACAGGCGGCCACTGCTCAGCCGCAGCGACATTGAAGGAGAAAGTGCAGAGCTGCCGCTTGCCCCGCGTGGAACTGGAGAGACGATGCTGAGCAAAGGAGGTCAGAGGAGACGAAGAGCCCACGAGTTCACTCCCGCGCGGAACACAAAGAAATAAAGGACAGACAAGCCAGAGGACCTGGAAGTCTGACTCCAGAACTGACCCCAGAGGGAGGCGGTGGCGGCGAGTCCTGCGTGGGGGGCCTGTTGAGGCTGGAGGCCCACGGGGCTTGGGCGGCGGCTGCTCCGCTAACTCCCCTGCAGAGCGCGGGCCCGCGTCCCTCAGCCACGGTGGGTGAACTTACACCCCCTCGGTACAAGAAACGAGCGATTGAAAAGCTGTTTTCAGACTCCACGGAGGGCTGCCCCACGAGCCCTCTGTGATGGCAGCTTGGGGAGCTCCGGGCAGAGGTCTCGCCCACTGCTGCTCCAGGAGCCGCTGCGTGACAGCCCCCACCCCCCGGCACCCATGGGTCCTCGGCACCCTGCCCCACCGCCACTGGAGTTCCCACACTGGCCCCATGAGGGAGCTGAGCTTAGAGCTGCCCCGCTCCCCTGCCCCAGCAGCCTGCCCTGGACCGTGCTGGGGAGGCCCTGCCCCTTGCCCCGGTGCCACCTGTGCACGCGGCCTGTCTCCTGCCACTGCTACTGCAAGCCCCGCTGAGGACCTACTGTGTGCTCGGCAGTGGTGGGAAGCGGCGCTCCAATGGCACATCTGGTCCGGCTTCCCCAGGCCCCCCGAGGCTCCCCGTGGCACAGTCACGACCCGGCCGCAGCGGCCTGGAGGCCCCAATGGACAGAGAGGGCGCGGAAGGGTCCAGGGCTCGCCAAGTGCCCCGAGAGCACGATGCAGGTGTCTTCTTCGGCAAGTGAGGAAGCCGAGGCCCCCACATGCAGCTGCCTCCCAAGGTCACAGTGCTGTGCGGACTGAGACCTGTGAAGTTCTGACTCCAGGGCCAGACCCATCATCCTCCGCTGTGAGGGGCCCCAAAATCTGACCATAAGTCAGCCTCATCTAGAACATACGGCACCCCAAGCTGGAGGGGCAACACCCCAGGATGGCCACGATGGCCATTTTCCTGTCCCAGCACAGGGTTTCCCATTCCGTGGGAGGCCGGATGCTCAAAGCAAAGGCAGCCACTGGGGCAGATGCTGGGGTGGGGGCTGCAGGAGAGAGGACCCGGGCTGGGATGATCAGGCAGTGGGAGAGAGGGCAGGGAGAGCCAGTGCAGAGAGCCTGGGGAGGCCCAGGTAGAGAGGAGCCCCAACTCTCAGCCCCAGGGACAGAGTCAAGGGTCTTCAGAGTGGCTAAGGAAAAGCTACAGCCCCCAGGGGCAGAGGACAGCTGTCCACTGGATTCCTGTGCCGGACAGGGTCACAGCGCAAAGAGGGAGAAGTGACACTGATAGGGAGGGAGCCTGCAGGAGGGGTGGGGCGGGGTCAGGTTCTTGGGGGCATTGGCTTGTAGGGCTGCAGATGACCACAGGCCTGAATGTGGTCGGGCGCTCCACTTAGAATTGACACTGTGGTGGACATCGGCTACCCCGCTGTTGCTACATGGCATGCTGATTTGTTCAGAATGGAGTCCTCGAAGGGCACGTGGGTCAAGGCATCAGAGCCTTGGAAGACTGGGGACAGGTATGGGATGCACATTACCCAGGCACTTTGCAAAACCTCGTTCTGGACGTCGCCGCCCCAGCAGCCAAGAGAAGGCGTTCTCGCCGCGCCACGCCAGCTCCAGGAAGCACCGTGCATTATGTGCACCGTGCACAAATCCTTCCTGGTTTGATAGCAAATTGTGCTTATTGCATATAGCTTTCCCCATTTCTCTGATTCATGTTGGAGGGAAACACTTTTTTATAAGCTTATTGGCTGTTTGTCTTTCTCTGTTATTGTAGCTTATCCTCTGGGGCAGAGTTAAAGAGTCTCCAAAGTAAATCTCAGTGAAATAATGGCTACGAAGCCCAGCAGGAGCAAGCAGGAAGTGAGCTTGCCAAGGGATTTGTGGCTGTCTATTTCCCTGACAGTTACCATGGTGTAAAGAACCCCCAAAAACAGTAAACTGAGTCAAGATCATACATGGCAGATTATAAAGTTCATCTAAATTAGAGGACTTCATTCAAGTGTCACCACTTCTTCCTTCTTTCTTACACACACACATGTACATGCCAACAACAGTGAGGAATTATTTACAGTTTCATCTCAGCTGAGGTCTTTGTGATGACTTTTATTAATTATTGAATAATTGAATAAATAATTCATGACCTTCCTGCCGGCAATGGCATCATCAAAAGCTCGTGAGCACATGTGAACACAGCCTGTGCGCTTCAGGCCCCAAATTGACCTGACTCCCAGGATTTGTGAATGTGGAGAAGCATGCAAGTGTGTGCGGGAGCACACTAGGTGCACACCCACTGCACACCCCTGGCGTTTGCTGGTGAGCGTGGGAGCCTGTGTGAGCACGCCCAGGATTGTGCGTTGAGTGTGTCCATGCCTAACATCGTAAGAAAACAAATAAATAAATAAATAAGAAGGTAAAATAAGTCCAGCAGAGAAATAGATGAGACGCGAACAAGCACTTCACAAATGGACAAAGCAGCGGAACGCATCTCTCAGAAACACAGGCTGAACCCCCAGACAAAGCTTCTACACACCTTTCAAAATGGTTGTTTTTTTAACTGGAAAGGCACAATGGTAAGGACATGAAGCAACTAGAACACTCAACTGTGGATGAAATGGAAACTGGTAGGGCCGTCCAGGAAACTAATAAAGATGAACAGGTACAAAAAATATATATATATATGTGTGTGTGCATGATTGGAGAGCAGGGCTACATGGAAAGGTAAGACCGTAACTTCCACTGGGGGACATTCGTTACTCTCCAAACTGGGCTCCAAGGGCTGGGCATGCACATCACGGGCCTGCAGCTCCGCCTGAGACGCGAGCGAGCAGGCAACACAGCCGAGGAACACACTGTGTCGGTGGCTGTCACTTAACATTTCTGGGTTTCTACCTGTAAAAATATTTTTAAAAAATATTTATTTATTTATGCATACAAGAGCTGGGGTATAGGCCAGAGGTCCGGGGGAGCACAGCAGGTGGATCTACTGAAACACACTGCTGAGGGGAGCAGCGGGGAGACAGGAGAGGTCTGCTGCACCCCGTGGGTCCCCTCCCTGGCTGAGGATCGAACTCGTGCTGCAGTGGCTGTGGAAGCCCCTCAATGTAGCGCTCAATCCCTTGTGCCACCAGGGAGTCCCCTTGCTGCTCTTTAGACCGGGTTCCTGTGGCTGTCTTCAAGGTCACAGGCTCTCCAATCTGATGTGAGGCCGACCTGTGAATTTTTTCATTTCATTTCATGTTGTAGTTTTCAGTGGAAGCACATGATTTTTCTGCTTCCGTTTCCCTGATGAGACTGCACATCCGTTTACTCAATCAGATCATCTTTTCCTTTAAATCCTTGAAAATACGTACAAGAGTTTTTCATCCACTAATTCCCACATGGCTTATCTCTTGCTCTGCTCTGCTCATTTTCTTTTTTCTGAATTAAGGGACAGATGCTGGGCTCAGACCCCATTTCCTCCGCTTTTTAGATTCCCTCTCTCTAGAACATACAGCTGCTTTGCAGGGTTGTCATGCAAGTCAGAGACACCGTGTAGAGAGCTGGTTTTGTGCCTGTGCCGTGGCAGGCGGCGGCGGTCTTTGGCCTTGGAGATGGGGCGCTGATGCAGCTCTCCCACAAGAAGCTCCTTTTGATTGTCTGGAACCACTTGACTTTTCTTGGTGCCCACCCAACTTCTTGTGCTTAACTCCCACCACACACCCCTTCAGCACCTGCTCACCCAGCCTCCACTTCCCACCACCCATCGTCCACAGCAGAGACAGGCTGTACCCCGCACTGGAGTTCCCGGGACCGAGAGGACAGCTGTGGCGCCCCCCCCACCCCAGGCAGCCCGAGCCTCACACTGGAGGGCAGTTTCTTAGTCTACAACATACAGAAGAGAGTGGTATTAGTTTGGGGGCTCCCAAGGGCCAGCAAACCAGGGGTCCCCTGTGCACCTAGTACCATAAAATGGTAATTGAAGCTCATGCTGCATTAAGCATGGCTCAAATTAGGCCTGATGGATGGGCAGAGGCACTAATAAGCCCCCAGCATTTCATTCTCACGGCATCAGTGTCTCGTCCCACTCACTGCTTCTGCCCCAAGACAACAGGGACCGGGCACCTGCATCGGGCCTTTCTCCCTGCAAGGCACTCTCGTGTCTGAAGTTGCTCCCAGCCCTCCTGCTCTCCAGTTCAGCTGCCTGAGCCTGCCCCCACCCCCTGCCCCCCCATGCTGTCCACTGAGCATGTGAAGCAGGTATGAAGGTGAGGATGGAGACAAGCCTGGGCTAATGAACTGTTGCAGGCGCTGGCATGCAGCCGTTTCATCTTCACCGACCCTGGAAGGTGCAAGTGTCCTCATGGGATAGGAGGCAGTGGAGTCTGGGAGGTGACACGCTGGCCCAAGGGCAGATGAACAGCAAGAACAAGCCAGGCCTGCTGACTCTCTGCCCAGTGCTCCTTCCAGCTGACCTCTCGGGGGGCTCAGCTACTCTGCCTTGAGGGACAGGTCAGGAGTCACGCAGGATGCTCAGGGCTCACAGGCTGGTGGGTGCCCTGGAGTTCATGCGACAACCCGAGGACAGTCGTCACTTGGTGAAGGCCACTTGGAGCCAGAGAAGTTGACATATATTAGCTCCCTCAGGCCTCAGGAGGATCCTGGGGCCAACTCATCCCCATGTCACAGGAGACAATCCTGGGGTTCGAACAAGTCCGGCACTTTGCAGCTCTGCCGGGAGGGGGCGGCTCTCTGTCCCGGGCTGCGTCTGTGCCCTGCCTCCTCCCTGTCCGGCTCGCTCCCGTGGCTGAGTTTCCATGACTTCGTCTCTGCACTGCTTTGGGCGTCTAGAAAATGGACCTAGGAAAGCAGTCCACGCACAGCCAAGGGAGACGAGAGTCGCTCAGGGTTTGGACGGAGAGTCAGAGCAGAACGTGGGCAAGGACAGCGCGGTGCCAGAAACTCCCCGGAGGGAGGAAGAGCAAGAGCAAGGCTGCCGTGGGACAGGGGCTCCCTCCCACCCTGCAGGTGCCACAGGCCGGAAAGACGACCTCTGGGCTCGTGCGTGAGTGGACTCTTGTGAGGCTGAGGACAGCAGGCTGAGACACGGTTCTCTCTACGAGTCACAAGAGCAGTCTGTGCCCTTACACTCACGTTGGGCTTCCCACGTGACAAGGACGGCACTCCACGAACTATGGCTGCAAACTCAGCCACGGCGCAGGCAAAGCAGGGTGCTCTGCCCGCAGTTTCACGGGTCCGGCCTCTGGGAGGGCTCAGTGGGGCAGTTCTTGCTTGCAGTCCCCAAGAATGCTCAATCAGATGCTGACCGGGGGTGCAGTCATCTGAAGGTTCAACTGGGGTTGAGCTTCCATCTCCAGTGGCTCTCACTGGGTGACTTTGGGGCTGTCATGCAGCCCCTTGAGTGGCCTCATGGCAGGGCAGCCGGCTTCCTCCAGGGTGAGATACCCAAGAGACCAAGACAGAGCTGCTACATGTTACGCCTCAGCCACTCCCAGCCTATCCTCAGTGGCACAGGGAACCCCGACTCGGGCGGGAGGAGAGGGCACCAGCGCCTGAGAACCAGGAGCGAGAATCGCTGGGGCATCTTGGAGACTGGCTCCCGTGGACGTCATTCCCAAGGAGGAAGCAGGCTCCAAAGGTGGGAGTAGAATTGGGGTGAAAAGAAGTCGCCATATTCTTCCCTAGCTCTGGGTTTGAAAGTGTCAAGCTGTCCAGCGAGGCTGGTGACCCCCATGAAATAAGGCTGCGGTCCGGTGCCAGCTGCGGCCATGGTACACAGGGCCTGGCACTCTGCAGAGCCCGGCCTGTGCTCCTGGCCACAGCTGGCCTCCCTGCCTGGGCTCACTTACCCCAGCCCCAAGGGAGCAGCCTGTTGCAGAGGGCTAGTGACACCCCCCGACAGGAATTCAGTAGACCTGAGCCCCAGCCCCTTTTCTTCTCAGAAATGATTGAGGCTCTTTCTGTGTTCCTTGGGACCCCAGGGGAATTGAGCCCCAGTCACCCACGCCAGCTCGACTGAGTTCTTACTGCCTCTCTCCCTCCCACCTGCTCTTCTCTCCTTGATCTCCCCACTTCAGATTAGACTCCCAGCCCCCACCGCTTTCCCACACTTTCTTTTAGGGAAACCCAAGCGAAGACAGTCAGCTTTACATTTTATTCTTTTGGCGGCCCCTGTCCCGAAGTCTCTGCTGGCTGTTGTATTTGTAGGCACCTTGGAGCACTCGGCCTGTGCCAGCACCAGGACACAAAGATAAACCAGACATGAGCTCACGGTCAGACACGGTCCTCAAAGATGTCAGCCTCCATCATGCCGGCCCTGGACACGGCAGGGCCGGTCAGGGCCTGCTGACAGGGCGAGTCCCCAGTCTCCCAGATGACAGGTGTCAGACGAGGGTCTCGGAGTCAGACAGAGCCCTGCGAAGTCTCCTCTAATCACTGACGCTGGAGCTGAGAGGTACAAAGGAGGAGAGGTCAGTTATGGGGGGGTGGGGTGTCCTGGGCAAGGGACGTGCTTGGAAGAGTAAAGCAGAACAACACAGTCAGGCGTTTTGCTTGTCTTTTGGTTGCTTTTTAACTGTTTCTGGAGAGATTTTCCAAGTGCTCAACCCTCACAAGCATTATTTCTCGTAACCCTCATCACCACCTGGCGCGGTACACATCATCTCCCCTATTTCCTAGATGAGAAACGGAGCTAAGAGTTAAGCGACTTGCCCGTCGTCCGCCGAGTCACAAATTGCAGGTCTGTAGCCAGACACAGTCAGCCCGACTCCCGAACCCCAGTTCTGCCCCCAGCGACGCGTGTGCGTCTCCATTCCGTGTGGAGGGTGGAGGGGCGGCCCTGGGAGCAGGCAGGAGCAAGGTCACAGCAACACGCCGAGAGTACAAACGAGGGAGTGGCAAAATGCCCCCAGATTTCCAAAGACAACTCTGGGCATCGCTAGGATATGCCCTCCCATGTTCCAGAGTACAACGGAAAGGCCTTTCCCCATCTGGGTCCGAGGGCGCCAGCAGCGCCCCCGTGAGGTGGAGTGAAGGTTTAACAGGCTCCCTTCAGCAACGGGGTGATTGTTCAGCAACACCCTTCCCGCCATGCTTAGAAGCTGCCCTCCATACTAACACACTAACCTCTCTGGGTCTGGGGTTTTACTGTCATTTTGCTTTCAGGTTTTTCCCTCTTGGAAAGTGTAATAAGCACCAGCTAATGAACAATGAGCGTCTCCGGAGTGCAACAATATACACTGACTATTTTTGACTCGCCCTGTTCTTTTCCAGAATAATCTTAATTAAGTAGAAGGTGTCAGTAGCTCTGAAAGAATTTACCAACTGCCTTTCAAAGTAACTCTGATTAATAGCTGAAGCACAAAAGTGTCGCCATAACCAGGTCACATGACCTAATACAAATGACTGTGTTGCTATTTTTAAGTAATGTTTATTAGAATCCCTTGGCGCGTAATAAATTTAATTTACAGCCGCTCCCAGACCAACTTACACATGGCCTCCTGTGGCTTGGTTCATTAACACACTTGGGGAAGAAATGAGTTTTCTCCTTAATTCTCCCATTGCATTTCTCCTTTCTAATGAGGCCAGGTTCTGAATCTCTTTCGGAGCGAGTTTCTCCATTGTCTCCAGTAAAAATTGTCTTAAATGCACAAGTGTTTTAATTGTCAGAGACACACAGCACAGATTCATGTTAGCTAGCTTGCTTGGGGCAGAGTTGGGGGAGGAAACTCTGACTCATCCCTGCTGAGGTGGGTGAGCTCAAGCCCTCAGTAGGGGGTTCTGCAGAGGCCTTGGGTATCCAGAACATTCCAACTGGAGCTTTGGAGGCCTATGAAAAAATTCAACTATTGCTTGTTGGTCCCAACACAGAGCAGAGAAGAGTTCAGAGCTAGGAGATGGGGACTGAGTGCTAATTCTGCTTTTGAGTTTGGCTTAGAAGACACTCCTCATGGGTCTTCAGCTCTTGCCTATCTGATTTTTCCCCTTTCTTGAGCTGGGGTCCAAGTTCAAAAACCACACGTATCAATCAAACCAGCATGTAAAGCGGGAGTACAGAAAACTCTGTAAAGATCCAGACAGTAAGTATTTTAGGCTTTGCAGGCCTTGAAGCAACAGCAAGGATATTAGATGTAGAAAAAGACATAATCATAAGAGACTAAACCTCCACTGGTGGTTATTGATAAAATGCAAAATGCAGTATCATAATTAAGTACAATGTTTTGCAAATGAAAAGAACGGAGGACCTCTTTGGAGGATAACATTTTGTTTAGTAGGGGTTCAAAGCTATTATTTCTTATTCTCACATTGATTACAAATATTCCTGTAATCACCATTCTTAGCTCCTGGGCGGTACCAAAACGGGGTGGACTGGATTTGGCCTGGTGGTGGTGGCTTACCAACTTCTGGCATGAAACAGTATCCGAGAGTGTGGAATGGGCATCGAGCAGGCCGCTTCACTCCTGGCCGGTCCAGGGATTAGCTGGGAACGCACAGACTCACTGACCTCATCTAGCACTGAAATTCCGCAACTCTTCAGGATGTACGACCAGAAATATCTTCTTAGCTTGTGATCATGTTGGACCCCGCCGGTCTGTGTCGGTTTGCTCCTGCCCCTGCAATCAGCTGCAGGTAGGCTAAGCAGCTTTGCTGGTCCAGCTGGGCTCATCCGCAGGCCTGAGGTTGTGCTGGCTGCTGGCTGTGACCGGAGATGGCCTTAGCTGCGGCAAATTGAGCAACTCAGCTCTGCCCTGGGTGGCCTTCACCGTCTGGTCGGCTGATCTGGGCCCATGCTTCATGTAGACAGGGGCAGAGAGACAAAAGCAAGCAAACCCTGTTCCAGCAAGCTTCCACTGGCAATGTACCCTCCAACACCCTATGGAAGAAAAACAAGGCCCAGGGACGCAGATTCAGAGGGGAAGGACAATACCCAGTCACATGGAAAGTGAAGGCAGCAAAGGGGAACATTCCAGGAACCATTGATGTGGATATTCGGCTCTTAGCCTGTTTGCTTATCTAGCAAACGGTCACAATAACCGTAGCTTTCTTGTAAGGTTGCCATGAGGATTTAAGGCGTTGACATTGTGATGTCTGGAGAACAGAGTCTGGCGCTGAGTAAAGAGCCAGGAGATGCTAGTCATTCTTAATACCTGGCTTTCCTATTCTGGGTACCAGCATCTCAGTTCTGATAGCCTGGTGGGATCTGTGCATTCTGAGTGACAAGCAGTAAAATGACATGGAATGAATTCCTGATTCCTTCCTTTTGTAGCTTTCTCCATGCACGGTGGAGTCAGAGGACCCCACCTCTGTCCGGTGGTGTGTGGTCTCAGGCTCCTGCTCCGCCCATTAAGGAAACGCACAGAGGCCGAGAGAAAGGTCTGGTGTCACAGGGACAGCGCCTGGAGGCTCTCGGCTGGCTGCCAGGCTGGCTGCCCTTGTTTAGCGTCCTCTTCCCACTCTCAGAGCTCAGGGTCTTCATCTGCAGCCTGTGTGAAGGGTGTGCGTCCCCAGGCTCCACTGGCCAGCTGCTGCCACAGGGCACAGCCCCCTGCCCCTTGGACCTGAGCTCCAGGAGGCTGCTCTGTCTCTGCTCCCCAGGGCTATGCCCACAAGAGGGACTTTTCACGTCTCCCCTGAGGAGGTGAGTGACCGCTTGAGAATCATCATGAAGCATCTTTCCTGCCTCTGAGACTGCCATTTCTTGTCTAGTTCCTGTGGGTTGAACGTGCTCCACTTTAAGAGATGCAACCTGCGAAGCTTCTCAGTGCAGATCACTAGAAGGCGTGAGAGGAGGTATGGCTGGCTGTCCCCCAACATCAATCTCTTTTTCTCATTGATAGTAGAATCTCAGTTCAAGCTGGGCGCATGACTAAGAAGCATGCTTCCCAGCTCCCTTGCAGCTAGGTGTGCTCATGCAACCATGCTCAGCCTGCAGGATGCAAGCAGATGTGTCCTTCGATACTTCTAGAAAGTGCACTTAGAGGGAGGATGTGTCCTTCTTTTTCCTGCTCGGCAGAATATGGACCCAGTGACTGGAGTTCGAGTAACCAGTGTGGGCTTTGAGGTGAAAAGAAACCTACAGACTGAAAACGGCCATCTGACCAGTCAGACAAAGCCTGGACCCTGCTCTGTGGACGATCAGGTGTTGTGCTCTGTAGTCCTGTCTTTCCTTTCACCAGGAATGAACTTCTTCCATGTTTAAGTCCTTCTGATTATTGATCATACATGGTATTTGCACGCTAGTTTACACTTGACAAAATACACTCAATTTATAGTATCTTTCAAGCTTTCCAGGAAAAGAAAATGAAACTATTGTTCCCATTTTACAGATGAGGAAACTGAAGCTGAGGGAGTTTAAGTAAGGTCACACAGGTAGATAAAGCATTCAGCCTGCTTGCCTTCCATCAGCGCCCACCACCGCTGCAAGTGTGGTCTTTTCAGATCACAAATGTATGATGTTTCTGTCTGGCTTTAAACCATTCAGTGTTTTCCCAAAGTCCCCAGAATAGATTCCAAATATCTCAGCATGGCTCACAAGGCTACCCCTCCTGCAGCCTTGTCTCACGTGCTCCCCCACTTTCTCCTCCAACCTTGCCCAAGAAGTCTAGCCAAGAAATAGCAATACTGAGATTCCAGTCCAGTTCTCTTTGATATCAGCATCAATATATCCCCCAGATCATGAGCCCTCCCTAGGTACTCACACAAGAGGGCAGAAGGACAGCTGGACCGGCCCTATGTGCAGACTACAGACAGCACAGAGGAGGGTGAGAGGAGCTGGGCAGATGTGGGCTGGGGAGATGTTTCCCAGGCAAAATGATGTGAGCAGGGAGTTGAAGGATGACCAGAACTTTTCTGGGAAGACAGAGGGAAAGCTCTCTTGTTGGAGGAAACTACGTGTGCAAAGGCAGGGTGGTGCAGCAAAGGTGTGCAGAAAACCTTGATTTGGTCAGCCTAAAACAGGAAGTACGATGGCGCTGAGATGCTGAAGCATAAGCTCTTCCTACCCGCGGTAGCCTGTCCTCACTTCTATCAGAGCCCCTCTTATACTGCACTTCTTACCGCCTCTTCCCTCCTGTCTCCTCTGCCGCCTGGGAGCTCAGGAGGGGCAGGAAGGGACCCTGTGTTGGGGCCCCTAACACCCTTAACGTTCCTGGCCCCTAACATCCAGCCTGGCGCGTGCTCTGGCACGCATGCTCAGTGCCTAAAGAGCATGGGCGCTCCTACATACTGCAGGGACTGTCACCATGATCCTTCTATAGCGTCCTCTGAGACGCATGCTGTTTGAAAGTGAAGACAGGAGCTGGGTGCGGGGCTGGTCAACACCAGTGTCAGCAACAGATCTTCAAGCTCTTGGATGCTTCTGACATTTCTGACTAAAGTAAATGGCAAACTTCTCATTCCCTGAAAAATCTACAAAGCTCAAAGACGGACTGGTTTCCAGGCAGAAGCCATTCTGTGAAAATCCCAGTGTAAACAAGAAGAAACAGAGTTCAGCAAGTTCTCCCTGTGATAAAAAGTCACCCAAACACTTATCATCAGGCAAGACACAAAGTGCACACTACTGTGACTCTTCTCTCTCCCTCTGTTCACCCACCAGTATGTGCCAGGCCATCAAAGAGCAAGGCCATTGCAACCTCCAGGCACCAAGTTTGGGGTTCTAGAGCAGAGAAAGACACAAGGCAGGTGATCTGCTGGGGAGGTGAGCCCAGAAGGAGGAAAAGGACTGGCTCAGGTTTGTTTAGAAATTATCACTACAAAGGGTGATCTGTCCCCAGTCCACTGGGGAGGTTCCAAGGAACTCTCTAGAACGAGACTCAGAACTGTCCTCAAAGGAAGGGGTGTGTGGTGTGTGTCCACAATCCTGTCCTGTGGTTCAGGTCATTCTGGAAACTCGTCCTTCCTTGCATTTCTGGGTTTTGCCTGCTGGGTGGGCTTCCTCCGCTGTCAAGCAGAAAGGCAGGTCGATGCTCAAGGGAGCTGTCCATCACTCCCGTGCTGAAAACAGAGAGCTGAGAGAAGGCAAAGCAGGATGCACAAGTATCTATCTGCTCCAGACCACGAACAGAGGACCCCAGACCTCCTGCCCTCATGGAGCTTATATTCCAGCAAGACCAGGCACCTTGAGGCAACCCACCACATCCACCATTCTACACCTACAGATTCAACGAATTACTGATGGAAAATTTGTAGTTAATTGTAGGATGGTTTTGTCTGAACTGGGTATGTATAGACTATTTTTTCTTGTCATAGTTTAATAAAGAATACAGTCTAGCAATGGTTAACATTGTATTGGGCATTATAAATAATCTAGAAGTGATTTAAACTATACAGGAGGACTGCCTAGGTATGTATCATTTTAAAGAAGGCCCTTGAACATGATTGGATTTTGGCACCTGTGAGGGTTCTGGAACTAATCCCCCATAGAAATCAACACATGACTGTGGTAAACAAAGAAAACAAGTAAATTGTGCATGTGTTAGAAAGCAGTAAATACTAGGGATAAAATAAAACAAGGTTAGGAGAAAGAGGGGAGCCAGGGATGTGGGCTGAAAATTTAAATCAGGTGTTTTGTGAAACAAAAAGGAATGTAAGAAAACACCTGAGGTACATGAAATAATAACAACTGAACACAATAGAGTGAATGAAAATTTGAAGCACGTAAAAGAATCAGTGGGGCCACGTGATACTGAACACTGGCTTTGAGCTGCAGGCGTGTGGGGACGTCTGTGATGGGTTTGGCACAGCGTAGCTTCCTTCTCTATAACTGGCCTGTTACCTGCGAGCACCAACTCTTCCTTTCCAGCCATCACTAGAGTTACAAAGTACGCTTGTCAGATAACTCTCCCAGTTTGGGTTTTAAACTAGACACTTTGAGGTAACTCGGTATTTTCCCGGAAAAAGTTCAGGAAAGTCTCGTTATTCATCTTTCACCTTTGTTCTACCCCAGACGGTATTGGGTTTTGGGGGTGGGAGAGAATGTGTCTTCGTGGTATTGGGGGAGGGATCCTTAGATGCATTTGTCAAGACCCCTGCTGGCTCTGACCCCTGCCACGCACTGGGTGACCCCGCTGTGCTTGAGCCTGGGGGCGTGCTGACCTGTGCCCAGCCTGGCCTGGCCTCCATGGTGCGTGCTGCCATCCAAAGCGGAAGTGTCATGCAAGGCCTGGCCCTCCGTGTCCTCTTTGTTTGCAGCCCACTCTCGCTGACCACCAGCGGGCTCGGTTCCACCCCACGCCCTCATCAGGACACACACAGTCTCCCGTGTCCACTGCTGACCGCACACCAACTGTCCGGAGTCAAGGCTGCCACCTCCAGCCGTGTAATTAGCTCTCTCCCTCTACCCAAGTCGCAGGGTCTCTCTCCAGCCGCCGTGGCCTCACAAGCTGCACGGATGCGGATGCTGCCTTCCTCCAGCTGTGGTCAGGAAGAGCTTCCCTTGCCCCCGGGACTCGCGCATCCCTGTGCAGCTGGAAGGCTCCCCCTTATGCACAGGCCTTCTGTTTCATCCTGGACATCTATTTCTGACTGTTTTGGCTTCTCAGTTTTCTCTTCTCCATATTCAACAAAAACCCAGAAAGGTCAGACTTTTTATGTAGCAAGGATTTATTGTATCTTGAATTCTCTCTTTCCCTTTGGTAAACAAACACAGTTTTTTTTTTTTTTTAGGTAAGTCTGGTTTTAAAAGTGAGCAAAGATTTGAAAGGGTTAGGTGGGCCCTGCCGATATCAGGGGAAAGGTGTTCTAGACAGAAGGAACAGCCAGGCTGAAGTGTTAAGGTCCAGACTTGAGCATTCGAAAAATCATCAGGAAACTGGAGCAGGGGTAATAGGAGACATCAAGAAGACAAAGCTCAAGAGGTAAGAGCGACCCTGCCGCAGAGGCCAGGGGGCACTTGGCTCGTGCCAACATCTCAAATATTTGCAGAACTTTTATTAGATAGCAGGTGCTGCCAGGTGCCCGGACTTAAAGGTGACTAGGCCAGAGGCCTGCCCCAAGTTCTTCATCAGGAGGGGAGGCAAACTTGCAAACACATGAAACAGATGAGATTTCTCCCAGGTCCACTCTGTGAAGCTGCAGACCCAAAGCTTCCCATGAGTTGGTTCTAGTGTTTCTCCTCTGCAGTCTGGCAAGGAGAATATCAGCATCCCTGTTTTACACCCAGGGGAACTGAGGCTCCCAGAGGTTAAGGGCATATCCCAGATTCAAGGAATACCAAGTCAGAATTCTTTCCACTAAGGAAAGACTTCCTGACTGCGCCACCTTAATTAGATTCCAGTAAGATGGACACCGAGATGGAAGGTGTGTCAGGTAGGGAGAAGGAAGATGGGGAGAGCTGTGTTGGGACTAGCTGGTTGACACAAGAAGATGAGATTCTGGGTGAAGGAAACCAGCATGAGCAAGGCAGGTGATGGGCAGTAATAGGGAGGGTGCTGGGGCATAGGGTACAGGGTGGTTGGGAGGGAAGGAAGGGTGACAGAGGTCAGGATTACCTGGGTGCAGTGTTCAGAAGTCTGGAGAGGTCAAAGCAGGGGGATATTGATCCTGTTTTCTGTTTAGGGAACGTGGATGTTTCTCTTCCCTCTTTTAAAACAGGAGGCCTTGGCAAGTAAGAGCCATATCCTCCATCCTGATGCCTTCTGTCCCTTGCCGAGTGACTGCTGGTGGTGACTGGTCTTCTGACTCAATGACATTGCATGGCCTTCTGCAAAGCAGACCACCTTCCCTTCCAACCAGTGGGCTCTGCCCGATGCCTAGCTGACGATTCCCCTCTGCAGTAGCTGATGAACTTTCTGCTCTTATACTCGTGTGTTTTGTTTTTAAGTTACACAAATAGAGCCGTAGCCTGGTCTTCGCTCCGTCCATCTCATCCCCGTTAAGCCCTGACCTGTAGCTGCTGACGTGCGTACCTGTAGCTCAAGGCACCCAGGCCGCCTCTCCAGCCTGCTGCCCGTGTGCCGGTGTGTGCCTCTGCCCCTCATGGCCTCGTAGGATGCCCGGCCTCAGCCATGACCATGACCCCCTGGGGCCAAGGAGTCCATTCCTCCATTACTGAGACCGGTCTTCAGGAAGGATTGCCACCGCTGAGCTTCTCCAAGGTGCTGGTGCTCCCCTCACCCCCACCAGGGTGGTTCTTTCTGGCCCAATGAAGGAATGTTCTCTGGGTCATCCTGGGAATGTGACTGGGTAGTGGGGTCTCGGGTCTGACCTCACGCACTATGCCTCTCTGGGTCTTCTGGTCCTTGTCTCAGTGTTGTGCCAAAGACCCTCTGGGCCCCTCCTCCTCTGCTGTGGGCTGTCCTCCTGAGGACAGGGACCCCCTGGTTGGGCATTTTCTGCAACAAGGTCAAAGCTTGGGCTCCCCATCAGGAGGAGAAGGGAGACGCTTCCGCTAGCCAGAGGACTTAGGGGACTTTGGGGTGCATGATGCTCAACATGTCGTCCAATGCTTTCCCTCCCAGGGCCGAGTTAGACAAGGACATCTGTGTGGCTGCACGTCGAGCTGGCTTTTCAACCACCGTTAGAGTCAGCTCTCAACCTATTTATTGTTCGTGACAGTCTGGCTGTGGATGTCGGAGACGGGTATGCCCTTGCAAGCTTCACAAAGCCTTCATGAAGCTGCCTGAAACTAGCAAACTTAAACTGGTGGCGCAACGGCACTGTGTGACTTCTGCAGCCACAGCAGCATGAGTTCGATCCCCAGCCAGGGAGGAGACCCACGTGGCGCAGCAGACCTCTCCTGCCTCCCCCGCTGTTTCAGTCAGTCTGCCTGTTGTGCTCCCCACTCTGTCTCTGGTGAATCCTCTCACCTCCCGTGCCTCTGGCCTGTACCCCAGCTCTTATATGCATGAATAAATAAAATCTTTAAAAACAAACAAACTGGAAAATAGTTTCCTTGAGCAAACAGGTGTTCTGAGACCAATATCCAGTGGGGTGGGGGGAGCATTTGAGGCAGGGAGAGAGGTCCCTAGCACCAGCAGCAATGCTCTGACACCGGCTGAGTGGCTACTAGTGAATCCAGTTCTGACCCTCTTGTCAGAGATCATCAGATCCCACATGTTGAGGAGTTAAGAGCTCAGTCCTACAAGAGACCCGCCCCACCACTGCAATGTAAAGTCCTTGTCCCCTGTGCTTCTGGCTAAAATCCATGGTTTGCTAGTTTCGCTCACAGAACTCAGAGGAATGTTCCACTAATGGTTTACAGTTTGTTGTAACAGGACATGACTCGGGGACAGCCAGGCAGAGAGGTGCACAGGTAAGGGGTGGGCGGTGCGCGCTTCCCTGAGGTCCCCAGCAGAGCCCTCTCCAGCACCTCCGAGGGCAGGGCGCGCACCAGCCAGAAGCTCTGCCCTCCCAGCACCTTGGGTCCTCAAGAGGCTTCATCTCAGGAAGGATCTACGAAGTCACAGCCTTGGCAGCTGATAAGATCTCCAGCCCCTCTTGGTTGCCCTAAGGTGGAGGGTGGGACTGAAAGTTACAACTTTCTGGCAACCAGCCCCCAGCCTTAGGTGCCTTCCAAAAGTCACCTCATTATCATAACAAAGGAAATCTTTATTGCTCCCAGCACCGAGGAAATTCCAAGGTTGTAGGAGCCCTGTGCCAAAAATGGACCAAGACCAAACATGTATTTATTATAACTCATGTCATACTGAGCTGATGGTTTTCTTTTAGACAAGCCTGTAGCGTCAGAAGAAGACTTCTAACTCCACAGTCCTTGTGATTCCCATCTCCCCACTCTCGAGCTCCCCAAACTTTGTTTTCTACCTGCATCTTGTCCCAATTTAGAAAGTCCACTCTGTGCAGCTAGGACCCTGCTTTGCATCCATAGTGGGGTCACTATTGCGTCCAAGGGAAATCCAGCACCAAACTCTTCCCAAGTGCCCCACTGCCCCTGGCCTTCCTGAGAGACCGGACATGGAGCAATGCTGGCTGAGCCTCCACAGAATCACAGTCCCAGGGCAACAAAATGAAGGGAAAGGAAAGCGAAGCAAAGAAAGCGGGAAGCACAGACAAGCTTGTCTGTTTCCCAGCTGGCCACATCTTCAGGAGACAGGGCTATTGCTTGATCGTGCCAACCAAACATCTGCTGCAAGGCCAAATGGGGCCCCCACGATCCATAAGCTGCCCCCCATCTCCTCTTTCACAAGGAGGCATTTACCCCGAGCTTGGCTTCCCTGCCTCTTTGAGTTGCATTGTCTGGCTGGGGAAGCAGACCCCAGGTACTATGGGTTGACATATGAACCCAGAAAGGAAGGGAGGAGCCACTGTCCCTCTGGGTCCTGCTGTGGCACCAGGGACCTCCCACAGGGCCTGGCCATCACCCAAGGGACACTGTCAGACCCCTCATTATCAGAAGGGCGAGCAGTCATGGGGCGGGGACACACAGCAGAAGCACAGGTGGGGCCCAGGAGGGGAACAGTGGGGACCAGAACGGAGATGCCAGGTTCCCAGCAAGCAAGGCCGGCACAGCTCCTTCCAAGTGTCGAGCCTGCAGTTGGGGTCGGTGCTTCTCAGTCCCAGCTGAGAGGCTGTGCGACCCTAGGGGTCACTTCCCTGAACCTGTCCAGCAGGCATTGCCCTCACCACGCTGAGTTGTGGGAATAGGCTCTTAGGTGACTCGAGCACAAGTTCAAGTGGCGTGCGCTCTAAGGAACTTCTCAGAGTCCTGGGCTGCTGCCACCCGGATGATAAAGCGCGGACTGAACAAAACACGGGCTTAATGCATTGAAACACTCAGTGTTATTGTGACCTCAGCTGACTAACAGCACTTTAATTCTGTGACGCTCCTGCTTCAAGCCAGGAAGCCTGCTCCCTAGTATTTTCCTCCGAGCCCTTCTCCCTCTAAGGTGGCCCCTGAAGGGCATGGGCGCGATCTGGTCACCCTTGCTTGCACGCCTAGAGGGTCAG
The DNA here is from genome assembly GCA_019455555.1 of Galemys pyrenaicus. Lineage (NCBI taxonomy): Eukaryota > Metazoa > Chordata > Mammalia > Eulipotyphla > Talpidae > Galemys > Galemys pyrenaicus. The sequence goes on along the minus strand of JAGFMF010011747.1, from coordinate 13,967,568 downwards.
ATGAGGCCTGGTCCCTAGCAGGAGCTCCTGGACGTCGTAGGGGAGTAAACGAATGAGTGAGTAAGTGAACAAATAAACACCTCCACTTCTCTGTCCGAGGAGTTCCAACCCTATACTGCTCTCCCACTCCTGCAGGACGCTGACCTGGGAGCCTTGAAGGCCAGTGGCCAGCAGATGGCTGGTTTTATTGTCTGTCTCCCTGAAGCATCCCGAGTTCTTGGCAGAAGGGACAGGGCCTCATTCACCTTTGCTCCCCGGCATCCTGCTTTTTCAGGCTGGGCTCTACAGAGTTTACATGGTCAGCCCTCCGCGGGAAGGCGGTCCTAGGAAGTTGGTCAGAAGGCTGGTTTGGGCCCCCTGGTGGCTCAGCGGGTTGAGTGCTGCACGGTGAAGCATCAGCACAGCAACCAAGTTCGATTCCTGCCCAGGGAGGGGAGCCACTGGGCGCAGTAGACTTCTCCTGCCTCAGCCGCTGCTCCCCTCGGCAGTGTGTTTCAGTCAGTTTGCCTGTTCGGCTCCCCACTCTGTCTCTGTCTCTGGTGAATCCTCTAGATTCTGGCCTATACCCCAGCTCTTGTGTGCATAAGTAAGTAAATCTTAAAAAAAAAAAAAGGCTGGTTTGCAGAGCGGTTTATACTGAAAGAGTGTGTGGTGGTGTATGGGGGGGCACTTCAGGTGCCTGCAGAGAATGGGGAGGGGGAGCAAGTAAATATTTCTTCACTCTCCACTCCTCTTAGCAGCCCTCATGTTCCATCTGAAAATAGGGCCGCCCATGCCTGGGGCTGGGCTGGGCAGTGGGGTCTTCTAGAAGGCGCGTCCATCCTCCATCCTCAGCACCTCCCCGGCACGTGCATGGGAAGAAGTGCGTGTGCCCGTGACTGCAGCCTCTGCGCCTGGGCCGTGTGTCGGGAAAGAACGTAAGGAGGCCGACTGCTGAGGAGCTTGCTTCAACCAGAAGAGTTTGAGATAACTGAAGAAAAGCCAGGCGCAGACGCCCTCCCCAAGGCCCAGGGCCTAGTGCGGCTCCTTCCAAGACGCTGCGTCGGTGTGACGCTGGAGAGCACCGGGTGACCGCACTACAGAAGCGCAAAGGGGCGCTGGGCCCCGAAGGGAGGCCTGGCCTGCACCTTGGAGCCCTGGCACCTGGGAGGGCACCGGTAGCGCCTGCCAGGACCGCTGACCCTCAGCGGGCCGAGCAAAGGGAGAGACCCAGCCAGCACCCAGCGCCCAGAGGGGTCTCCACGTGGCTCTCCTCCCCACCTGCCAGCAGCCTCCGAGAAACTTGAGGGGCGGGCAAGCCTGGAGCAAGACCCCTGGGGCTGGGAGTCCTCTTCCCCGCGGGGGAATAAATAAATAATTGAGCTCCCAGTACACAGCAGCCTCGCTAGATGGAGACGGGGAATCGCTGCAGCGGGCTGGCAGCGGCGAGCGCGGGCGGGAGCGCAGCCCCGGGCGGGAGGCGGGCGAGGCTCTGGCGAGGCTCACGTCTGTTTTCCTTTTTCGTGCATTATTTATTGCGTCTCCGCCCGCGTCCCTGCTGCCCGAGCGGGCGATCCCGGCCAGCGCCTCTCGGCGCTGCCTCCTGCAAGTCGGCGTGACAGGCGAGGAGAGCTCGGGCACCCCCGCGCCCCGGGCAGCCGGGCGGCGCCACCCGCAAGGGCGGGGACCGGGGAGGGCGAGCGCGGCCGGCTCCAGGCGGCTCCGGGGAGACTTTCCCCGCCCTCCGCCTCTGCCTCGGCAGCCAGCCCCGGGTCCCCGGCGCGGGGTGCCGCCCCTCCCGCCCCGCGCGCCGCCAGGCGCGGCCGGGAACCTCCGCGCCCTGCGCCCCACGCGAAAGCCGCGCGCCGGGGTCCCCGGCTTCGCCGCCTGGGAGGCCCGAGCCGCGCGCAAACTTTTGCTCCAGTGCCCGGCGCTCCTCCTCGGAGCCCCCAGGCGCCCGCGCCCCCAGGCGCCCGCGCAGTCGCCAGGGTGAGCACCGAGGCCCCGCCTAGAAGGCGGGGGACTGGGGAGGCGGCTGGCTTTAAATGGGGGCCGTCCTGAGGCTTGGGAATAGATTCTGCAGCTGGGGGGCAGCGGACCTCCTTTCCCCGCCCCGAGCATCGGCTGGGGTCGCCGCGGGACAAGGTGGCGTGGGGCCCTTGAGGGCTGCGGGCTGCGGGCGGAGGTGGAGAGGTGGGGAAAGCTCACGCCCTGGGCGAGAAGCCCCGGCTGGGGAGAGCGCGCGAGGGCAGAGCAAGTCGGGTGCTCACCGAGGAGCATATGTTGCAGTGTGCGCAGTGAGGACCGGCGGGTCAGAGATGCCCGCGGCGTGTGATTTCATGGTGCCGGTGCCTGCAGGGTCAGCGAGTGTGCAGACACGAGTCGGTGGGTGTGCACGGCTGTTTCTGTGGGTGTGCACGCAGAGCGAGCGGTGCCCGCCGGGTTTGAAGTGTGTTCCCAGTGAGTTGTGAATGGCTGTTTCTGGAGAAGTGCAAGAGAGCTCGGTCAGTGTGCTTGACTGTGGAGGTGCCCGAGAGGCCAGGTGTGCCCATAGAAAGGAGGATGGGGGTGTGCGTGGGGCCAAGGTGTAACGCAGGGTTCTGGGATGCGCCCGGGATGGGTGTGCGTTCTGGGACGCAGGCTTCGGGGAGGGTGCACGAGGGGTCAGCACGTGTGCTCGCTGGAGGGAAGGGGCTTAGTTTGCCAGGGAGCCCTGGGGTGCGGGGCGATTCCACCCCAGTCCCGCTGCTGCGGGTGCGGGTGCGCGCCCGCGATGGCGCGGGCGCAGCTCCCGCCTGACCCGAGTTTTGTTCCCCTGACAGTTCGCCCGGAGAGCGGGCGCCACCGGCCGAAATGCTCCTCCGGGACCTGGTGCTGCGCGGTGGCTGCTCGCTGCTGCTGCACTGCGCGCTCCACCCGCTCTGGGGCTTCGTGCAGGTGAGCCGTGGCGCGGGGCCGCGCGGGCTGGGAGACCTCGCCTGGGGGGTGGGTGCCACCTCACTCCCGGGACTCTGGCTTCCTGGGCCGCCTTCTTGGTCGGTCCTGGGAGAGTTTAAGGGGAAAGAGCCAAGTCCCCTTGCTCCTCCCCTCCCCCACCCTGGCCCTGAGAAAATACGAAACTACAGAGAGAGGCTGCAGACATGGGCTGAGCCCTGCAGGACAGGGCCTTGGAACAAAAAGGGGTTCAGGGAGCGCCCTCTGGATGATCACGTTCTGTTGCAGACGCGGGGGAGGGGACCCTTGGAGTTTTCACAAACTTAAAAAGGAAAACTGCTCTCAAGGATGCTCGTTTATCTCCCACCAGAACCTCCAGTAAGCTTCTGCTCAGCCTCAGACTGAACTTCCCGGCCAGCCGGAGGGGCTGGCTGCCTAGAGGCAGGGGTATGGCTGTGGGCAGACTGCCTGGGGGAGCTGAGCTTGTGAGGGACTGGAGGATGAAATCCTTGCTCACCTGGGTGGTCTGGACCCCAGGGCAGGGCCAGCTGGAGCCAGGGCCAGCTTCTGCTGGGTCAGAGAGGTTGATGGGCCGGCTGTACCTTCGGAAATGCACATGGTTAATGGCCCGCTGGAGCAGGGGAGAGGTGGTCATGGGGTCAGCTCTGAATTTTGAGACCTCGCTCTGTCCTCATCCCCTCATCTGCTGGGGGACTAGAGGGGATACATTTAAACTCTCTGGGCCTTGGTTTCTTCTTCCTCGCTGTGCTGTGCTAAGCACTTAGTGAAATGAAGGAAAGATGCTATTTTCTTACTTCGGGCCACTGCCTGGTCGCACCACACGCGACTGGTGGGTGTAGCTGCGCTGACTGGTGTTAATCACAGACAGGAGTGCTTATCACTAGGTTGTCTGCTTGACGTTTTGATTTATTTTCTTTTTTTTAAAGACTTATTTATTTATGCATACAGGATCTGGGGTACAGGCCAGAGGGGTAGGGGGTGAGAGGATTCGCCAGAGACAGAGTAGGGAGCAGAACAGGCAGATTAAATCAAAATACACTGTTGAGGGAGCAGTGGGCGAGGCAGGAGAAGTCTGCTGCGCCATGTGGGTCCCCTCCCTGGCCGGGGATTGAACTCTTGCTTCAGTGGCTGTGGGAGCCCCACGGTGTGATGTTCAACCCCTTGCGCCACCAGCGAGGCCCTTGTTCAATGTTTTCTGAATTGTCAGAAGTTTAGCGAGAGTTTTGCACATTGAAATGCTCACTTTGGGGTCTTTGCAGCCTCATGTTCTCCTGGTTGCGCTTGGGGGGGGGGGGTCAGTCAGGGACTATTCAGATGGCTTCCCTGAGCAGGTGGTGGTAGCTGAAGAAGGGGTGGAGGGGGCTGCTTGGCTTGGCCCCCACTGGTGTCTGCAAGCTGTCCCAAGAGAAGGCGCCCTGCTGGGGTTAGCTCCTCATTCCTGCATGGAGGGGGACCTGCGGCCTGGGGGCCCTGGGGAGAGAACTGGGGCCTCCAGTGCCTGCAGAGTGCACTGGGGGAGTGGGTGGGTCTCTCTTGCCCACCCTCCTCTGCCAGCACTAGGCCCTCCTTCTGACTTGCCTCTATCTCACAATTGTTTTCTTTTTGGAATTGACAGCTTTGTTTAACTTGTGAAACAGCAGTGATTAAACTCAGCTGTGCCTCCTCCGGGTTTGGGGTTTTGTCACTTTTAAACACTGGGTGGCTTGGGACCAGCTTCCCGTGTTCAACTTTGGGTTGAACCTCAGATGTTAAGTTCAGTTCATTTCATGTTCATTTCTTTACGGTTTTCTCTTGCCCATAAGACTTTTTCAGCTAGCAGGGAGAGCAATAGATGTTGTCAACCGCCCAGACTGGGTTCTGCTGCCTGAACCAGGGGTAGAAAGAGTAGTCCTGCTCCCCACTCCAACCACCCCATCAGCACCAAAAGAAAAGGTTTTGTGAAATCAGTTCAGCTTGCTAACCGTGACCTTCACTCAGGCGGTTCCTACACGGTGTATGTGTGTGTTGCATTTCACTTGCTGGTGCTCAATACAAATCAATTTTTGTGAAAATCAATTAGAAAAAGAATCCTCCAGACAAGCAGGATGGTTAAAATCTTGGCTCAAGGCTCTGGAAAAATGAATCTACCAGTGATAGGGACTGAGAAGCCAAGGGGAGAGGGACTGTGGGATGGATGGATCTGGTATTTAAGCCAAGGAGCTGGATCCAGGGGAACGAGGAGAGAAGGGGAAGGGAAGTGCACCAGGCCATGTGTTTCCCTTTAGTGCAGAGATTAAAATCTGTCATGTCACAGGGGTTTCTGGAATACAGAGAAAGAACTCAGGGCTATCTGTGCTTCCATAAGCATTGCCAGGAGAATCCCCCCAAATAGAAACATTTGAAAGGGTAAGAAGGACCGTCCAAAGTCCTCTAATTAATGTTAACTGGTCAATCAAGGGATGGTGGTGATTAAAATCTGTCATGTCACAGGAGTTTCTGGAACACAGAGAAAGAACTCAGGGATTTCCAGGAGAATCCCCCAAATAGAAACATTTGAAAGGGTAAGACGGACCGTCCAAAGTCCTCTGATTAATGTTAACTGGTCAATCAAGGGATGGTGGCCCCTGCCCTGCCCCAGCACCGGGTTCCTGCCTTGAAGTGAGCCCAGAGCCTCTGGCTGCAGCCTGGGTGATAAGAAATTTCATCATTAAAGTCAGATGACATTTAAATTGCCAGAAGGACGGTGGGGACATTCCTTGACTCTCTTTAATGTGTCTGGAATTGAGATTTTGAGCTCTTGTGATTTAGGGTTCTTCTAAGTTCACTTCCAGACAATTCCTTCTTTTTTCTTCTTCTATGAGCATAGATGACAGGCTGGCAAATTCATTAGGTGTGTCAGGAGTGTGTCTCATCAAGTTGCTGCGGTGCTGGCCTGTCTCCATAGAAGATGCCAGAAGCCGTCTTCTTTGTGGGCATCCTCCTAAAGCAATCATCAGGGAGACGGGCTCTGATCCTGGCCTGTGGGCCTGCGTGCTGGCGAGGAGCCAAGCGAGGCTGACCTCCTCCTGCTTATTTATTCAACAGCGTGATCGGGTACCTAATGTTTGCCAGGCCCTGTACTAAGTGTCAGGTGCCAATGCCCTCGTGGCGTTGACAGTGTGGCACTAGAGAGTTAATTAAACGAGTAATTACAAGCAAGAGCACACAGCCAGAACACATGGCTTGGAGATGGGACCTGCTGAAGACTAGAAGATGTGGACCTTCAGCTGAGACATTTGCAAGGATCAATCAGCCTGCCAGGGGAGCCATGTCCAAGTAGGGGGCGCACCTGGGGTAGAAGAGAAAGTGGGGCATTGGGAGGAGCTAGGGAAGGCAGCCCCAGCTAAGGCCATTGTTGTAAGCCACAACTTAATGTCTTGAGTTTACACTTGACCCTGATGAATAATGGGGGCCTTTGAATTTAAAACCAGAGGTGAGTCAGCCTCAGATTGGCATTTTCAAAATCTCAATTCAACTCCAGCACAGTAGATGGGGAGGGGGGGGGGGGACAAAGCAGGAGGTAAANGGGGGGGGGGGGGGGGGGGGGGGGGGGGGGGACAAAGCAGGAGGTAAAGTGAGGAGGGTAAGATGGTCCGATTTAATAAATTTAAATGTCAAATAAAAAGTGAATATTCTTTAGCATAAGTATATCCCACACAACATTTGGGTTATACTTATGCCCAAAATAGGTTTTCTTGTTTATCTAAAATGTATCAGGATGTTAAATCTCTTATCTGGCCATACTCTATAGGGGGCGAGTGCATCATGTCTCCCGACCACAGTGACAGCTACTAACTCCAGGTGACCACAGGACCTACCTGTGCCCCGCCCCCTCCCTGGCTGCAGGAGGAAGCTGCAGAGCATGGGCAGGAGGTGGGCCAGGGAAAACATGGAATGAAAAATGGTCTTTTGCTCTGTGGGCTTTTAAGAAGCCATTAACCTCTCTGATCCTTTATTCCTTGTTAGTTTAACCCTCCTAAGGACAGGTAACTTCAGACTCAGGTTTTTCCTCCCTCTCGGCAGCCCAGATGGGCCAGCTGCTGAGAGGAGCTCCTGGAACTGAGGTTTCCTCTCTGCCTGTCCACACCACTGCCAATCCTCAGGGCCTGGATGGACCCAGGGGGTCCACCTGTGGGGACGGGAATAGATGACCTTCCACGCACCTGCTCATTCAGCCTGCCCTGGGCAACTTTGCTACTTGCCTTAGCTCCACAGTGCCTATTGTCACGGGCTTAGCATGAGCGTGGGTAATAAAACCCCCTCTCTGGGCCCCTGTGATTTCGCGGTTGACACACACCGGACCTCAGGGGGTCTCATTTGGTCAGAATCAGTAAGGTACAGATGAACAAAACTGCCTGCCCCAGACTTAATGTGTAGGGACAGACCTTCCAAAGCAGCAGGGAAAGTGCCAGAAAGTCAACAAGGTGAAGAAGCAGCTCTGGGCAGGGTCAAATTCGGGGGTTAGGGGAGCATGGCTGGCCAAGAAGGGAGCGTGAGAGCTGGGTTTGAAGGGTGCACACAGGCTGGCAGAGCAGAGGGGGCACTCCTGGGCTGACCGTGGCCAGAGTTGTGCCCACTCCTATTTCGGCAAGGGCATTACCAAGAGGCCACAGATGATTAAAATGCAGCAGGTTCCTGCAGCTTCAGCCTTGAAACTTGGCCCTGATATCCCTGCCCATAACTTCATCACATTAAACGCTCACACATCTATGACTGCTACCTCTCACAAAAATAGGTCATTGTGTTGGGCCGGGTTAAACCAGCATGCTCCTCTTGGACTCACGCATAAATTGCACCTTGGAGAGTGTGAAAATGATTGCTTTGGCAATGGCATTGCTGGAAGTTCACGTACTTGGTGAGTTCAGTAGAGCACGATCTGAGGCCAGCACTCAGGAGAATGGAGCTTTTGGGCAATCCCCAAACCCCAGTGTCAGGGGGTCAGAATCCAGAGAAGTGGCTTGAGGATGGGAGAGCAGATAGTGGCGCTGGCGGAGAACCCAGTAGACTTGCCAGGGGTGTGCAAGGGGTTAATCATCTCCGTGAAATCATTGAGCAAAGGTTCAAAGTCTGAGCATGTTTTCTTCCCACTGGGAGATGAGACAGTCTTGCAGAGTTTGAAACGCAGTCAATGGTTCTTTAAAAACTAAAAAAATATGTGTGTGCGGAGCTTTCTGACCTTGTAGGTATCGAGGCAGAGCTTTATCACCCACCTGCTGCCGCTGGGGGCCAGTCCCCAGCCTGGTGGGAAGGGCGCTCCAGACTGGGGCCTTTCTGCCAGCCCAGACACCTGCAGCAGGTGGGCCTGCTGTAGCCCCATGTGCCAGTGGCAGGGAGATTGGGGCTCTGGATTGCTACTCTTGAGATAACAGGGGAGAACTGAACGCGGTCATAGCTCGTACCTTCACACTGGTCCAGCTTGCTCCGGACAGGCTCAGAGTGCCCAGTCTGTAGGGGCTGGCGGAGACCGCGGCCTGTAAAACCATGGTTCTCACTTGTGAGACGGAGAAGACTAGACCAGGAAGGGTAAACAGAACACCCATTCCTGCTCCACTTGCAGACTTTCTGATTCAGTTGCAAGAGTGAGGCCCCGGGCATGCGTATTTCTTTGAACTCTCGGAGACTGATGTGTGGGCAAGGTCGAGACTCACCCCCACTGCCCAGCACCGTTGACAGGGGCATAAACCGAGACGACAGAAACACCCAACCAGCACCCGAGACTCCTGGACTCTGGCCCAGCTTTAATATTCATTCATTTATTCGCCAGATATTTACTGAATGCCAGGCATTTCTTCGTGGCCCCCAAGAGCCTTTGATGGAGCAGTGAAGAGGGTATGGGCCAGCTGGTGACCTGTAGGCAGAGTTCAGTCCCACAGACTGGAACCTGGTGCCTGGAGAGCTTACGAGAAGCTCGACCTGGCACGGACGGTCAGAGATGTTCCCTTCTAGGCTTCTTTTTTATTTTTTTTTTATTATTTTTTATTATTTTTTATTTTTTTTAAAGATTTATTCATTTATGCATACAAGCACTGGGGCACAGGCCAGAGGTGTGGGGGGGGTGAGAGGATTCACCACAGAGAGCGGGGAGCAGAACAGGCAGATCAATGGAAG
>JAGFMF010011747.1:13927342-13958333 GCA_019455555.1 Galemys pyrenaicus | reverse complement strand
CCCCCCTGGCCGGCAGCAGGGATCGAACTCGTGCTGCAGTGGCTGCGATTTGCCTCACAGTGCGCTGCTTAACCCACTGCGCCACCAGGGGAGGCCCCCCTTCTAGGCTTCTTTAGGGCAAAGCAAGGAGAGGCTGTGGGAGGATGTTTCGGGCGGCGGAGCAGCGTGCTTCCGGTGGGAGCATGCCCCTGGAGGGGTGCATGGCCGGGGTGAGGGCCTGGAGGAAGGGCTTGCGGGCAGAGCAGAGAGCGAGCACATGCAGGAGGAGGTGGTCGGCTGGAGACGTTGTCGGGGGTCTCCCGTGCAGGGTGTGGCCAAGGGACCCCCGAGCTGTGGCCAGGCATGGAGGGTTGGTTTGGGTGCTTTCCTCAAGACCACCCTGGTGCCTCGAGGGAGACATTGGCTGTCGCTGGCTCCTTGCCGTTTGGACACCATTGCAGAACCTGAGCTGGGAAGCCTTGGCCCAGACTGGACACAGCAAGGCCGTCGGGACTGTGGCCAAGGGAAAGGCAAGGGCTTGGCCTTGCAGCATAGCAGGGAAGTCTGGCGCCGCTCCAGCAGGGAGGTCGCAGAGGAGGTAAAACCAGGTGCTGTCGCTGGCAGTACCTGGGCCTCCGTTCCCTCAGGTGCACGCGGGCAGGATGGAGGAGCTCACCTTCAAGCTGTCGCCCACCTGAGCGCCTTACCTGCCGCTAGTCCCCACGTCACTGCCCCTGTCCCTGGCAGGGCTGGACGTCCAGCCTCGGTCACCAGGCCTGCCAGCCCTCCCCACCCCCCGTGGCCCTCCCGACTCCCGCCTTCTCATCCTGCCCCAGCCTGGGGCAGGACTCCCAGTCTGGCGAGTCGGGGGAGTGGGCCGTTTCTGCTCCCGTTGCCTGATGGTCTTTTCTGGGGCACGTGTGCCCATCTGTGCAGGTGACACACGGCGAACCCCAGAAGTCCTGCTCCAAGGTGACCGACAGCTGTCAACACATCTGCCAGTGCCGGCCCCCTCCCCCGCTGCCACCACCGCCCCCGCCCCCACCCCCACCCCGACTCCTCTCCCCGACAGGTGAGTAAAGACTCCTGCACTGCGGGATCCACCATTCTGGGTTTGACTTTGTTTGGGGGGCCGGATCGTAGCAGAGGGCAGTCTTGGTTCCTTTGTAATTTTCCACTGGCCGAGCAGGAGGGGAGCCAAGGCCCAACTTTTCTCTGCAGTCTGCAGAGCGCTTCCCACAGAGTGTGCCTGGGAGAGGGAGAGGATGTTTCTCGCGGGTTAATCAGATAATAGTCAGTCTCCATCTGATGAGTGGCTCGGCCTGGTTCTCGCTGAGGCCAGGCCTTTGAAGGGGGCAGCTGCGGGCGCAGGTCTCAAAAACCCCACCCACCACCCGGCTTCATTTTTTTACTTTAATTCACGTTTAAGGAGGCAATTGGTGTTCCACTCCACTCCCAGATGTCCAGAAGTGGAGGCTCTGAGAGCTAAGTTAAGGGGATGGCTTTCAGTCGTTTGCCGCAAATCCTACTAAAACCCCCCTTTGAGCTGCTCACCTGGGTTTCATCTGCGAGCGATTCGGTAGCTGGTCATTCAGGCTGAGCGACGCTTTAGCCCGAGGAGGCTGCAGTCGGGGAAGTCCCCTGTTCGCTAGCTAACCAGGCCTCTGAGCAGAGATCTGTGTTTTGGTTGATCGCCCGCTTCAGCGATGCCTGACATCACATGCGAGTCACCCTCAGAAGCACGTCTCTAGTGCTTTTTGGGGGGATGTGTGTGTGTGTGTTTTTTAAATATTTATTTGTGCATACAAGAGCTGGGGTGTAGGCCAAAGGTGTGTGGGCATGAGAGGAGTCGCCAGAGACAGAGTGGGGGGCAGAACAGGCAGATCCACTGAAACGCACTGCTGAGGGGAGCAGCGGGCGAGGCAGGAGAGGTCTGCTGCTCCACGTGGGTTAGCTCCTTGGCTGGGGATCGAATGCATGCTGCAGTGGCTGTGGCTGCTTCACAGTGTGGCACTCAACCCCTTGCGCCACCAAGGAGACCCCTATCTGGGATGTTTTAAATAACCTTGATGAGCCGTGTTCGCGTGGGCTGCTTCCAGGCTCTCAGGTGCAGGCAGTTCCGCAGTGTTCTGGGGGACCCGTGGCCGTGTGTGCATTTTTGCCTGCCTGCCAGGCCTCTGCCTTTCTCCTCTTTACGGGACACCTGGGGCTGTATTTCTCTGAGTGTGGCCCCCAGCAGCACCTGAAGGACCGATTTTAAAGTGTACCTCCACCGCCAAATTCCAGACCACCTAGTGAGTCTCTGGGATGGGGCTGAGGAATCATCCCGGTGTCAAGTTCCAGGGTGATTTCTCTGCAAGTTAAAGTTGAGAACTGCCACCTGTCAGGCCCCTGCTTCGGGGCCACTGAAGGACCCCTCTCTCCCAGAATGCTCCCCCTCCTCCTCTCTCTTGAAAGAATCCCTTGTGGGACTGTGGGGTCTGCTCTCAGGCACCCACCCCTACCCCTAGAGTGTCCCCTCCTTCCTGCTCCAGGCTGCTGCCATTACCAGTGTCCTGGCCTCTGACGGCTCCGCGCCCCCCTCAGGAGCCCCTCCAACTCATCCCGTGGTAACTGAACTCACCTCTGTGGCACAGAATGAAAGAACAGTCTGGGCTTCTGGTCTCTCTGAGTGTCACAGGGCGACCTCCCTGTAAGCAGTGGCCTGAGAGGGCACGGAGCTGTCCAGGGGCACTGCAAAGCCACAGCGGGCAGGCAGAACTCAAGTCTCCGTAAGCAGCGACTTTGATCCAGCTCTTCAAAGGGGATTGCTCAAGGTTGATCAGGACGTTGTGGGGAAAGGGCGTCCAGGCAGGAGGATGGCATGGGCACAGGCGTGGCGGTCACTGGTCTCAGGGTCCCAAGCCCTCCAGTGAGTGAAGGCGGAGGTCAAGGGGCGGACTGTGAAGGGCCTCGTGAATCTGGCTGCGCAAATGCCATTCTACCCTGTGACCTGGATGTGCACCCTGTCTGCAAATGTCGTCCACATACCCAGATCCCTCCCGTTACTTGCCTTAGTCTTTCCTTTATTTTAAGATTTATTTATGCACATAAGAGCTGGGGTACAGGCCACAGTCGAGTCGAAGGACGTGAGAGGACTCACCAGAGACAGAGTGGGGAGCAGAACAGGCAGATGGACTGAAATCCACTACTGAGGGGAGCAGCAGGCGCAGCAGGAGAGGTCTGCTGCGCCCTGTGGGTCCCTCCTTGTCGAAATCGTGCTGCAGTGCCGCGGATGCTTCACGGTGGGACACTCGACCCGCTGTGCCACCAGGGAGCCCCCTTATTCTTTTCTTTGAATAGATTCGCTTTTGTGTTTATACAAATTAATTTCCAAAGGATGCTCGATATAACGACGTCAAAGGGAAACTGATATAACTACTTGCCAAAATAGGAGAGGGCTGTAAAGATACGGGGGACACATCAGTGTCTGGAAGCGCCAACCAGTGTGGCAGCCATGGCTCAAGGCTTCTGCTCTCCATGAAAGGGGAGAGGGGCACAGGTAGAAGCGCCAGAGCCCCCTCTGTGAAGCAGTCGGAAGGCTGCGTGCTGGGTCCGTGTGTCCCCTAACACCAGCTCACGCAGCAGCAAGACACGGGCCCCCCCTCCCCCAGGAAACGCGTGTACGGGCTGCCGTAGCCCACGCAGGCACAGCAGGGCAGAGATTCCCTCCGGATGGATGGAATCTTCTGGGGGACTCTTGATAATGGAGCCCCAGACCACCAAGAGGGCCTGGAGTCAGGTTGGGGGCTCTGGGGAAGTGCAGGCCTGCAGGGGCGGCCGGCGCAGAGGACAGAGGCCTGTGTTGAGCGTGGACCGGGGCTCCCGTGAGGGAACGGAGCGGGTGGGGTGTAATGAAGGCAGTGCGCAGTTCCGGGAGCAGAACCCCGAAGTGGCCTCAGGGGTGTGACATGTAAGGGGAGCGATGTTGGACTTCTGGCTCGTGTGCTGATACCCCGCGGCGTGGCCTCTGGAGACAGGACTGTATTTCCCTCCGTCTGTCTCTTCTAGTTTGTCCTGGGCTGAATTTTCTCAGGTTGGTTCGGTCCCTGTGGCCCCAAGCTCCAGGTTGCTTAGTTAGCAATCACCCTAGAAAGAGAGCTTCTCTTCCCCAATAGTGAAACCCACATCCTGGGCTCGCTTTCTGCAGGCACCTTGGGTCACATGTCCCTCCTTGGGCCATCATAGTGGCCTATGGGATGGCATATGCTGGTTGGCCAGGCCCGGCCATGTGACCACCTTGGGGGCGGGTGGTGAAGCTAAGGGAATGAAGGCTTCCCATGGGGTGGGGGAGAAGCTCAAGGTCGAGGATGCGGACACCGGGCAGCAAGGACCAAGGCCGCACCACTGCATGCCCTGCCGTGCCCAAGCAAGCAGACGGTGGCGGAGAACATAAGTCACATACTCTTGCTCCTTGCAGAGCTCAGCCCAGAACGCTGCACACAGGTCAGGGCCCATGAGCCATCTGCAGCCGCCCGTGCTCTGGAGGAGAGGCCTGAGGAGCCAGGCTGCCCCCGGGGCAGGGTCCATGCGCGGAGCCCTGTGGTCATTGGGGGCTCATGGGCTCGCCGGGCGCTGGGCACTGGCTAGCTCTCGTCCTGGCAAGCCTGCCGGCATCTGCAGGGTGTCCGTTCCGGCCGGCGTTCTGGACACGTGGGCGCAGGCGCGACTGTCTGGCCTTTTGCCCACTGTCGTGCCTGCACCTCTCCACCCGGCGGCACTGGCAGCGGGCCCTGTTCTGCCCAGCCCGTGTTGGGCACAGCAGAGGCACACGGAGGCGCAGGGGCGTCCTCACCGACGGGCTGAGTGCTGAGGACCCAGACCAGCACGCGGGCTGTGAGTCCGGCTGGAGCGCCGACCTGCCGTTTCCAGCGGGCCGGCTGCTGCAGGTGCTTCTGCTGCAATGTAGGGTTATGCTACACACCCGCAGGGTCGGACCTGAAGATCCCCATGAGTGCAATGCGTGTTTGAAACTGGACACGTCTGTTGCTGCTACCCGTGCTGTGAGCATCCTTCTGATAAAGCGGGCCTCGCGTGCCAGCCTCGGGGAGAACGAGGGCGCAATGGGAGAGCCTTTCATTCTAAAAGGGGCAGGAAGGGAGGGTGCAGGACAGTGGAAGGGACCCCAGGTGGGTTGTGGAGAGGCAGGAGCAGAGGGCAGGCTGCCGAGGGGCCTGCTGGAGCCAACACCCCGAGTTAGGGGCCCAGGGATATGCAGGGGTTCACTGCTCCTGCAACGCAGATTTGTGCGAGCTTGGCCTTCATGCCATGTCTGGGGGAGCAGGAAAAGGAGGGGAAAGACCTTCACAGGTTCCCATAGACCCCGAAAAGTCTGTGGGAAGTAACTACCAGGAATGTCTCCTGGAATCTTTGGGTGTCCTCGTGCTCAGACAGCCCCCCTCTTCATGCAAACAGCGCCCTGCCCCTCAGGGAGCCTAGCATGTCCCGGTTTTCCCAGGGCCCCTGTGTTGTAGCCCTGAGAGCCTCGAGCCCCGGAACCCTCTCATCTTGGGTCAACGGGCAGGTGTCGCTCTCCTGCTGGGCCTCCTCTGGCAACGTGGGCATTTTCAGGGTCTCCTCAGTGTTTGTTTTTGCTGCGTTTGTCTTGTTTTAACCACCCAGCTTTCAAGAACAGTGCCCACCGCACACCTGCTGGAGCCCACTCCTCTGGGAGGGGAACTTGGTCCGCCTTGCTTCTTCCTTAGGGGCTCAGCGCCGGGCCCTGGGCTGAGCTTCCCTGCCGGCTTCCTGGGCTCTGGAGCCCAGCTCCACTTGCTGCCCTTGGCTTCCTGAGCTCCGCCCACAGGCCCACAGCCCCTCCTGTGCCCCAGCAGGGGACTGATGCCTGCTGTTCCCTCTGCTGAGAAACCAACACCCCCCCCCCCCAACTCAGGCCCTCCTGGTGGGCTCGCAGCTCAGCTGTCAGCTCTGGTTCCCTGACCGTGCAGTGGAGCTAGCCCGGGGGCCTGTCCGAGACCACCCGACTCAGTTACCCAGCAGCGCGGCGGTCTTCTCGCGCCTGTCATGCCTCCGGCTCCTACTCCTTGGGCAGGGCCTGCCCGCCCATCACACGCATGAGACCTGCTCGGGGCTGCAGGGACCCGTCTGGTCACCGTGCACTCCCCGTCGAGCGCAGCACCTGCATGGGGGAGCAGTCAACAGTCCCTGTAAAAGAAGCGAGTGAGGACCGCGGGGTGCCCGGCGTGTGCCACGAGGCGGGGCTGCAAGTGGACTAAGCAGACACAGGACTGTGTCACTTCCAGCAAAGGGCCCGGCACCAGGGAGGTGATCGGACAATTCAGGATGGGATTACTGCTGTAAGAAACGTGAACAGGTGTTGCTAGAGGGTGATGTGGTTTTTCTTTTTTTTTTTTAATTTATTTATTTATGCATACAAGAACTCAGGTACAGGCCAGAGGTGTGGGGGGGGGTGAGGGGTGAGAGGATTCACCAGGGACAGAGTGGGGAGCAGAACAGGCAGACTGACCGAAATATACTGCTGAGGGGAGCAGCGGGCGGGGCAGGAGAGGTCTGCTGCGCCATGGGGGTCCCCCTGGCCAGTGGCCGGGATCGAACTCATGCTGCAATGGCTGCAGACAGCTTCATAAAGCTGAGATGTAACTTCTTGCGCCACCGGGGAGGCCCCTGGGTGATGCGGTTTTAAAATGGACACACATTCTCTCAAGAGGTGCAGTCTACTTCTCTGGTCTTTAAACAGGAGCAGCCTGGGCTCTTGATGCCAAGGAGTGGCCCCACTGCTCTAACCCTGCAGCAGCATCCCCAAAGGGGCTGCTGCTTCTCCAGCCTGGAGGGAGCTGCCACGCTGCGAGGGAGCCAGGCCGCGCGGGCACCGCATGAAGGTTTCTAGGGACGGGTTCAGAGGGCACCCCCACCGCCAGCACCAACCACTAGACAGGCACAAGGAGGCCTCTCGGATGGCCCCAGCCCTGGCCAGGGGATGACAATCGCACGAAAGACCCCCAGTGAGAACCGCCCACCGAGGGGAGCCCCACTGAACCCACATCCCACACTGAGAGAACAGACAACACATTCATGCTGTTTCTTTTGACCTGACTTCGGGTGATTGTTCCATGGCTGTAGTAGTAGCCAGGGCCTGCTGTGACTTGGGGGAAGGCAGGAAGGATCCCCTGCAGGACGTGGGGCCCAAGCTGCAGGAGCTAAGAGGAACCGCGCTGGGGAGAAGGTCGGCTGATCTGGGACGAGGATGTGCGAAGGCTCCAGATGGGGAGAACGAAGCTCTCAGGGCCAGGCCATCCCCAGGGACTCCCTCCAGCTCCTCTCACCAGCGCTGTGCTCGCTGCTGCCTTCTGAGGGCATGGGGCAGCCCTGACACCGACTCCAGGCTGGGGAGCGGGAGATTTAGGCAGAGGGAGCTGCAGGGAGCACGCAGATGCTCAGTGACCTCTTTACTGGCCAGGCAGCCTGGGGTGAGCAGCTCACACTCTGAGGATGCAAGGAGATGAGGAACTCAGAGCTCCCACCTCAGTCTCCCGAGTTACACGCCTGCTAGTGTCCCGGGGCAGGGAGGCATCTGAGAGCGTCCGAGCTCTCGGTGAGTCATTCTCTGCTAGCTCTTGGTCCTCGGCTCGCAGGAGGCTGCAGGTGACCCCTTCCGAGCCCCGCCTCTGCTGCACCATCTCTGGCGCCCTTAACCTCTCTTCGGGTTTTACTAAGAATAAAACAAAAGCAAAAAAAAAAAAAAAAATCAAACCTCTATCGGCGCTTCGAGCTCCTTCGAGACAGGCACTGGAAACGTGCCTGTTCGCCTCTGCTCTGCCGCAGCTATTTCCGGCCCAGCCGGCGCAGAGCAGGGCTCACGGAGGGAGTGTCTGTGCCTTCCGTGAGGTGGGGCGCGTCTCCTTCTATGGCCTCCGTGGCTGAGTCAGTGGGCGGCATTCCACGCCGACGTGGACGGAGGCCCAGGTGCCGGGCTCCGGCTTCAGTGTGCGCCCAGTCAGGCCCTTGAGCCTCCTTGACTGTGGCCTCGGCCAGGGGTCACCGCTGCCCACACCTTCTAGAAGTGCCTTTTCCCAGGGATCCCAGTTGACTGTACCGATCACAGGCCTTGGTGTCCTGGAACTCTCCAGAAACCTTTCTGTTGGCTGAGCCCTTCCTGGAGGGGTCTCTGCATCCCCGCGGAGCAATTTCACCCCAAGTCTCTAATCGCTGTCCTTTCTCCGCCCCGAGGTGGCAGGGCCTTGTTGAAGCGAGTCCTGGCCTGAAGGCCGCTGGCCGGTGGTTGGGATGACCCTTCAGTGACTCCAGAGTCTGCGCCGTGTTAACCAGACTGCGCTGGGGCCCGGAGGGAGGAGGGCCAGGCCCGGGGCCGCTGCAGCAGCACTGGTCAAGCTCGTGGTGTGGGGGAGTCCCCTCTGCTCTTCACAGCAGTGCCTCGTCAGCTGGGCAACCCCTCTCTGCTAAGGCTCCTGGGGAGGTGACCTGCCCAGGCCCAGGCCCTGGAGCGGGCCGGTGGGCATGGACACCTGCTCACTCCACTGTCCCGCTCCAGGGCACTGGCTTTCAAAGTACGTGCCAGTCAGCGGCCGCTGAGTCCGTTCGGGGGGTGGGGTCCAGCGACCTGAGATGAAGCGGCCTCCGGACGTTCCTGACAGCACGTCTGACAGCCGCAGGCCCAGAGGCTCCCTGGCGGCCACAGTGTGGGAGCAGCGAGCACGGCCGCCCATGGGAGTTGCCGCCTCCCTCAAGTGCGAGGCTCGGAGGAGGGAGTGGAGCAGGAGGACGGAGGGCTGAGTTCCGCAGGAGGTGGACCGCACAGCGGGGCCTTCGCAGCTAGAGAAGGGCTTAGGGCTTCCTCTTAAGTGCAATTAGAAGCTTCTAGAGGTTTCTGAGCAGGGAAGAGGCACGGCCTCATTTGCACGCACAGCCTGATAGGGCCAGGCCAGGCTGGGTGGGGTGCGGTGGGGGGAAGACTGTGTGGCCGGGTGCGGGGCGAGCAGGGCTGCGCAGTGTCCAGCTCCTGTCTGACGTAGAAGGGCCTTGGAGGCTTGCAGGTGGGAGGAAGGGAAGGGAGTGTCCCTGGGTTTTGCAACTGGGCGGAGAAAGCTCTTGAGGTCCTCTTGGGACCCGTGGGTGCTTGAAGCAGACTCGGGCGGTGCCAGGGAGGGACACCAGTGGCTCGAGTCGCTGCCGCCCTGCAGACACAGTGTCTGGGCTTGGGGCTGATCCCTGACTCCCTGCGCTTCCTCCTATGAAGCAAGGGCTGTGGGCACAGGCGCTGGCCGGTTTCCGGGGTGGTGATATGAGCGGGGCAGGCGGAAGAGGAGGTCCTTGGAGGCCTGGGTCTAACATGCGAGGTCGCCGCAAGGGTCAGTGGGTCAAACAGGACGGGTCACTGTGGATGTGTCTTCTTTCACGGACGTGTCTGTGCATTGAGCTGGTCTTCACCGCGGTCACCAGTTGCTGGACGCTGGGGCATGATGGCCAGCACGTGCGGGAGGAGGTTTCTGTCCCTCTGTCTGGGCTGCTGGCCAGTCTGCGTGGGAGGGCCTGGAGGCCAGGCCTTGCCGTGGCTGTCACCAGCTTGTGCTGTGTGGCTGAGGGACCACGCTCAACCTCTCTGAGCTTGGTTGACGTCTGCAAATGGGGGATGATCCTGCCTGCCGAAGCTTGTTGTGGGAGCACGGAAAATACTTATGAGGGCCTGGCGTGGCACTGACACAGCCCACTCAGTTAGCGGGCTGTCCTGTCACTAGAACCCTTGTTTGAACGAGCCTCTCACCCACACCCCAGCTCTCCCACCCATGAGCCCACCACCCACCCCCAGGGCTGGCTCTGCCTTGCACCCCGCTGCTGGCTGAGCTCAGCACTCAGTGAACATGACCTTGGGCCCCAACTCGAGCGTCTAGTCCAGAGGAGTTTTAACAGTTGCTGGTTTTACTAAAAAGCACTTAAAAAATGGCTGACTTTCCCTTTCCCAGATCATAAATGGAATTATTTGTCTTCCGTGTTCTTGCGTGTATCCAGCAGTAAAAATCGCATACTCAGGTGGACGTTCATTTACGCAACACACCCTCGTTCATTGATTTAGTGAACAGACATTTGCCCGGAGTCCGGGCAGGTCCTGGGCCACAGGTGTGGGGCCCATACATTCTGCCCTCAGGGAGCTGCGCTGCTGGAGGCCGTTGCCCTGGCCACCGTGGACACCCCCGGCAGCTTTCAGGATGCCCGGCCCACCCTGCAGGGAGGGGGCTGTGGGAATCAGGGCTGAGACCTGGGGCTTCCACCAGAGGCCTGTAGTAGCCAGAGGTCAGCACCAGAGCAGAGGCCCGGCGAGGGCCAGGGGGCTTGGGGCCAAAGGCCACAGGACTTGCCACGGGTGAGTGCCCTCCACTGACCCCCTGGGTGCAGGGGTGTTCCCAGGATTTGGGGCGGACTGGGTCCTGCCCTCCAGGAACTCTGGCGCCTGGACTCAACGCTGAGGTGCAAACGGGGAAGTGCGTTTGGCCGCGCCAGGCTGACGCGCTAAGGTCTGGGGTCTCCAAGGCCACGTAGCACAGAGCTCAGCAGTGCTAAAGCCTGTGACTCAGCCATTTTGGTGTGTACAGTGTTCAGCAACCCTCACTGCTTTCAAACTCCAGAGCGTTTTCATCACCCCCAAAGAAACCCCAAACCCCCTGACAGGACGCCATCTAGCTGCCTGGGCAGCCTCTATTCTGCTTCCTGGCTCGAAGGATTTGCTCTCTGGACACTTCACGAAGCCTGTCCCTGGGCACTCAGAGCCTCGGTGTCCCATCTCCTAGGGCGCCCTCTCCTTCCCGCTGCTGTTATGCACGGACATGCCAGCAGGTGCTCAGAGGCGTCTGCTGTGATGGGGGGCGGGGTGATCCTGGTTCAGAGACCCTCCCTGGTGCCTTGGGGTGGAGGGCTGCTTCTGGCGCCCTGGAACTGGCCTCATGGGACCTCACTGCATGCAGAGGGCTGTCCAGACAGTCTGTGGACTTGGACGTGACCGTGCCTTAGGCTCTGCGGCAGGGTGGCCAGGCTGTCAGGTCAGCTGCTCCTGTTGTTGCAGATCTCACCTAGGATGTCCTACTGGCGTCCCAGACAAGAGCCAGGCTGATCTATTAGCTTCTCGCCCAGCCCCTAAGGACAGGGACTGTAGATCCATCTTTGTCCCCGAAGAGCGCAGCGCTTGACACGTGGCAAGAGGACAGTGGAGTCTGACTGGTGTTTGAACGGGCGGGTGGGAGCTGAGACAGGATGAACTGTCCGAGAGAAGGGGAGGGAGGGCACGGACGCTCTTTAACAGCCGCCATCCTCCAGGGAGCATCTGGGCCGTGTCTTAGGGCTCCTCCAGAAATAGACACGGAGACGGAACACGAGTGCAGGTCATTCATTGTCTGGAAGGTGAACCTGGAACACACCAAAGAGAAGGGGGTAAGACCAGGAAGGTCGGCAGCCGCCGGCGAGCACTTGCGCAGCTGCAGGGAGCTCTGGGAAGAGGTGCAGGGCACACACCTGAGCGCTGAGAGCAGCCGCCTGCGGACCAAGGAGCAGGTGTTCCTGCCCCAGCTGCCATCAGCTCTGGGTAAGAGCCGGTCCCAGGAGGCCTGCAAGGTGACACCCCCACCAGAGAGGCAGCACCAGCTGCCAGAATCTCCCAGGGAGCGCTGGAAGGACACAGCAGCATCCTTGTTCTGCTGTGATGGCCGTGCGTGACCTTGCCCAGGTCAGACCCAGACGGGCCTGTACTGTCCAAGGCTCTAGCTACGAGTCTACGCCTCCTGCACTCCGAGAAAGCCATCAGCTTTTAAGCACACACCTACCCCTAGGTAGGGACCCCAATTTGATGTATTTAAGGAACAGTAGATTACTGAGACTCACAGATCACCTTCAACAAACACATGCTGAGCTCTCCACCCACAGACAGAGGGTGACCCATAACTAGACAGTCACCCCAGGGAAGGCTTCTGGGTGAAGGTCAGGGTTCTACTTTCCCTTGTGCAAAATGTGGGGTGTCTGTAGATGGCTGGGGGGCCGAAATACAGTGATTACAGCCCAAATGGAACGCCAAGAGTCCCTGGGGGGTCCGCCAAGACCCAGAGCAGGTGTGCTGTGGGAGGCGCTGGCGGAGCCGAGGGAGGACTCTGCAGGGGAAGGCTGGGCATAGGTGGGGAAGAGGGGTCCAAAGCCTTTTGGGAACCCGTGATGTCACCCGTCGAGCGGCGGACACCAAGCAGGGACAATGGTTCTCTCTGGGGTGGCTGGGCCGAGGAGTGAGGATGGGATTCTGGAAAACCTAAAGGTTTTTGAGCAACGGAGTTAAGCTTCTGGGTGGTGTTTGAAGACTATTAATATCACAGATATGGGAAGGAGGCCGAGCCCTCTGCCATCTGTGTGTGTGTGTGTGTGTGTGTGCGTGCGCGCAAACGTGTTCTAGTCCTACGTGTGGGAACCTTCTCTTTCCAAGATGATGCCAGGATGTCATTAGCCTTGTTTTATTCCCACCATTGCTCGGCTTCTGTGGGTTTGGTTACGCTGCCCTTCATCCGCTTCCCTCTCTCTGCAGGAGGCCAGAGCACAAACAGGGACCTGTCAGTCGTACGAACCGAGCAATGGCACCAGTGCTGACTTGGTCCAAGACCCAGTAAAGGGTCAAGGTGTCTGGGACCAGCCTGTCTGGGAAGCCTCAGGCTTCTGAGCGCTCGTCTATCAGGGAGGCCTCCCCTCCTGGAGCTGGGATTAGAACAGGTGCCTCTGGGGCAAAGCTGCTGTTTCCGCTCCCAGGACTGCCCCAGGAGAACTGCCCGCTTAGGAGATTCTAAAAGCTGCTGGAAACGCAAAAATCCTTGACTCCTAAGGGCTGTTTCTATTGCTCCTACCCCTCCCTCCCTTTCCAGCTCTTTCCCTCACAGTCCAAGTTCATCTTTCCGGAGTTCAGATGAGAGAGATAAAGTGCACAGACACACACACACGCACACACACGCGCACACAGCCACACACGTGCACACACAGTGCCCTTCCTCCTTTCTTTTCCTTCCCTCCCCAGGAGCAGGCTTCTCTCCTACCAGTCAGGGTTCAAAACGTCCCCCAAGGGTACACTCAGAACGTAAGGTGTTCATTTTCTGGTTGCCACACTGGGAGGAGGTGAGGGCCCCCAGCATACAGTGGGCAGGGGCCCGGGGTGCTGAACGGGGTGCAAGGCGCAGTTTCCACAATGAAGCCCCCCTGGAACACTCGGGAGACCCTGCAGAGCTGCCGAACCCTGACTTGAGTCAGTCAGAGTTCAAGTGCAGACCCGGCACCCCAGGGACGGTTGATTCTTTCCATTGTGGAAAACTCAGCGACTTCCACGACTGTGTGTCACTCTCGTTTGAGAGCCTGGGCGCCTCGCGTTCGTGCATCAGCCGCTTTCCCGGCCCCGTGCCCTCAGCAGAGAGCGGGCTCAGTGAGACCGCCCGGTCCTCAGCGCTTGCGGTCAGCGCCCCGAGTCCCTCGCGAGTCCCCCGTGCCCCCCCCCCAGCTGGCTGTCCCTGGAGGGCAGGGGACGGGCCAGTGCCCCTGCACCCCGCAGAGCGTGCTGGCAGGACACGCGGTGGCTGTCTGCTGAGCCCACCCGACGCCGGCCTGGCGGTGGGGGTGTTCTGATGCAGGACGCGCTGCGTGCGCCCGGCGCTGGCTCCGCTCTGATCTCCAACGTTGCCAGAAAAGGAATCCCTTGACAGACTTCATGGCTTCTGCTTTCCCTCGGTCTTCCTGGCGACTCACGGCAGAGGGCTCAGGTGCGGTGCCCGCAGGGAGGGGGTGCTGCAGGAGGGGGCTGGACGCGGGTGTGGCCGCGGCTGGCATCCGGCTGCCCCTGCCCCCAGGGGCCGCGTGCGCAGCCCCAAGGAGGAGGCTGAGGCGGGCCGCCTGCGATGTCGCCCATCACCGAGTGTGCCCCACGGGTCATGGGTACGTGGGGCAGCGGCGGCGATTCCAGGAGAATCCCCATCAGGCTAGAGAGCCCATCCTGAAGTCTCCATTTCTTGGCCCAGCTATGGCAGACTCCACTGCCATCAAGACTCTTTTTTTTAAGATGTATTTATTCATGCATACAACAGCTGGGGTACAGGCCAGAGACACGGGGCAGGGGGACGGGGGTGGGGGGTGTAAAGGAATCACCAAAGACAGAGCAGGGAGCAGAACAGGTAGAAAGACTGAAACACACTGCTGAGGGGAGCAGCGGGCAGGCAGGAGAGGTCTGCTGCGCCGTGTGGGTCCGCTCCCTGGCCGGGGATCGAACTCGCGCTGTTGTGCCGCAGATGCGTCACAGTGCAGCGCTCAAGCCGCTGCGCCACCAGGGAGGCCCAAGGACTCTCTGTTACTACGTCAGAAATTTTTCATTGTTGCCCCCCCCCCCCCTTCATTCCTTTCATCCGCCTTTCCCTATATCCACTGACTTCCGCTCCCACTGAGACGGCGCTGCGGCCGCAAGCTCCGAGGACTCCGTCTCCATCGCAGCCTGGACCCCAGCCCCAGCCGATGCCAGGGAAGGCCCCACTTCTTGGTCCCCGTCCCCTGCACCCCTGCCTTCCTCCAGAGTTAGAGTTTTCATCTCCCCTCTGAGAACATCCTGGGCCCTCTAACCAGCAAAGCAGTTGTCTCCTTATCCGGCTCTCAGATGCGTTCTGAGGCCGCCAGGCGCAGCGCACCAGCTGGCTCTGACCCCGCGGGCGCCCTCCCCGATCCTGCCGGCTCCCGCGCGAGGCGGAGATGGTGGGGGCCGCTGACGTTTATTAAGTGCCGCTGTGTCTGAGGCACAGCCATTAAGTAATACGACTGATTCCTCCCTGACTCGCTTGCTTTGAAAAAATCCCACGTGTCCACCCTCCTCTGGAAGCCGTCCCACTGGCTGGCTCTGGGCCTACCGTCGCTGCCCAGAAACTTTCTAGATTCTTCCCTACAAGGATTTGAACCTGCTTGTCCGAAATGGGGAGTGATGTTTAGCAAAGACTGTGGCAAAAGAGTGGGTTTTATTCTACATTTGGTAAGAAGCCTTTGAAGCGTGTGGAGCAAGAGTGTAACAGGATGTGATCTTTTTCCAAAGAGCCCCCTCCCCCAGCCGTGCTGGAGGGACCTGGAGGGGGAGGCAGTTGGGGGCTGTTGAAAGGGGCGCAGATGCACCGTGAGAAGGGGCAGATTTGAAGGGAGACCGGAGACTTGCTGCTGGATGGAGCAGAGGGAGTGGTGAGGGAGGGGGTTATGAGAAAGATTGGCCGCACCCCCAGCCCCCAGGTTTCTGAACAGCTGGGTGAACGGATGATTGGGGTAGGAGGAGGCTGAGGGGTGAAAGACGAAGAATTGGGTTTCGGACACACAAAATCTGAACTGACCTCGGGGCATGCAAGTGAGATACTGAGTCAGCTTGGGGGGTGCTGGAACCACGGAGCTGTTGGCATCTGGCTGGTATTGGGGGCTGTGGCACTGGATGGATTTGGAGGCAAGGGGTGTGGGGAGAGACGGGTGCAGGGGTCAGCGGCTCCAGAACCCTTGCACCTACCACCGCCCGGTAAGAGGCCGCGGAGGTCAGGGACAGCAGGACCTAGGAATACCGTAGACCCTTTTCTTTCATACACAAGATGGCAGCTTCTGTCCCGCCTTTACTCCCAGAGGAAGACAAGTGTCCCACGGCTGAACGCTGCCCGGCCCCGCCCCGCAGAAGTCCCGTGATGGCGGCCATATTGGATGCACGTGGGCTGTGGTCTCAAGGCCACACCTGATGTTGAAAGGAGAAACTTAAAGACCGTCACAGAGAGTTTTCCGGATGGAAGCTCCCTTCACTCTCTCACAGTCACGAGCGGCCTGCGGGCTTCACGCCAACATCCGCTGGACGCCAAACTCTCCAGCGCCCGGCCACCACCGCCCGCTCTTTGTTTTCTGTGACAGCGTCCACACAGGTCACCAAAGCCAGCTGCTCCATCATCTTCCTTTGCGATGTGAACTGTTACCCCCTAACTTCTCCCTTGCTGGGAATTTTCTCTCCGTTTTCTGTCGCTCGAGTCCAAGGGGAGCATGAAGCAAACCTGACGTTCCCTGGTCTTGCTCCCTTCTCACCAGCTCTCCAGGTGCTAAGTCTGTGAGCCTTAAAGGAGCGAGGACAGGCCGAGAGGCTGAGCGCTGGCCAGGCGTCCTCGGGGCGCACACGGCAGGTCCAGCGGGCCAAGATCTTCTTCCTGCTGGACCACGGCGCCTGTCCCAGTGGGTTATGCCTGTGTCACCCCAGGAGGCAATGACAGAAGATCAGGCTGCCCCAGGGCCCAGGTCCTCCTGGACCGCCCCTCCTCGAGCCTGCCCTGGCCTCTTCCAATGGGGACAGAGGGCCCGTGTCTCCTGCTGGGTTAGGAGATGCAGGAATGCAGGCCCGGGGCTGAGACCAGCTTAGGCACCCTGAGGCTCAGCGTGGCACCCTAGGTTTTCATCAAGCTGACTGACACTTTCCTGTAGCACAAAGATACTCTCCCTATAACCTTCTGGAAACGCGGGCGCACACTTGCCTAGAAGCAGATGACAAGGGCCCTTCAAGCGCTGGTGAAGCAGTCCGCAGCCCGCCCCAGGCCCAGCATTTCGCACAACAGAGGTGGCCGTGGTGATGAGTGTGTGGGATGCCAATGCCAAGTCTCTTCATGACGGGGAAGTTGCTCTGCATTCCGTTATGGGGTTAAAGGCATCTGGGGTTTGCATCCTGCACCCTGATGATATGCAGCTGCTCTGGCCGCAGAGCTCAGTTACCGGGGTGTCCTGTTCCATCTCTGCACAGGGCAAAGGTCTCCAGCAGCCGGTTGGGCCTGCTTCCTGGGGAGGGTGCTGGGGCTGTGCAGCGGGTCGGGGAGGAGCGCCCATTGCTTCTCCTCCTCCTTCTCCAGGGAAAAACTAACAGCGTGACAGTGCCTGTTCCCAGTTCCCAAGCTTCCGTGCCGCCCTTGCCAGCACCCGGAGAGGCCAGAGGCCACCGTTTCCTGGAAGAGAGGCTGGCCTGTCCCCTGCCCTTTCGGCCACTGAATGGGCTTCTTGTCCTGAGGTTCCCAGTGAACCGGACCATGGGTGGCAGAGACACACCGCCTCCTGCCTTGGAAAAGACGCGTTTGCCTTTTCTTGGACATTCTGGGCAGTTCCTCTGTGTAGCCTCTGAGCAGCTCAGAATCACTGTGGAGGCCATTGGCTCACATCTGAGGTTCAAGGTTAACTCCCATGGCAGGGGTGGGCGCACACAGTGGGAGGCAAGTCAGCTTTGCACAGTTGCTGTGCCTGGAATGAGGCTTCACCTCTGCACCAAGCCTGGAACTGGGGAAGGGCCCCAGTGACCCTTAGCCCCTGGTTTTCCACCTGGAGATTTTGCTCCCCAGGTAGCATTTGGTCATCATGGACGAAGCGGGGTGCCACTGGCATCTAGTGGGTAGATGTCGGGGAGCCACGGCATGGCGTTGCACAAATGAAGACTCACCGGCCCCAGCGTCAGTAGTGCTCTCAGCCCAGTGCCCTCTCTCTTGGCATTTGAAGCCCAGCTTGGGGAAGTGACTGGCAGCAGTTCAGAGGTTTGCCCAGACAGCCCCAGAGGCCTGGTTGCGTGGCCTCGATCTTTAGGTTGAGCTGCTTGTCCAGAAAGAGAAGGAAATGCCCAGGCAGGCGCCAGCTGCCAAGTTGAGACCTTTGAGTCCCGAGGATGTCCAGTCACCAGAAGTGCCCGTGGGGGCAGGTTCTTGAGGCCGCAGGCCTGGCCAGCTCCCTGCCCCCCAGGAGGTGGAGCCACCTTGGGCTGTCACCATCCCAGAGACAGTGGTCACAGGTGCTGCACACGCGAGGGCCGTGCCCAGTGGGGTGCTAGATCACGTGGCACGCTACGGCTCCGGCATCGCTGAGCCGGGGGGCGCCCCTCCCTTTCCCCGCGTCCTGCTATGCCCACATCCCTAGCAGCTCTGTTCTTTGCCTCCAGCTCCTTGCCACCCCGTTTCCTTACTTGTAAGGTGGCACTAACCGAGCCCGCCTTGCCCACTTCTGGGGGAAGAGCATCGGAGGGTGACATAGAAGCACGACCTGAGGTCTGGAGAGCAGTGCTGGGGGTGCCTTGTGCGTGAACCTGTCGTCTTGCTTCCCGTGAGAATCCTAAATCCCTTGGACGGCCTTTCCAGAGAGCAGAACGGCCTGCTGACCCCGGGCCAGTCGGCTTTCTGGAACGTCCACAGCCTAGCTGTGTGGTGTCTCTGTGGCCCTGTGCACGACTTGTGGCCGTTGACCACTGAAAATACAGCCAACGTGAGTGAGGAACTAGATTTGAAATTGATTTTTGTTTTTGTTGTTAACTAAAGTGGTCACGTGTGGCTCTACCCAAGTCTCTATCCAAGTACATGTGGAGTTTTGTTTTCTCTTGATACTCTGTGTCCCCAAACCAGACGCGACAGGTTTCTTCCTTCGTAAATGAAGGCCAGCTGAGCAGACGTGGTTTTTTCTCGGCTGTGTCACTGGCCCTTTAGAATCGCTCTGACGTTAACTTGAGGGGGACCTTTACGGTAGGACGTCAGCTGTGTCCAGAGAACTAGCGGTCTGGGGTTCACGGAAGGAATCTTCTAGAACAGAGAGATCTCATGTGAGTCTCACGGGGAGGCAACATCATGTCCAGGTGAGGCCTTAGAAGACAGGCCTGGGCCTCTCGGCAGCAAAGTGACCATGTCTGGGTTTTTCCACCACCTCTGGTTTAAGTTGACCTTGAAGTCCCTCTTCAAAGGGATCACGGCTGTTAGACTGAAGAGATTCTACCTGACTGGACCGTGACGAAGCCCTGGTCATTGTAAGTGCCTCCCGCGGAGGAGCCCACCCACATCGTTACCCTTTAGGTGCTGGACGCTGCTGCACTGCACACGCACCACCGGGAACACCTCCCCTCCAAGTCGTGCGCTTCCCAGATGAAGACGAGCTCACTGGCAGCCCATCCGCGTTGGCTCGCTGCGTTCAGGGCGTTGCCTTGTTTGCTGTCATGGTTTCCTGCTGTTGGTAGGGGAGGCCCCTGCGGTCAGGTGCCTTAATAAGGCAAGAACCACAGCAGGCGTTACCTGGTGGTAACCACGGGAGCGTCATGAGTTACCTGCCCGCTCTACTGTCCAGCCTGCCCCCAGCACGGTGCATGGCACACAGGAGGCTTCAGCAGATGCGCTCCAAGAGAGCGAATCAGCTTGGAGTGACGAGAGGTGACGGCAATGAGGGTGGGCTCGAGAGGTCACCTAGCGCCTCCCCATGTGGCGCTATCCCGTCACCTCTCTGTGGCATCGCTGTGCTGTTCTAAAGCTGGTGAGTTCGGACCTTATGGCAACAACGCAGCCTAGGTGGGAACAGAAGTCTTGGCAGTTCTGGGGCGGGCACCCAGGGCAAGAACAGAGAAGGGGTGAGTGCGGGCTCTAAGAGAAAGTCGCGCTGTTGAGAAACAAGTCCTTGCCTTAAGGAGCTAACAAAGAAGGCTGCTTGGGAGGAGAACAAGGGGAGACGTGTTCTGCAGTTGCCACCAGAAGCATAATTAATGACAGCAGGCCATGGCCTGCTGCTCTCTGCCCCTGCCCAGGCCTCCACCCAGATCTTTCCCTGGCATCAGGACTGGCTGTGGCTGTCCCCGCTGTAGAGACTTAAACCCAATTCATGGTTTCCTTTCCTAATTAGGCATGGGAATGATGGAGACAATTATTAATAATATGTCAAGTCTTTTTTTAAAATGCCCCCTCAGGAGCTGAGCCTGAGAACACTGTTGTTGACGGTTAGCAGCTACACAGACACCACGCTGGGCTCCGAGCCAGGGCCCCAGGCAGAGATGAATAAGGCAGAGCGGCAGTGTCCATGGAGCCTGGGCAAGAGAGCAGGAGTCACAGGTGGAAAGACCTGGAACCCCTCTCCAGGGCTTCAGTGGGAGGTTCCAGGCACCAACAGGGGGCGCAGGGAGACTCGAAGCAAGATGCCCCAGCCCCTTGTTCCTGTCCTTGCCAGCCAGACAGCGCCTATGCCAGCCCAGGTGGGACCTTCTCCTTCGGCTGCTTCTCTCTTCCACCCTGTCGGTCATAGCTTAAATGTCACCTCCTCAAAGGCTTTCCTGATGCTCGGGGGACACTGATTTCCCTGTCACACCTCATTCTCGCGCGTGTCATCCTGTCTTGGTTTCTCCAAAGCATTTCCTTCAGTGGTCTGTAATTACACCTGGATCTACTTGCTTGTTCTCTTTGTAGCAGTTACAGGGGATCCGAAGTAAGAGTTTGCTGCCCGGTGTGTGTGGAAGTCAAAACTATAGCACACTGGATTTTGAGAAAATCCACCTCGCACCTCCCGCCAAGCTCGTGCTTCTGAACTCAGAGTCCAGGCTCAGCTGTGTGCTCGCGGTCTGGTGCCAGCAGGCCGGGCAGGAGCTCCGTGGTCTGAGCAGATGGTCAAGGAGGAGTCCTGGAGCCCTCAGCTGCCTTTTCAGGCTTTTATTGCTCTTTACATCAGAGGCGACCAGGTACCCGGCAGGCAGGGTGTGGGGGCCAGGAGGCGGGCAGGCCTGCTAGCCCCCAGCGAATCGCACTCTCTCGGCTCTACTTTCTCTGCCTCTCTTTCTTCTCTTCCCTCTTCTCTGCTTCTGGCGTCCTCATGATGCCGCCCTTATACGCCCGTGTCTCAGCCCAGGTGCGCCCACCTGCGCCTGCCCACACCCGACTCGAGGGGCCGCCATCAGGCCGGCGTGCAGGACCGCAGGGGTCCGTCGTCACACCAGTGGCGGGAGGGCGGGAAAGCCTGGTCACTTTCCACTTACCCTACAGCATCTGTCTTGAGGGTGTGATGAGAACTGCAGACTCCACGCCCCAAACCTGCCCTGCCCCTCTCCCCATCACAGGACGGCGGCCCCGCCCTTATGCTTGCTTGGTCCCCGCTCTCAGAGTCGCCCTCCACTCTTCGCTGTCTCATCTCCCACACCCAGACTTTCACGAACTTTGCTAAACATCTCCGGAATCTGCCTTTGCTCCACCCCCACCGAGCAACCCCCATCTGTCCTGGGCGCCCACCGCGACATAGCACACACCAGGGGGCACAGAGCAAGTTCTGGATGGTTCCAGCAGGCAGGGGGTAAAGGTGGCTTTTACACTTCTTATTGTGAGAGGTGGCCAGGTCCATGGCAGGCAGGGGTGCCGGGGGGCCGGAAGGCTGCAGGCCTCCCATCCCCGGCGCATCTCATCCTCTCGGCTGTATTGCTAATCCTCTGTTCTCCCGCTGCTGCTGCTGCTCGTTGGTCTCGCTGCTTCTGGTTGGTCCTGGCGTCTTCACGCTGCCGCCCATAGAAACCCGTGTCCAAACCCAGGTGCGCCCACTTGCACACGCCCTCCTAGGCATGCGCACAGCACCGCAGGTGTCCATCATTGTACCAGTGGCGGGAGGGTGGAAAAGCCTGAGACTTCTCAGGCCCTACGCACTGCCTGCTCTAAGCACCTCTCTCTCCAGTCCCCAAAGAAGCCCCGTTTCTTACTGCAAAGGCCTAGGTACCCCCCTAACCTCGGACCCTGAGCCCCCTCATGCCTTCCGTGCCCCCTTGTCCTCTTTCTGCCGGCCCCAGCAGCCTCCTTGCTGCCTCAGACCTGCCTGGCCCCCGCAGACCTGGGCACCTTGCTTGGCTCATCCCCGGGGCCAGCATGATGCACCCCCCAAACCAGGCTCTTCTTGGAGGTCACTCCCCAAGACTGACCCTGGCCGCCCAACTTGACATTGCCGTGCACTCACCCTGCGCCCTGGCACCCTCAGCCCATTCGCAGCTAAGCTTGGGGGTAAAGGGGGTGGCTGTGTCCACGCCTCTCCCTTAGGAGTCAGGAGACAAATCCAGGAGCCCCCAGCAGCCTCGACCTCTCATGTCACCGGCCAGAACCGCAGGACCCGCCCACCTCTGGACCAGTGAGGGAGCAGCCAGCCCGGACTGAGAACACTGACACCCACCGGTGCTGGCTCCGTGCCCCAGAGCTGGGGGAGGGGCACAGGGGGAGAAGGGCACGGTGGGTCTGCAGGGAGCCCTGATGGCCTGGCGCTCTCCTTCCATCCTGCGCCAGCCCAATGGAGGGGGTTCCGCTGCCGTCCCCCAGCTCAGATTGGAAGAAACAGATTAAAACCAAAAGAGCAATTGATCTTTCCCAGAGACAGAATCTGAATAAGCTCCAGGGCCTTCTGATGCAAAGCCGGCGTGGGTAACTTCCCTGGTGACCGGGAGAGATGCCCCAGGAGGACCGGGCCCAGAGGACCAGGCGAGGCCAGCAGGCCGGGAGTCGCGCAGAGGCCACTGGGAGAAGGGCAGGTGTAGGGGTGCGAGACACAGCTGAGGGTGGGGTGGGGTGGGGTTGAGAGGCGTGTGCGTGCAGCCGGTTGCTGAGAAGAGGCGGCAGTGGGGGCAGAGGATGCTGGGGCTCTAGGACAGCAGTGGGTGGGCCCCAGCAGGCCTACAAGACCCAGCCTGCCCCTGGGGTTCCGGCCCTCTGAGCCTGGCACAGTCTTGGTGGCACACTTAGGCCTGTCTCCTGGCAGAGCTTCCGCCAAAGGCTGCCCGGGCCCTGTGTGGGTTTCCGTGCAGTCGAGGAGAGAGATCCTGGTGCGCTGTCAGGCCAGCACAGCCCTGCGGACTGGAGCCGGAGGGGGTCCCAGCCTGGGGGCAGAGGGAGACTCCGGGGGCACTGGAGGGGGGTGGCGAAAGACAGCTGCCCAAAGCGGCCACACCCAGCGCTGCCTCCAACATTGCCCCGCAGCCCCAGGCCAGCAGCCCCGTTCAGGCTGTGGCGTCCACCCCGCTGCCCTCTGGCAGCACGAAGAGGCTGCCCCTTATTTCTGGGACAGGCTGGGGCTCCCGCAGCGCTCTCCCGTCACCGCTAAATGCAGGCAGAGACTCGCTGGCCACCTGGGGTCTTTCTGCTGTGGGAACTGGTTGGGAGGATCTGGAAGAATGTGGAAGGGCGGGTCTCTGTGCTGCGCAGAAGCCTGTGCCAGCTTCCTACGCAGACAGGGATGCAGGGGCGGCCCAGACTGAGGGGGCCCTTTCCACCTGGACCAGCTGCAAAGGACACCTCCTTCTCTGGGCTCTGGAGCTTATTTCAGAGGTTTGCAGTGAGTGCCAAGGTCTGATCTTGCATTTCTAGTTTCAAAGTCCGGCCAGGAGCTGTGGCACGTCAGGGCCGGACACGAAGAAGCAGCCCCACACCCATGCTGCCCATATTGGGGGTGGACGCCCCTGGCACAGCCCTCCCCGCGGATGCCCTGTGCCGAGAGTGGACGGGAGCGGCCTGAGTCAGCCCTTGTGTGCGGGAGACAATGGGCTGTGTGTGGGGGTGGGGCGAGATGGGGAGGCTCGGCTCTGGCCCCCCACCTCCCTCTGTCTGTGTCAGGCGATGCAGCAGTGAAAGGCAAAGGACAGTCAAGCCGTGAGCTTGGGGCGCACAGGCAGCTCGTAGAGATGGGCTCCTGGGGACCCAGGCAGCTGCCCTCTGCTGTGCCTCCTCCGCTGTCTGAGGACCCGTGAAACTGGGCCCTGTGAGGGCCTCGGAGCCAGGTGTCGCCAACAGGTGACTCGGAAGAGCTGGCCGGGCAGGACCAAGAGGCAACGCCCCAGCAGCCTGCAGCGTGGGCCGAGTCCCGTGCACTGACCCCAGCCACACAGGAAGACCCTCCGTGTGCCAGTGGGTGTGCAGCAAGGGGCCCGCACACCCTGAGGGTCACCTGTGCAGGAGCTGGTCCCTTGAGCAGGGCTGTGTGAGCCCCCTGGCCGTGCCCCCAACACCAGGCCCAGCGTCTGAGACACTGTCAAGGTGGGTCTCCGGCAGAGTCCCCCAGGCCCAGCTAGCCTCTGAATCACTGCAGTGCCAGAGGGCACAGAGCAAGTTCTCCATGATTCCGAGCAGACGGGTCAAGGAGGAGTCCTGGAGCCCTCGGTGGCTTTTTGCTTATTGCGCCATTGTATCAGAGGCGGCCAGGTACAGGCAGGCAGGCAGGGGGCGGGGGGCCAGGAGGCTGGCAGGCCTCCTCGCCCCCACTGAATCTCACTCTCAGCTGCGGCTGCTGCTGCTGCTCCTGCTTTTCTTTCTCCCTTTGCCTCTCTTCTTCTCTCTGGTTCTTTCTGCTGGCGTCCTCGTGACGCCGCCCTTAGACGCCCGCGTCTCAGCCCAGGCACACTCACCTGCGCATGCCCACTCAGGCACGCGAGCAGGACCGCAGGTGTCCGTCATCACACCGACGGCGGGAGGGCGGGAAAGCCTGACCACCTTTATGTTTGCCCTACACGCGGCGTCCCACAGAAGAGGCTGAGTGGGTCCTCTGGTGTGTGGACATGAGCCCGTTGAAGAAGACTGGCCTCGCGCTCAGGGGGCCTCAACAAGCCTGTGCACCGTGGTGGGGTCCGCCTGCGGCCCTGGGAGCCGGGATGTTTTGGCAGCGGCAGGCCACACCCCTCACCTGGCCTAAGTGAGGCCAGTTAAGTTCACTGCGGGTTCGGCTTCTGTGGCCCAGACAGGAAGCCTGGCCATGCGTCACTAGAAGCCTAACGGTGCCCCCAAGTTCCACCACTCACCGAGGGGGTCCCCAAGTGCCTGGCACTCAGGGCGCCCTCGATAAGCAGTGGGAGCCGCGGCTGGCCACACGCAGGCCAAGAGGCCGAGCCCTGGGTTAAGCCTTTGCCGCCACTAAGGCTAGGTCACAAGCAGACAAAGAACCAGGGCAAAACAACTAACAGAAACAGACTATCTCTGCCCGGCTCGCTGTCCCCAAACTCCATTCCCTCCTGTGGGGAGACCTCTCCTGGGCAGGGGCGGCCCCCAAGTGGAGACAGGTGGCTGGCTCCCGGATGTATGCAGAGCTGTGAGTCAGCCACCGGCCGCTCTGCAGGGCACCCCGGGGCTCGAGTCCCGCTGTGCGGCCTCAGTGCCCCAACTACAAAGTGGGTGTGAGCTCCGCCCCGGGCTGGCGGGGGCCTGGTTCGGTGCTGAGCCATGATGGAAGCCGCCCTGGGTCTGGCAGAACACTGACCCCGCCGGCCAGAGGTCACAGCCAGAGGAGCACAGGGAGGGCACGTTCTCAGGAGTGGACCGGCTTCGGTGCACGCCTCCTGCCCCCTGTGCTTCAGACCCACCCCACAGCCGTGGCAGGCGGGAGCACAGGGTCAGCCAAGGCTCACGGGGCTGAAGGCCAGCCCCCCAACGCCCGGGGTGTCCATGACAAAACGCGCCAAACGCTGGCGGCCTGTTGCAGACGGGCTGCAGCTGCCCGCTCTCAGGGCCAGGTCCAGGAGGGAGAGAACTCGCTGCTGGCAAGACGTTATCTTCAGAACCTGGGGCTGACAGGCCTCCCTCCCTCCCCTCCGTCCTGTGTGCCCTGGGAGCCTGCGCCTCACCCACCTCCAGAGGAAGCGGATTTAATGCCTCTACTGAGGGAATGAGATGTTCTGTTATTTTTCATGGGAAATTAAACCTGACCCTGCTGTCAGTTAGCTCATGCCAAGGGAGGATGGATGGCCGGGGGCTCGGCGTGACCTCTGCTGGGATACGCTGCCTGGCGGGGGGCCAGCCATGATGTCACCTGCTGGGGTGGGGGTGGGGCGGGGGAAGCGGAAAGGCCAGAGCTGGACCTCTCCTCCGTGTTCCACAGCGGCGGAGGCGGCGGGGCCACCCTTTGTGACCCCACGACGTCCCTCCCCCACCCCCGCCTGGGGCCGGCATCCCGGCACTCAGGCTGCCCCTGTCTCCTGCAGCCCCCAACTCGACCTCGTGCCCTGCCGAGGAAGCCTGGCGCTCGGGGCTGGTGATCGTCATCGCCGTGTGCTGCGCCTCCCTGGTGTTCCTTACCGTGCTCGTCATCATTTGCTACAAAGCCATAAAGAGGTAGGTGTCCGCCAGCTCAGCCCCGAGGCCGACCCTCCACCCACCCCCGCAGTCACAAACCGTAGGCATATAAGAAGCAGAGACTGTGGTGGGCGCCATCTGCCCCCGACCCAGCCAGTAGGTCTGCTAACCGCCCGCCACGTCTGTTCCCCTCTCCGTTCACCTCTCTCTTGCTGAAGCATTTTTTAAAGCTGGTCTCAGGCCTTAGCCCCTGTCGCTTTTAGGGACCTCAGCTCAGCGAGCATCTGGAGAGGCCCAATTGTGGCCAGGCTCGGTGCAGCCAGCCCTCCCTGTAAGCCCCAGGCCCCGAGGCCTCCGTAAGGGCCTCGGGGTTCAGGGGTTCAGTGACCTCCTCGTAGCAGGGGAGCCGCAGGGATGCACTCCTTTCAAGCTGTGTGATGGGGTCACACCACCTCTCTGGTCTCAGTTGCCCTCGCTGTAAACGGGGAGGATGCAGCCCCGTTCTGCTTTTCAGGACGGTGAGTATGCACCGTGTGTCTTCTCCTCAGAGACGGGCATACAGAGAGGGCTCCCCCAGCCGGCTCCAGCTTTCCACACTTCAGAGCTAGGGAGGGGCAATGCTGGTCTGGGGAAGGAGCGGTTGAGATGACTCAGCTTTTCAGCACACGTGACCCCAGGCTGAGCTTTGATGGATAAATAGGAGTGTCCGGTGGGGTCACGAGAGACCAAGCAGTGAGCTCCGACCACCGTCTCACTCTGCCTTGCCAACGGGTCTGCAGGCGCCACCCTCTGTGCAGGTGGGGCTGGGGTACGCGGGCTCACGTGAGCTGGGCAGGGCAGGCTGCGGAGCTGCAGAGTGAGTGGCACCCTTTGGGCTTGATGCCAACAGCCAAGGGCGCATAGGATAGGGGATCCATTTCTGAGAAAGTCTGTAGAAAGTCCCTAAGGCTCCAAATTAGAGGCTCCATGTTAAGAGCAGCTGTAACTCTTGGCGTGTTTCACTCTACCTTTTAATCTGTTGTTGTGTGTGACTTCGCTTTACTCACTCTAAAGCAGAAAGAGTAAGTCTCAAAGCAAACGCGTGGGCAGGCACTTGCATGAAGGGACGGGTCACCAGCAGCCCCGGAGCGCCCGGACAGCGGGGAGGGCCTGGGTGGCAGCTGCCAGCCCAGGGGCCCTCGAGCAGCCTCTGAAAGCAGGATGGAGAGATGAGAGGGAACGGCAGCCCGCTGTCTCCCGGCCCAGCCCTCCCTCATTCTGCTACAGGCAGGGGGAGGGCACGTTGGAACTTTTAAATTTGCCTGTTTTAAATGGGGTTTGTTATTTGCCACAGCCAGACAAACATATAAGGTCTTTAATGGAAAGGAATTTTAATATAATTTATAAAATAATACATAAAACACAAAGAATATAGTTATTAAATTAAGCATCCAAAGTTGCCCTTTTTTTTTTTTTTGAGGCTAAAAGTTTAGTTAAATGGGATTGGTTTAAAGCAAGGCCCAAAAGCTGCCACACATCTAAAGGACCTTTCAGTGGCGACCCATAGAAAAGGGTCAGAAAGAGTCAGACAAATCTGGGAGGAAAAGAGCAAAATCAAAATCAAGATAGAAGCTGCCATTGTTAAGCTCCCATGAGTCTCTCACCCGCATCTGTTCCAACCAGTCCAGGACCAAGAAGTAAGCAGTTTCTTACATGTTTTTGCTTTATGTGCCTCCTCCAGGTCTCCTTGCTGCTCTCCATCCTGCTTTTTTTTTTGCTTTTGTTTTTAATTTTTTTTATTTATGCACACAAGAGCAGGGACACAGGCCAGAGTTGCGGGAGGTGAGAGGATTCACCAGAGACAGAGTGGGGAGCACAACAGGCAGATGGACCCAAATACACTGCTGAGGGGAGCAGGGGGCGAGGCAGGAGAGGTCTGCTGCACCATGTGGGTCCCCTCCCTGGCCGGGGATCAAACTCACTTTGCTGTGCTGCGGATGCTTCACAGTGCGACGCTCCCACTGCGCCACCAGGGAACCCCGTGTTTTTAATGTTTTTTTAGCATTTTTTTTATCCTTGCTCAATTTCATTTTACTTAGGGTGGGACAGGGACTTTGGATTTTTTTTGGGGGGTGACTACCCTGTTACCCTCTCAGTCCGTCTCCACTTCCCCACCAGCTCCATTTCGTAGACGAGGAGATGGGGAGCCACATGGGCTAAGGAACAGCCCTCGATGGCTCAGCGGGTCAGAGTCTGAGCCCAAACCCGGCCCTGACCCCAACTGCAAAGCACAGACCTCGCTGCCTTCCTCAGGGGCGCCCAGGAAAGGGTCCCTGAGAGGGAGTGGGCTGCGCCTGTGTCCCTCTGAGGCCGGAGGGACAGACAGCGAGGCCCCAAGACCCCATGTTGAAATCCAAGGTAGGTGAGCCACAGGCGCCCCATCCTCGGAAGCACATGGCTGGTCCAGTTCCCTAGGGCTTTGTGGGTGCCTCTTGTGTTCCAGGCGCTGTGGGTACACAGACAGGTAAGACCCAGGCTCTGCTTGACTCCTTGGAGGTAGAAGGCGCCAACAGAAGTTGCACCCCAGATCTGGGAGAGCAGAACACCCCTCAGTCCCTCCCTGCCCCCCATTGATCACAGGGGTGGGGGAGGGTGCTGGGAGACAGCAGCCAGGTGCCAGCCAACCTCTGCTCTTCTCTCCAGAGTAATGGAGGTTTCTTGCTCATGGCCAATTCTTTTTGGTCAGTAATTCATTGGAAACACCTTTTCTCTCTTGTGGCTGTAAAACCATTAAAACCTGTTTGCTCTTTTTAAAGTCTCAGCCTGGAGCCTAGGGGAGGAGTCCTGAGGCCTTGGGGATGGCCCCTACACGGCCTGTGGAGCAAGATGGCAGTTCTAGAATCAGCTGGGGTTGGGAGGGGCCGACTCTGGGGCCACAGCTTGGTGTGGAGCAGCATCTGGGTGTGGAGGAGGGAGAGGAGCAGGCACAGGAGCCCTGGGAGCTCACGGACTTGGGGGGGGTGGCTGAGGCTGGGCGTTGCTGGAGACTGGCACCTGCTCCGCCCAAGTGCTGGTCAGCTGCCCCCGACTGCAGAGGCTCCCAGCTGGGCACCCGCACGGCCTGACGCAGGCCTCTCACGGACTCTGGCGTGTTGCGTGTGTATATTGTGGAGCACCTGAGTATGTGTACGTGTGGGTTTATGTCTGCTTGTACATGTGCGTGCGTGCGTGTTTGTGTACACATGTGTGTCGTGTGGGCGTGCGTAGGTGTCTGCTTATGTGTGGTGTGGGGTGTGGGTGTCAGGAGCGGGCATGGGG
The DNA here is from genome assembly GCA_019455555.1 of Galemys pyrenaicus. Classification (NCBI taxonomy): domain Eukaryota; kingdom Metazoa; phylum Chordata; class Mammalia; order Eulipotyphla; family Talpidae; genus Galemys; species Galemys pyrenaicus. Next base: position 13,929,189 of record JAGFMF010011747.1, on the reverse strand, counting down.
GCGACAAACGCCTTCGCAGGAGGGGGTCCAGGGCCTTCACCCTTCCCTCTGTGGGGAGCCCAAAGCCAGAAGAAAGGGACAGACCTCTCCTCAGGGCTGGCCCTGGGCTGCTGGGTCCCGGGTGGCTGCCAGGCCAGGGATGGGGGAGGCGGAGCCTGTGGAGCCGTGACTGCGGCGTGGGCAGCCCGTGAGCTGAGGACTGGGGGTGGCGCTGGGGGAAGAGGTCTCGGGGCAGGAAAACCCCTTCGGGAGCCCGGGCACAGCCCAGGAGCACTCACTCCCCTTTCTCTTGGCTTTAGGAACCATGCCGTGTAGGCAGCCTTTGAGGTCACCTCTGCCCGCTCCTGGGTGGACAGGCCTTTCTCTGGTCTATGGGCCCTGACTGGCTGCACCGCTGGGGCCAGGCTGGGCCTTAGCCTGGCTCTCTAGCGATTCCGGAGCCCCACGGGTGCATACTCGGTAGGAAGTCGGCAGAGTGGAGGAGGCTGCTCCCCCTGACACCTTCCCCAGTTCTGCAAGCTAATCCCCCGGCTCTGGCTCCGCCACGTGCTCTTCTAAGTGCTTGACTCGCATTAACATTGAATCCTTCCAAGCAGCCTATGGAATGGGCACCACTATCGTGCCCATTTTATAGACCAGGAAACTGAGGCCTAGACATAGTAAGTGGCTTGCCCAAGGTCACACAGCGGGAAAGTGTAAGGCGGGACAAGCTGTGGTCCTTGGGCAAGTCATTGCTCTCCCTCAGCCTCAGTTTCCCCATGAAATGAACCTCTAACTACAGGCCCACCTTCCTCAGGGGACCACTGTGTGGGGTGAACATCTGTGATCACAGTGCTTTGCAAGGAGCATGATGCCCCGAGGCAGGGAGTGCTGGTCCCCCCAGAGGCAGCAGCCTGGGACCTTGTCATACCTTAGTGAGCTGCTTCTGCTGCAAGAGAAGGGGGAGCAGTTAATAGATTCGATCTTGGGGTTTGGTTCCAGCAGGCCCCACTGCAGGCCCTCCTGCCCCAAACTAAGTCATGTGGAACTTAATCCTGTAAGCATCAGACCAGTCACTCAGTGCCAGTCCTTCTCACGCAGGCATGGGAAGCTCTGAGGACATTTGAGAAGGCAGAAGTAATCAATCTCTGGGCTTTCAATGATGGCCACAAACTTTCAATTTAGATAACACACTAAAAATAATTGAGGCTCAATTCCATTGCTACTGGGGTCACAGGAGGTTCCTAAGCTGTGACCACATGGGCATCAGATCCAGCTATGGTACAGCTGTCATGTGCATGGGGTTGAGCTATACAAAATGTGTGGCCCAAATCAGGAGGCTGTAGCCACTCAAGCCAGAGTCCTCCTGAACCACCAGAAAGAGGAGTAGGAATTTGACCCAGGCCGGGAAATAGCTGCGGGACTTCGGAACCTCAGCTGGTGAGCAAGAGCCTTCTCAGAGCCTCCGTCCCAGCCTTCCCAGTCTCCTGTCTGCATAAGGATGAAGTGGCCTCTGGGATGAGCTTCAGGTGGCTTGACATAAATGTCTGCTACCCACAGTGCACTAATTTGGTTTGGGTGTTCACCACCACCACTACTGTCATTACCACTACCACTCCCTCCACCACCATCACCATTAACGCCCAAACATCACCGAAACATCACTGCCATCAGCCCAACACTTGCCACCGACATTGTCATCAGAATCATCATCGTCACCACCATTGCCACCACCCTCAACCCAACATCATCACCACCATTACCAACACCTCAACCCAACATCATCACCACCATTACCACCACCCTCAACCCAACATCATCACCACCATTACCAACACCTCAACCCAACATCATCACCACCATTACCA
>JAGFMF010011747.1:13676579-13927092 GCA_019455555.1 Galemys pyrenaicus | reverse complement strand
CCAACATCATCACCACCATTACCAACACCTCAACCCAACATCATCACCACCATTACCACCACCCTCAACCCAACATCATCACCACCATTACCAACACCTCAACCCAACATCATCACCACCATTACCACCCATGTCACCATCACCACCATCCCCTTCACCACTCTTCTTTTACCATCTGTACCTCCTAATATTTATCTTCATGTCTGTTGTCCCCCATCACAGAGATCAGTCAGTCTGGCTACATGTCCTGCTAGGCTGACCACACATTCCAGTCTGTCCACATAGTCTCAGTTCATACCTGTTGCACGGCCTCTTCATCCATAGTGCCCCTCTTTCACATTCAACTTTGCCATGTTTTCTACAACTCAGTGGTCACCCTAGCTAAGTCCATGTGGGGCTTCTGTTTGACCCCACTAAGACCAGCACCCCAAGGCTCCTGGCTCAAAACAAGCCTGCTGGGAGGGCTAACTGAAAGGGTATGCCCCCATCTCCCAGCCCCCGTCATTGGTAACTAATGGATGTTTGCCTTGCCCGGCCTTCCCCTCCCAGGAAACCACTGAGAAAAGAGGAGAACGGCACCGGTGTGGCTGAGTACCCCATGACCTCCTCACAGAGCAACAAAGGGGTGGACGTGAACAATGCTGTGGTGTGAGCGCTCAGGCCCTGCGCCCACCGACCACAGAGGCACCTTGATGGCACAAGTGGACAAGAGAAAGCGGGTGGACATGAGTGGACGCCAGGCTTGTCGGGACCTCATTGTCTTGCAGGCCTGGAGCCTCCCGAAGAAGAGACCACGCTCCTTCCAGCCTTGCCCCATCAGCCCACTGGCCGAGGCCGCACAGGCCCCAGCGGAGCTGGGCTCACCACCTGCAGCACCCAGGGCAGCCCCGGCACCCAGGCCCTCCACTTCCTACTCTGGACTCATGTCTGATCCGCTGACTGTCTCTGAGCTGCTGCTAAAGCGCGAGCTTGGACGGAGACCAGGCGTCAGTTTGCGGGTGGGACGGCATCCCCCTTGAGCCATAAGAAAGGTGACCTAGGGGCCCACTCTCCTGGCACAGAAGCTCTTGTTCCAGGAACCCCCTGCTTCTCCACTGACCATGCTGCTCCCAACAGAAACCATCAGCACAGCCATGAGATGCCCCTTTCAAAGGTGCTCCCACACATCTGTCCGCCAGCTGTCTGCGGTTGCCTTCAGGCTCCAGGGCCTGCCTTCTCCCTCCTGCCCCCACTGACACCCAGCCCCTGGCCCCCGACTCACCCCACCGAGGGCCAGGAGGCCGCCTGCAAGTCCCAGCCTGAGCAAGCCGACAGCGAGGCCCCTTTGCATGGAATGACTCATCGCGCCCTAGGCAAGGACCGGGGACGCAGGCCACACACCTCTTCTCCGACTCCCCCACGCCCGGTCCTCAGAGACCAGGTGCATCTGAGTGAGCAGGTCCCGCCCGTGTCTGGCGGAGTGGCCACCGCTTGTGTCAAATGTATTGTGGGCACTCCAAGCTGGGCCCAGCCTGGCACTGGCTCCTCCCGACCCAGCCGCCTCCCTGGGACTCTGACCGGGGACCTGGGCCTTCTCCTGAGAGGCCTCCCCTCTTCCGGACAGGAGGTGGTGTCCTTCCAGCGGCTCTCTGTAAATGTCCTTCCAAGGTCTTGCGTTCTGAAGTGCTGGGCCCTCTGGGGGCGGGACTGTAAGTGGACAGGAGAAGGCCGCCAGGCCACCTCTCAGCCTGGGACCAGCAGCGGCCCGTGGAGGCCTGTGGTTTCCGGGGCGTCTTAGCCCCAAGTCTTGGTCCCCTTCACTGCGGGACCATCCCGGCCCAAGGACCCCTCACCTCACACACACACTTGCTCAGCGGGGGCGGACACCCGCTGGCTGCACGAGGTGGGGCAGCAGGGCCCGGCGTGGGACGTGGGGCAACGCTCACTTCCCGGAGACTGAGGGGCTGCAAGCCAGTGCCCCTTTGGCCTGAATCCTGAAGCACCCCTGCCAGGAGCCCTGGTGCCCACGAGTCTTCGGGGAGCAGGAAGAAGGCAGTGCCCCTAACCCGGACCCTGCCCCCAGGCCCCCGCGGGGGCTGAGCACAGCCAGGCACATCCTCCCGGAAAGGGATTTTCCTGCTGTATGTTTTCCTTCTGTGTGAGGACCTGATTTGGGTTAGATTTGCACTGGGCTTTCCCAGCGCCCTGCGGCCCGGCCCAGTGCCACCTGTGGCCTTCCTGGCTGTCCTCTCGCCCTCCACCGAATGAGTACCCTTAGGCACTCTGCGCTGGACAGAGCTGGGTGACAGCGGGTGCAGGTCAGGGGCGGGCCTCCCTCAGCCTCCTGCTGCCCCTAACCTGCACCCCCAGCAGCCCCAGGACAGGACCCGCCTCTGGCACACGCCAGCCTGGGCTCAGAAGTGGTCGAAGGGGGGTCCTGGCTAAAGTGTGTGGGGTGCAGGAGGGGTGCCTTCGAGGGAGGCAGACACAGCCCACATTTGCACAAACCCTGCCCCGCCACCCCTGGCCTCACTTGAACCAGGGACCTGCGCTTGGATTAGCCTGACCTCCCAGCCACTGAGGCCCCCCAACCCGCCATGACCTGGCTGCCCCCGCCCCGGACTGAGGCAGGGCACGAACATGGCAGGAAAGGGCTCCCAAGTGGGGTTTGTGAAAATCCCTTCTCGCTCGCTGGGAACGAAGGGAAGGAGCCAGTTTTTTAAAAAGATGCGCTTGGAAACAGACCCTCCCCCAGACTGAGGGTGGGAGGTGCATGGGAGCCGCGAGAGCGGCTGCTCATCCTCAGTTGGCGGCAAGAAGCGTCCATGAAACACTGGCCTGGCACTGGGCTCAGGCGTTTGCTTTAAGGATGTTGCCCGAGCCCCTGAACACCGACGGTCAAGAACAAAATTCACGAACAAAATCCACGTCTCTTCAAATAGATGCTCCCGCTGTCTTGTCGAGCGACTTAGGGTGGCGGAGACGCGCTCCCCGAGTGCCAGGGGCTCCTAGGAAGCTCCCGAGGCCTGTGTGGGAAGAAACCCGAACAGCTGTAAAATCATAGACACCTGTAGTTACATATATCTAAAGAGCTAGCTATTCTCATATAGTCACGTGCTGAGTCTGCACGGCAGGACTCGGCGCCCCGTGGCGGGAGACGAGGCCGGTGCGAGGCTGTCGGCTGGGACCTGCCGCCCCGCCTGGGCCCGTGTCCCGGAGGGTGGCCCCGGTTCTGGGAGTCGGCGCCGGCGGGCAAGCGTGCCAGTCGGTCCCGTCTGCCACCAAGAGCCACTGCGTCACTTCGAGCCGAGACATTGCTCCAGAAGCAGGATCGCGACACCGGGGGGCTGCCCGCTGCTCGTGCGGAAGAAAGCATCGCGCCTTTTTTATTTTCAATAAACATGTGCTTGTAAAGATGGCTGCCCGCTGCCCTGTGTGGTGGGCTGGGCCCCGGGTGGGGGGACCCTGCGCCAAAGACGGGTGGGCGCAGTGCCTCGCCTGCTAGTGCATGATGACACCCCAGCCAGTGCATGTGGGGGCCACACGCACCCCTGTCCTCATCTGTGACTTAGTGGGAAGGGGGTGGCCAGTATCCCCAGCTGCCTGGGGCAGGAGGTTTAACAAACTGGGCTCCACGGGAGAGGCCATGCGTGTGGGACCCGGCAGGCCCCGTCTGGCCAGTGCCCACCCGCGGAGTCCAGGGAGCAGGAGCCACCGGCGCGTCCCGTTGCCGGTGCCACTGGCTGCCGCCGCCTTGAATCTCTGGGGCTTTGGGCCACCTGTTCCGCTTCTGGTCGCCAGCGCAGCCAACAGCACCATCTGCTCCAGCTGCCAGCCTCGTGGCCTCCTGCCCTGGGTCCTGTCCCCACCACCAAGGCTGGACAGTGGTCAGCAGGGGCCCCTGGGTGGCAAGCTGGCCAGGGGTGTCTCAAGTCTCCCTTCCCTAAAACCCGCAGTGTGGCATCTGGGTGAGAGGGGGTGGGGGCGGGGCCCGCAGTTGCTCTCATGCCAAGTGGCGGCCTCACCCTGGCCGCACCTTTGGGTGCCCACCACCCCTTCTAGTCAGTGACCATTGCCTGGACCACCCACTCCCGCTCTCCCGAGCTCCCAGGCACCAGATGCCTTCGTGTCATCTACCCTCCTGCCCAAGTCAGCTCTCAGGAAACACCTGACATACCTCTTGGCCAGGTGTGACTCCATCCCTGGCACAAACAGGGCTGCTCACCTGGGCTTGAGGTGCCCCTGTACCGGCCCTTGGCCAGCAGACCCCGCCCTCGTCCCCAGCCCCCAACCGTGGGGTACACTCCTCTCTGGACTGCGCCCCAGACTCGCATCCTGCTCCTGACTGCAGTTCTGCCATTTGTTTGTTTTTTCGTTCATCCCCCAAGCATCACGGGAAGCCACCACATGCCAGGCTCACACTGCGCCCCCGAGTTCAGCCTTCCCGACCCTCAAGCCCAGCTCCTGCCTGGCCCGCAGTGGGTCCTGCCTGGCCTCTGTAGGGGCAGAGGACACAGCAGTTCTCTGTGACCCGGGCAGATGGGTAAAGGGGAGTCCTGGAGCCCCCGGTGGCCTTTTCAGGCTTTCATTAACTTTTCTGCATCATTTGTAGTGAGGCAACCAGGTACATGGCCGGCGGGAGGCGGGGGCCAGGAGACTGGCAGGCCTCCCGGCCCCGATGAATCTTCTCTGGGCTCTCTGCTGCTGCTGCTACCGCTGCTGCTGCTGTTCCCGAGCCTTTTCTCCTCCAAGTCTGCTGCTCTGTTACTGGTTTCCCCATGATGCCGCCCTCATACGCCATGTCTCAGCCCAGGAGCGCCCACTGACATGCCCACACCTGCTCCAGGTGCGCCATCAGGCACGCGTGCAGGACCACGGGTCCATCATTGATGCTAATGGCGGGAGGGCAGAGAAACTTGATGAAGCTTCATTTACCCTACGCCCTCCAATCTCTCCAGTCCCACCTCCAGGGTCCCAACTGCCCCCTATGAATCGCCCCCACCACGGCTCCTCACCCCACCTCCTCCTTGCCCCACGTTGTTCAGAGCTGCCTCAAGCCCAGCCGCCCCCAGGCCACCGCAGCCAGACGTGCAGCCAGGTATGCCCCGTGGAGAGGCAGGGCCCTCCTCAGCCCCAGGCAGCTGCAGTGAGACACAAGTCAACTCCCTTCCCTCCCCAGTCTCAGCTTGCGCGTCTGGAGGTGGGAGCACCACTGCCTCCCAGGCCGTGTCCGCGGCCAGGGTCCACGTCTCATGGGATGGGGGGCTGATGCTGGGGGCTTCGTGCAGGGAAAGTGGGGGGTACTTTACTTAAAACGAGACACCATGAGGATGCCCCAGCCTGGACGGAACCAGAGAAAGGCCCGCGTGTCTGCGGCCTGGCCCACCACTCCTGGGGGAGGCCTCCCCTGCTGTGCTGGCCGGTCCTGGGAAGCCCCTCTCCAGGCCCCACAGTAGGGCTCTGTGATGCCCGCGGGCAGGGCATGTCCTCCATGACCCGGCAGACGGTCAAGGAGGAGTCCTGGAGCCCTCGGAGGCTTTTGCAGCCTTTTACTGCTCTTTACACTAGAGGCGACCAGGTGCACAGCAGGTGGGGGGCCGGGGAGCCAGGAGGCTGGCAGGCTCCGAGCCCCACCGCGCATCTTCACTCTCTGGGCTCTCTGGCTTCTCGTGCCTCTGCTACTACTGATGCTGTTTCTGCCTTTCCGCTTCTCTCTTTTTTCCTCTGCTACTGGCGTCCTCCTGACGCCGCCCTTATATGCCCCGTGTCTCAGCCCAGGTGCGCCCACCTGCGCATGCCCACTGAGGCGCACGCAGCACCGCAGGTGTCCATCATCACACCAGTGGCAGGAGGGTGGAAAGACCTGATAGTTCTCTGACCCCACAGAGCCTCGGGACTGTGCCTCTCAAATCTCTGCTCCACACGCTTATTTTGGAAAGCGACCCTCATCTCAGGCTCGCTGGCACACGGGGGTGAGGCAGGTCGGGTAGGGAGGCCTGGAGGCTGGGGCTGTGCCGAGAAGAGGCGCTCTGCTGAGGGCTGGGGACGGCATCCTGCCTAGGTAGCGTGCACCCCCAAAGTGAGCCCAGCCCAAGGAACCCCGCCCAGGAACACCCACGGGGACAGGTACAGCGAGACCCTCTGGGGTTTGTCCTCAAGGGGCAGGGCTGCCGTGGGGCAAGGGAGGCCCCTGCCCGGGCCCGCTGGGAGCAGCTCCCAGCCACCCTGTGGCCCGAGGCGTGGGCCAGGTGGCCCGGGCCGTGGCATCAGAGAGCTGTATGTGCTTTATGGAAACTAAGTCTCTACTTCACTTTCATGTCAAACTTCACAGCAGAGCGTGAGGCGCGCGCCTGGGTGGTGAGAGCACACGCGGGGCCCAGTGCCCTGTGTTGGCCGCTGCTGTGCCGGGGCACCATTTCCTCATGCAGGCAAAACCCATTGAAGGGTGTGGGGTCCCCACTCTGCCCTCCCATTAGAGACCAGGGCACTAGGGAGTGGTCCTTGCCTAGTGTAAGGTAAGTGGAACGTGACCAGGCTTTCCCGCCCTCCCGCCACTGGTGTGACGACGGACCCCTGCGGTCCCGCACGCCGGCCTGATGGCAGCCCCTCGAGTCAGGTGTGGGCAGGCGCAGGTGGGCGCACCTGGCCCGAAACACGAGGCGTGCAAGAACTGTCACGAGAACGCCAGCGGAGAGAGAACGGGGAAGAGTAGGGAGCAGAGCCGAGAAAGCAGAAGCTAGAGAGCCCAGAAAGTGAAGATGCGCGGGGAGCTCGGAGCCTGCCAGCCCCCCGGCCCCCCCGGCCCCCACCTGCCATGCACCTGGTCGCCTCCGGTGTAAAGAGCAGTAAAAGGCTGCAAAAGCCTCCGAGGGCTCCAGGACTCCTCCTTGACCGTCTGCTCGGATCACGGAGAAGCTGCCCCGCCGGCGGGCTCCGCACCTGGGAGTCATCACTAAGTCTCCAGCCCCCCAAGCAAGCCCGTCACAGGGAGTACTTGTAGATGTCATCATTACAAACTGAGCACCAGACACGCAGCATGAAGACGGGCTATGACATTTTATTCCACACAACCCGCAGCGTCCCCACTTTGCTGGAGGGGCGGGTGCAAGGGGTGGAGGAGAAACCCGACCTTGCGTGGGGCCTCTGGTTTGCAAGGCTCTGTCGGATGGCCCGTGTCTCTGGCTCGTCCTGCCACAGGGCAAGTGCCGTGGCCTCAGGCCACGTAGTATGAGCCGAGTCCTGGCTGCTGGCTGCAGCAGGGGTGGCTTCCTGGACAGGGACCGGGCAGGCTGCTGCAGGGCCACCCTCTGAGGTGACCAGCCGGCCCCACCACTCAGAGGCAAGCATCTGGCCACAGCACAACCTCCTCCCACCGTGACCGGCGCAGCTCCCTGCCCCGCACCAGCCACAGGCCCCGGCCCCTGCCCTCACGCCAGTCCTCGCACGGCTGCCTCCCCAACGCTGCCCAAGGCTGAGACCTGCCCCTGGTGATCCTCATGCCTCACGTCCGGGGCCCTGGTGTGTTGCCATCTGGGCACCTCTGCCAGGGCCTCGCTCCCACGGGGAAGGGTTCCTGGCTCCCCGCAGTGCCCCGCCTTTGCCGCCCTTTGCCCTCTGTCCGGAACCCATGGCGAGGAGCGGCTCTCTGTCCCTCCTCCGCCTGGCCACAGCCTCCCTGGGTCTGGGCCTCCTCCTGCCCACACCGTCCTGAGGAGACTGGGGAACAAGGCTTCCTGGAGAAGAATGAAGAACACGTCCGTTCGTTATTTTGAAGCTGGGACCCCCCACTCTGAGTGCCGCGGGGAGAGCGGCCGCGTGCAGTCCGGGCTCAGACAGCACGTTGGGGCTCCCGGCTCCTTCACAGAGGAGCAGGGGCCTGGAGTCACAGGGCTGCAGCGGGGGTGGCCGCCACACTCAGCCCAGCTCCCACCCAAGCTGACCAGCTGTCATGCGGCGCATGAAGGTGGGGGCCAAGCACCCCAGAAGTGTGTGAGGCGAGAGGGCGGGGAGCTCTTGTCTTAGGCCCTCTCCGTGTCCTGTTCCTGGCAGACATTTCGCTGACTCTTTCCAAAGACCTGGGAGAGAGGAGCGAGGGTCCCCATTCTGCTGTGGTGGACGGAGGCTCAGCAACAGGAGGGGATGCCCAGCGGGGCGCAGGTCGGCGAGGGGTCCCCAGGAGACCGGGGTGTGCAGCCCGGGTCTGGGGTCCTGCCACCCGCCTCCCAGCCCAACTCAGGGCTGAGGAAGGCTCTGGACGCCCTGCTGTCTCGGACTGGACACATCCCCCTCTGTGGGCCCCCCAGGCCCCCGTACCCCCAGGGGCAGCATGATTGTCCTCACCTGGAGTGTTTTTGTCCTTCACACCTGATTGCTGGCAGCTCTTTTCTTCTCCAAGTGGCCACTTGAAGGAGCGGAAATCAGGGCGTCTGCCAGGCAGCCCCGAGAGGCGCTCTCTTCCAGCCGCCCGCGGTGGGGCCTGTCTGGACTGCATAATTAAGCCAGCCCTTCGTCCCGCCGAGTCCCAGACTCCGCTGTGTCCCATGCACCCTGCAGGATTGCTGGTGCCAGGCTCAGCTTGCGCCAGCCCCGACCTCAGCTGCCCTGAACTGGAAGAAACCGGGTGGGCTGGGGAGACCACCTGAGCTGAAGTGAGGTGCAATAGGATGCTTGGGGGTGTGGAGGGCCAGGGCCTGTGGCCATGCAGGGGGGATGCGGAGCTGGTGGCAGGCAGGGGAGGGCCCCGGGGAGCTGAGAGCAGGTCCCAAATCCTGCTTTGCAGCAGCGTGCTGGGCGACACTGCCCAAACCCACGCCCTCCGGGCCCAAAATGAGAGGTGAGTCCAGAGCAGGTGGCAAACCCACAGGTTGGCCAGTGAGGCAGGTGGCTGAAGGTTGCCAGGCCTGTGGACCCACCCAGAGGCAGTGGGACTTCTGCGGGAGGCTGTGGGGGTCTGCCTGCTTGAGGGGCAGGGTCCGCAGTGAGAGCTGCACAAGACCAGAGCCGGCTCTCTCCACCGAGCGTGTCCAAGCCCAAAGCAGAAGCTAAAAGTTCAGTTTGTCGAACAACCTCTGCTATGACCATGTCCAGCCAGCAGGCTGCCAGTGGGCAGCTTCTGGTCGACCTAGCTCTGGGTTATGTCGCAGGCAGGTGAGCAGCCAAGGGCATAACCTAAGACCGAGCCCCAGAGTCTTGCAACAGAAAGAACCGGGGCTTTGGAGGCAGACCTACGTGCACTCAGGTTTTGCTCTGCCTTTCGACTCCTGCAAGAACTTCGTGGATCTGAGCCCCAGCTTCCTCACCTGTGTGATGGGGTCGATACCAGGTGCTAGCCCCTCATCGTGTTCTTAAATGCCGTCACCTGCCGGCCCAGGCGCCTCCTCCATGGGGCCCCGTCACTAATCAGGGCTGAAGACTCGGTCCAGGGCCCCTCTCACAGAGTTCATCATCACAGTCATTAATTCATAAAATTTTATTCTTCTCCATACAACTATTATATTAAATGGGAAACTAAATGAAATTTAATTTGTGAGCTATTTTTCCCCCAAATAAATGACTTCCCAAAGCAAAAGGGAAAACGCCTTTGTCAGATGCATTCATACTGTCTCAGATGAGCCACACTCGGGCACCAACAGGCCGCAGCTACCTTGATAAAAGCCCTCGGGTTTCTCTATCCCTCTGCTCCTGGCGTCAGCCAAAAGTGCCCAGGAGCAGAGAAGTAAAGGGAAGAGAAATGAATATTTACCAAGTGAAGCTCTGACTTGGAGTCAGATGCCTGTTGGGCCTCACGCTGTGCTCTGGCAGACCTCAGGTACGTACATCTGGGCCTGTTACCTCACCTGGGCCCGTTACCTCACCTGCATCTCGTAGGGAGGAGAGGCCCGAGGGGAGTGAGGATAACGCCCGGGAAGTGCTCAAGACCTAGCACACACCCGTGGCTTCTCCCGTTCCCCTTCACACGAGGCTCACCGCTCACTCTTCTGGTCAGTGAAAGAATGGCCCAGCTCTTGTCAACACTCAGCCATCTCCCAAAGCCTCCACCTTTCACAGAAACATAGTGTGGTGCTTTTCCACTGAGTTCAACCCCTCCCTTCCATCTTCTTAAAACTATTATTGTCAAAACATCCAATTTGCCCAGTACACATATTTACAAATTAATTCAATTAACGAGGTATATGAAATGATCTACATTGTCCAAGTAATTCCAGAGGCCCTTCAATCCAGCTCCTGAAAGAGTCTTGGTATCTCCAATTCAATCCAACCTTATCCGGCCGGTCGTAGCTTGAAAAGGAAGATGAAATCGCTGCCATCACTTGACCTCAGACGAGCCTCTTGGGAAGAGATTTGCCGGAAACACCCCACTATCAAGCAGAATGACACCTTGCAGAGATGGTACCCGATGGACTGGACATCCTCAGTGAACGACCACATTTCCGCTCCCAGGGTCTTGTAGGTCTCTCTTCCAAAGGACTGGCTGAAGGGAAAACCAACGAGCCCACAGCTGGTGCTGTCCCCTTGCGTGGTCTTCGTAAGGGGCACAGACCTCCTGGAGTGCCAGCACCGTCTCCCGGCAGCAGCACAGTTCTCCACCTGTTTGTGCTTCCCGTCAACCCAGAGACCAGCGGGGATCTCCACTTTACAGATAAGGAAGACAGGTCCAGAGAGGCTTAGCACCTTGCCCAAGGTCCCCCTCAGTGTCAGAGATACATCCATTGTAAACAACCATGGCACCCGTGTGTGTGTGTTGATTTGGGCCCATTTCATCCTTGGGGATCTCAGAATGTTCTGTTCACACTCTGAAGACAGTCAGATCCCCTGAGGGAAGGAGACCTGAGTGTATTCCTGGTCCCTTCTTCAGGCCAATGAGCAGCGCTGGCAAATCTTGGCCTGGTAACACCCTGCGGGCTCCCTGCCCTGCGCCTCTGTTGGGGGCACACCTGGGGCTGGTGGGTGGGCCTGGGAGTCAGGACTGCCTTGAGAGCACAGCCCTGGGCGCAGACAGCCGGGGTCAATTTGGGCTTTGCCTCTTCATCTGTAAGACCTTGGGCAAGTGGCTTTACTTCTCTAGACTTTCACATGAGGATGAAAATAACACAGCTCTGAGAGCCCTGACTGAGGGCCCCGGCACCAGGCATTCCTGGGGGCTCTTCCCTGCACTCTTGATCATCTCAGCAGCCCTTTGAGGTAGAATGTGGTGTTGTCCCCATCTTTACGGATGAGGAAACACTAAAGATAAAACTTCAAAACCCCTGAGGTGGTAGGGAAAACACAGCCAGGCCTGCGCTCAGCTCAGCACTCCTCGGTGGCCTCACCTAGGCCAGGGGTCAGGCCTCTTTTTCTGGAAAGGAATGATGAACTGCAGGCTTTTGGGGCCTTGCTATCTCTGCCACACCTCTTGGACCCCACCAGTGCAGCGCAAAAGCTGCCAGAGACAACATGTGCACGGCCGGCAGGGCTGTGTCATAGCAGAACTTTACAGAAACAGGCCGGGGGTGTCGGTGACCTGTGGGCTGTAGCTTGCTGACCTCTGACCTCATTAGGACCAATCCTGCTAAACTCCCATCTGCCCCTCTTCTTTCCTCTTCTCCCCTAAGTGCCTGAGCCTGCCTTGCTGGACTTAAGGATGACTTAAGGATGCCACAGAAGACGCAGCCGGGAAGCGGGCCTGGGGAGGGCTGCTCCTGTCTGCAGAGACACTGGCTGGTCTCGCTGGGCCAGTGCCGTGGCAGGGTCCCAGCAGGGCAGTATTTAGGTCAGGTTGGCAGGAAAATGGGCTGTCATTCTCAGGGCAAGAGGGGAGACCTGCCTGGGCGAGAATAAGACCCTAGCTGGTGACTGGGGTAAAAGAAACAGATCTGGGCAGCAGGAAGCATTTGATGGGGGCCGAGTCAAGAGGACTGAGGGAAGGACTCCTTTCCCGCCCTTGGGGAATGCAGATACAAAGGGAAATTGAGGCAGAAGTCCATTCAAAGGCCCGGGCAAAGAAAATGGGTTGGAGCAGCAGCTGTGGGTGACTCTGGGCCTTGTCTGGCAGGTAAGATGGAGCCACCAGATCCTGGGTGGGGAAGGCGGTTAAACCCCACACCGGGGAAGCAGCCAGGGCCTCCTCTGCCTGTTTCTGTAACAGCTTCCTGCCCCCCCAGGAGCCCCTGAACAGAAAGAGAATGTCACAGTCCAGCCCTTGCTGAGCCCACTGGGAGGCTCAAGAAAAAACTGTTGCTTAGTTGAGTCCGTTCCATTCAACAGACACTGACAAACCTGACTGCGGGCCAAAGCCCTGGGATGCAGAGTGCATCTTCAAAGAGGTGAGTACAGGCACCCTTACGCTAGCACAGGACAGAATGTTCAGGGATGCACAGCCGCTCACGGCAGGCGCGGTGGGGAGACCTGCTGGGAGAGGCTCTCAGAAGTGCCCGTTTCAGTCGGGGCACTGTGGGTTCCCTGCAAGCTCTCAGAAGAATGAAGATGTGCCGCCCTGTCTTTCCGAACTCCGGGAAACACTTGAACGTCGGAGGACTCGTTCCCCGAGAAGCAGGGGGGTGGCTGACCTCCCAGAAGAGCAGAGAAATCTCTTCATGACGTAAGGATGACCTCCTGCCTTCAAAGCCCTTCCTAGGGAACAACCTCAAATGAACTGTGTCCTTCTCTCGCCAAATGATCTGAAAGAAAGGGTTCTCCTATGCGTGGTTCTTTTGGAGTTCCAAGGGAGGTTATAGGTAGGTTTTAAAAGTCTAATAGAAATAGCTGTCAGGAACTAAACTCTAGCTCTACAGGCTGATTTTAAAAAACCCCAGGCTCACAAAGATAATAAAAAATACATTTAATAGCATGTCAATATACAGCTTAAATGTATCTTAAGTCTTCCGTGGGTCAGTGCGTTGCAGGGGTAGAGAAGAGAAGGGCCATTTGTGAATGCACAGTCAGATGCTAACAGAAGGGCAGGTCAGTCTTGTTGCTCTGACGCTATTAACATTCGTTTTGTGAAACATAACTCCGGGTACAGTGCTCTGTGCCAGCGTGGGGAATCGTCTGGTCCAGTATGCAAGCTACAGTTTGAAGTTGAGTTGTATACAAGTATTAACAACAGAATAAAATCTGTCATTCAGAAAACTAAAGTGGCCATCATAAAGCTCACGAGAAAGGACAGCCTAGAATTAATGAGTTGAAAAACTAGTTTTAAAAATAATAAGACGTACTGGACAGTCTTGGAAAATGATGCTATAAAACAAAGGAAACGGTTGGCACAGTTTAACCACCTAATTTCTAAGTGCACTTTGTAATGGTCCTTGCAAGCTGCCGCTTTCCCCAAGATAATGACAAAAAGCTTCAGTCAAGTGTCACTGGCTTATGGTGACGGGTTGTGTTTTTTATTATTGCATTGCCAAGAGTGGATTTTTAAGAAAAAACACTACAAAGGTTTCAAAAACCCTATTTATTCTCTATCATCAAAAATAGCAACAGGGGGACTTATACAACTTTTCTGTGAGTACCCACCAGTCTATTTTTTTTTCTTAAAAAAAATAGAAGTTAGTTAAAGAAAAATGATTTGGTTTTTAAAAAATAATGTAAGGAAACACTTAATCAGATAGCCCAAGGAGTCATCAGAAATGTGTAGCAAGAAAGCTTCGTGTTGACCTCTCCGGCCTTTGCACGTCTTTTACTAAACTAGAAAGAGAATGTACAGTACCAATATGTTCCCCAGCCTGCTCGGATCGAATTGTTTTGTTTTTAAACCCATTATTGCTAAACCAGAGTGTTGACACTGAGAGCCGAGGCATCCACTCATAGAGGATAAAACTGAGAGGCTGCTTCTGAGGACTGGATCTCCACCTGGGCCATTTTGAACTGGGCGCACTGCAGCCACTTGCGGAGGGCGGCCAGGCTGGCGCTGCTCTGGGCCGAGCCCGGCAGCGTCCTTAGGCTGTGGTGGTTCACGCTGTTCTGAATGGCCTGGAGGCGAAGCTGGAGCCCGGCAGGTAAGTGCTGTGAAGACAGGGCAACAAGTTTAGTGGTGCTTCTTTCCTCCTCATGCTCCAGCCAAGCCGGGAGCACCCGCCTGGGCTGTTTCTGCAGCCAGAAGTGACCAGGCCGACCAGGCCCCTCCGACCCGCAGGAGGCCAGCTCTCAGAGGTGGCGCGCTGGGCAGGGGGCGTGGCCGGGGGCCACATCTCCCGGAGGCAAGCAGCCCAAGTTCATCTAAACAAAGCCGTCCCTGCCTCGACCCATTCAGGGTGGCAGGAACTCGGAGCTGATGGGCCAGGGCTTGGCTGCACGCGCGCCAGGCCCGGCCTCAAACCCCAGCCCCTCGGGGACAAGTCTGGGAACAACCCTTCTCAGTGTGTGTCTGGATTTTCCCATGGGCAAATGAGAGACAGTCGCCTCATCTCATGGAGGCTTTGGAAGGATGAGTGAGTTGACAGAGGGGCTGGGACAGAACTTGGCACATCGAGAGCACTCTTTGCATTTTAATCGCGATTATCATGGCTGTGTCTGTGAATGTGCAGGAAAGCTGGCTGGGAGCCCTTCTGTGTTCCCGCTTCTCGCTTCTTGTCAAGTCCCGCTGCCCTCTTAGCTGCCCTGTGAGTGGGGTGCAGCGCCTCCCGCCACCCGCACAGCGGGTGGAAGCACAGGCCCCGCTTGCGAGCGCTCACCGGCTCAGGAAGAGGGCACAGCACAGCAGCCCCGACCGTGACCCGGGCCCGCGGCAGGCTGACAGCTGCCCTCTGTCCTGATGTCTGGGTGCTGAGTGGCCCCCCCTTCCTTACCAGCATCCCCCCCACTGCCGAGAAGAAATCCAGCAAGAAGGCTTATCCCTGCCGGAGAGTTCTCATGCAGCAGGGAGCCCAGTTCTGCTGGGCCTCGGCCAGCTCTGCCGTCGACTGTCTGGCCCAGTAATGCGTTTGCTGGGCATGGACAGCTCTGTCCCTATAAAGACAAGCAGCGCTCAAGGCCGGGGCCGGCATGGGAAAGACATTCGCCCAGGGCCTTCCCCTGCCCGGCTGCCGGGCCCTGTCCAAGTCCCCGTCCCTCTGGTCCTCACGGGAAGGCCCTTCTGGCTCAATCCTGTCACTCATTCAATCTACCCCCCCACGACAGAATTTTTCCCTTCACAAGAAGTTATTTTTAGTGGCCGGAAAGTGGCACCGACACACGGGCCAGCTCCCAGGGTCTTCTCTGGAGGTAGGGCAGCCTCCTGACCTGTGTTCGAGCGAGTGACTGGGCCTCGCCTGGACTCTGGGGCACCCCCACCGCTCGCCGCCATCCTCCTCCACGTCAATGGCAAGAGGAGGACGGTGGCCCTGCACTCTCGGCCCCAGAGCAGCTGGAGCCACGAGTCTGCGCACGTTAGCACCTTCTCTGGAGGAAACGGAGCTTCCAGGCCATCGGGGGACTTACCTTGATATTTGACTGAATCATTGGCAACCACATAGGTATCAGCTGTGTGGAGAAACACAGAAGCCTCGTTATTGCTGCTCTGGGTCTGCACCGCAGCTGCCGCGACTGTGAGGGGCGCAGGACACGCTGCACCCCTTCCGTGCGGGGCGAGGGCCTGGGCCCCCACTGTGCAGTTACCAGTTATCAGGAAAACGTCTTTCTGAGGCCAGACCCTGCTGAGCTGGTGGCATTTGGAGGTTAATAGGCGCCCCTTGAGTGCCTGTAATACACACTTTAGAGTAAAGGACTGATTGTCTCTTGAAAGCTGCCCAGCACGGGAAATCAAATGCGTATTTATTTCATTAAATCCTTACTTTCTTGAAATAAAATCCCCTCCCCAGGATCTTTAGAGCTGAGTCGCCAAGAGAAAGGGCAGCTCTGTTGCCTGCAGCTGTCAGGAAACTGTTGCTGGGAACCAGAAATGCTCAGCAGTTGAAAGAGCCCAGCCCTGAAGTGGCCGGCTGCCTTCAGGGGAGAGGAGCCTGGCTGAGCGGAGGTGCTCGCGGCCTGGGGGCGTCCCTGCAGCCTCGGGGAGCCAGGCCATCAGGGTCCAGCTGCTCAGCCCAGCCTCCACCCCAGCTGTGGCTCTCCTCCCGCTGCACTGGTCTGTCAGCCCCAGTTGAGCTGGTCAGAACACAAGCGGCCTTGTAAATGCACGAGTCAGGACCGAGGTGTCCCAACATGTGCGCCTGAGAACTCTACTTCAGCAGGATTTAGCCAGGGAGGAGGGCAATGGTCTAGTCTGGAAATACGAGTTTGTCTCTGCACTCTGGGGACTGTGAACGTGCTAATACACACCCATCATCTACCCCTCGCAGCCAGGGAGAGCTGCAGGCACTGAACTGTGTCCCGGTGGGGTAGCTGCTGCAATCTTCACCCACACGACCTTATCTGGAAACGGGTCACTGCATATGTAACTACTTAGGACAAGGTCATCTTGAGACAGTTCCCCTACTCCAACAGGAGCGGGGTTCTTATTAAAAAGGGATATTCAGACATAGAAGAGCACCAGGGATGTGAAGAGAAGGGTAGAGATGTACAAGCCAGGCCGTCCGGAAGCTAGGGGAGCGAGCTGGGCACACTCAGGCCAGTGGGACACTCCCTCCCTCCCAGGCCTCAGAGGGAGACACTCTGCAGACTTGATCTTGGACTTCTGGCCTCCAGAGCTGTGAGAAAGTTTGTTTCTGGTGGGGAAGCCCCGGTCTGTGCACTCTGGCCCAGCAGCCCGAGCCCACTAGCATGAGGACAGTCCAGAAGCAAAGGCCAGGGGGGAGGCGGGAGGGGAGCGGGTGGTGCCGAGGGGCGAGGCCTTCAGGAGACGGTCATGGCAAGCTAGTTTAGAAAGGCCTCTCATGGTGCCTCACCCAGAGACAAGGTGTTATGCCAGGCTAGGAGATCTGGATGCTGCTCCAAATTCAAGACAGTTTCGGAAGAGGGGCCCTAACCATCACAAGGAGAACACGCTCCAGAAAGGCCGCTGTGGCAGCAGCCTGCAGACAAGGGTGAGGAAGGACATGGATAAAGGAGGCAGGGCCCCTGGGAAGGCCGCCTCGATGGTCCGGGGGAGACCAGACAGCTCCTGGCACGGGGAAGGGGGCGCCTGCTGAGACGGTGTGTCTGTCTGAGGACTAACTCGCTTAGCTTGCTTTCGGAGTGAGGTAAAGGTCAAAGAGGAAGCTAAGTCTCCAGCCTGAGCGAGCTGGAGGAGAGTGGAGCAATAAACAAAATCAGAGGGCCAGAGAGGGCCGGGATGCAGGCTGAGCATCTCCCCCTCTAGTCCCAGCCGCTGCTCCCATTTGATTCATCAAGACATTAAAAAAATAAACTTGCTGCAGTGATAAATTACATTTCTCTCTCTGTTGTTGTTCTCAAGCCCAAATCTGTCTTTAACATTCTGTGATCTATGCAATTTGCCAATCTGATTTCCGCTGATGTTGATTCCTAAACACAGTGTTTATACGGCAGCCAGCTATCGTCTGTCTGTAACAAAAATTCTGTGTTTAGAAATAGACGGTGGTATGTTTCAGAAAATGGAATTGTAAATGTAAATGTAATCCAGAAAACAGCAGCCTCTCCTGCCTCCCCTGCCACCAACCCTTCTA
Organism: Galemys pyrenaicus; assembly: GCA_019455555.1. Classification (NCBI taxonomy): domain Eukaryota; kingdom Metazoa; phylum Chordata; class Mammalia; order Eulipotyphla; family Talpidae; genus Galemys; species Galemys pyrenaicus. Next base: position 13,909,579 of record JAGFMF010011747.1, on the reverse strand, counting down.
CAAGACTCTGGGAGCACAAAGCTTCACAGAACGGGGAAGCCGCACACCAGGGCAACAGCCTCCTGCTCCTCAGTGTCTGCAGCGCAAGAGCAAGCCCTGAGGGTTCCAGAGTCCACAGACTTGTTGACTTTCGACAGTTAAATAGGAAGCAGGCCCACATGCCGCTTGCTCTTTGGGAGATGCTCAAACTAACCTCCTGCTGAGACTCGTGAGGGACTGGGGAGGGCAGGGGCTGGGGGCACTGGGACCCTGGGTGGCCACTTCCCAGCGCTGTATCCTATGGCTAAGGGCCTACAGAAGGCAATCAAGGGGAACTGTGGGGTTGGAGTTAGTAGGGTTATTCCCCCATGAACGTATTACAATTGTGACCATTGGATTCTTAGATATTCTTGCAAGGGACCTTCAAGTTTGTGGCTCATGGAGCGTATGATAAGCCTGCAGGTGAAATCTCATTATTATCGATAGCATTATATAATCCAGCAGTCATCCTATTTCAGGAATGCTAAATTGACTTATTGAATAACATTCATTTCAGTTCCCTTTTGCTAGTGGCTCCTAGAAAAGCTGCCATTAAGAATTACATATAATTTACTTTGGGCTCTGCAATGTTATAATAAGGTTGGTTGGGGTTTTTTTCCCTGCCAGAAACAATACCCAGAAAACTGAAGGACATTTCAGAAAGTTGTTTTTCATCAAAATGAAAGTAACATCTTATCTCTTATCTTTGCTTTATACTATAGAATAAACTAAAGACTTTCTGTTTGGTTGGACTGCATTCACGTCATTCCATGTTTTTTCCAGCTTTCAAACTGAAAATGGGTTGTAAAACTTTCTTTTGGCAAAGATAGAGTAACAAAGACCAGATTTTGCTCCTGCCTGGAACAAGTACAATTTCAAATGGAGTCTGTGAAACAATGGTTTTTAGAAACAGCACCAGCAGAGCTGGACAGTGGTCACTAAGGGAGAGAAACAAACAAGGGGAGCCCACAATCAGCCCAGATCACTGCCTAAAGAGCACCTCAGGCAGTAAATAGTAGCACAGGAAGGAGAAACCAGCAGAGTGTGAGGCAAGGAGATGGCCAGGAGTCCAGGAGGCTAAGCCAGCTAGAGCTTATAAGTAGGAGGGAGAAAAGTAGAGGGGGGGGGGTGAGGGGGGTGAGAGAGAGAGGATCTCTGAAGGGTCTCCCTGAGTCTCCAGCTGAGCACTGACCAATGCACACAGTGAGAAAAAAAGCCCAAAAAGATTAGAGGGGAAAACCCCCAGTGATCGATCACACAGGGCCAGCAAAGTTTGTGTTTCCATAAACTGGAAATGGGAAAATCTTGTAGTTTGTAGAACATCAAGTCAAGTACTCAGAAGAATATTACCTTAGTAGTAATAAATTACCCCTAGACAAAATGCTGCTCCAATCCCACTTAAAAAAGCTTAGAAGCAATTTTAAAAGGATTAAACTGTTGCAAGTCATCTAATTATGTCCAAGAGTTGAAGTCAAGAACATTAAGAGGAATGCAAAAATATCTAGCACCCAAGAAAGTAAAAATCAAAATATCAAGAGTCCTATAAAAAAAACTAATAACCATGCAAAGAAGTAGAAAATATGAGAAGGAAAAAAAAAAAACAAACATTTGAAAAAGACCCAATGTGATCCAACAATATCTAATGACACAGATAAAAGATATGGCCATTAAACGACATTCAATTTGATCAAGAAGGTAGAAGAGATATTGAGTGTAAATATAAATGAAATTATTTGAAGAAACAACAGCTGATGCTTTTCCAAATAAAATGAGAATTATAAATTCAAAGAGCAAAAAAGTTTAATGAACTCAACACAAGCTACACCAAGGAATATCATCATCAAATTGCTTAAGAACAACAGTAAAGTGAAAATCTTAAAAGCAGTCGGAGAAAAAAAAGACATCATACAGAAGGAAAAAGTAAGAACAACACAGATTTCTTGTCAGAAGAAAGTGAAGAGCAACATCTCTGAAGTACTAAAAAGAAAAACTTTGAACCTACATAAAACCTTTCAAAAATGAAAGTAGAATAAAGCTTTCTCAGGTATACAAAAGCTGAAGGAATTTATCACCAGCAGATCTATCCAAGAATAGTAAAAGGAATCCTCTGGGCAGAAGGAAGAATGAAGTGCATGTCTACAAAAACAAAGGTAAGATACAGAATAAGGCAAATATAAATTTGGAAACAATAGCAAGTAGAAAAAATATTTAAAAATTTAAAAATTTATTTAAGAGTTAATTGTTTAAAGCAAAAATAACAACGTGTGGTTTGATGTACAAGTAAAATTTGTGTCAATCATAACACAAAGTTAGGTGATGGGAAATGGAAGGATACTATCATACATTCTCATACTATATGAAGTTGCATGACATTACTTAAACATAGACAATGATGAGTTAAAAATGTATGCTACAAACTCTAAATCAGCCACTAGAACAAGAACTAATAGATATATATAAAACTAATAAGACAGCTGAACAAAAGTACTTCTAAGTAATCCCTGGGTAAAAGAAAAAGTTAAAGGGAAATTGGAAAATATTTTCAACTGAATGGAAATGAGAAGAGAGCAAAATTCAGAGGAATTGTTAAAGCAGTACTTGGGAGGAAATTAGAACATTAAACACTGATGAATAAAAAGGAAATTCTCAAATTAATGACTACAGCTTCCAACTTAGATACAACGATATCCAAAATTTAATGATTAAAAATTCAATTAGGGGCCTTTCTGGTGGTGCAAGGGATTAAGTCTCAGCACTATTAAGTTATCAGCAGTCACTGCAGCATGAGTTCAATCCCTGGTCAGGGAGTTGACCCACAGAGCGCAGCAGAGCTCTCCTGTCTCGCCTGCTGCTCCCTTCAGCAATGTATTTCAGTAGATCCCCCTGTTTTACTCCCCACTCTGTCTCTGGTGAATCCTCTCACCCAACCCCCACACCTCTGGTTTGTACCCCGGTTCTTGTATGCATAAATAAAAAATAAAAATAAATAAATAAATATGCAATTAATCCAAAGAAGGCAGGAAAAGAGGAAGTAAAGCACAAAGAATAGACACAAAATATAGAACACAAACATAAATATGTTTGATGTAAACCAACACTATCCCAAAACACATTGAATGAAAATGAATTTAAAACCAAAAAATTATAACATTTGATTTTAAAGAATTAAAAAGCAAGACCCAATTAATTACATGTTGCCTAAAGAAATATACTATAGGTATAAAGACATATAGGTTAAAATTAAGGGATGGAAAAAGATATGCTATTCTAACACTACTGAAGAGAACATTAGACTGCCTTTATTAATACCTAAGTAGCTTTTAGAGCTTTTAGAGGCTGAAGACAGTCATTTCATAATTTCAACTCATCTCAATTCTATAAGCAGATAAAATAATCCTAAACATTGGTGTACCAAATAACAAAGCTTCATAATATGTGAAGCAAAATGTGGTAGACCTGAAAGAAAGGTCTTGGAAGATTTGAACAATATTATCAATAAGTTTAAGTCAACTAAAAAGGAAACTACACCCACAGCAGAATATACATTCTTTTCTAGAACACACAGAGCATTTGCTGATATAGATAGTATTCTGTGCAAAAACAAAACCACTAAGCCTCAATAAATTTAAAATAAGTCAGTTTGTACAAAGTATATTCTCTGGCAACAATGGAATTAAATTAAAAATCCATAACAGAGTATCTTTTTTTTTTAATTTATGCATACAAGAGCGGGGGTATAGGCCAGAGGCGTCAGAGGTGAGAGAATTCACCAGAAACAGAGTGCGGAGCAGAACAGGCAGACCCACTGAAATACACTGCTGAGGGCAGCAGTGGGGAGACAGGAGAGGTCTGCTGCGCCATGTGGGTTCCCTCCCTGGCCGGGGATCGAACTCGCGCTGCTGTGCCGCGGATGTCTCACAGTGTGGTGCTCAACCAGAACTCTCTGCTGCACCACCAGAGAGGCCCCATAATAGAGTATCTTCAGAAAATCCCCAAATACTTGGGAACTACATAATATTCATTAAATAATCAAAATACTTTAAATCAAAAAAATAAAACAAACAGGAAGTTCAAAAGTATTATTACTGAATTTAAATGAGAACACTAAATACCCGACTGTAGGATGCAACTAAGCCAGTGCCTTAAAGAGAAGTTTACAGCACTAATCACTTGTGATAGATAAGGAAAAGAGTATCAGATCAGTGATCTTTACTTCCACCTTAAGAAACTAGAAAGAGAAGAGCAAATTAAATCTAAATTAATAATAAGAAAGAAAAAAATAAAGAACTGAAATCAATAAAACACACACACACAAAAAAAAAAAAACCTGAGAAAAAGGATGAAAACCTACACAAACTTTTTCAGAAAACAGAAAAGGTTGGAATATTTTGTAACTCGTCACCACCATTACCTTTCGGACCAAGACCAAAAACAGTTACTACAAGAAAAGCATTGTCCAATTAACATCAAAGCAAAAATTATTTGTTAGCAAATAGAATTTAGCAAGATGTAAAATGAATAATCATAATGACCAAGTGTGGTTTGCTCCAGGAATACAAGGTTTAACATTCAAAAATCAAATCATGAAATTCACAATGCTAAAAGTGAAAAAAAAAAAAAAAAAAAGTCATGACCGCCTTATTAAATGCAGATAAAGTATTGACAAATTCTGTACCTATTCCTGACAAAAGTTCTTAACAGACCAGGAATAGAAGAGAACCTTACTTAATCTAACAAAGGGTATTCATGAAAAACTAAACAGCTAATATTTACATTTAATGATGAAACAATAAATACTTTCTTCCAAAAAGCAGAAATAAGGCAAGGTTTTCCTCTATCACTACTTCTATCTAACTTGTACTGAAGGATCTAGCTGAGAAAGAAATGAAAAACACCTTTATTTGCACATGAAAGAATTGCCTATAGGGAAACTGAAGAAACTGACAAAAGCTACTAGAACTATTAAATGAGTTTGCAGGGGGGAGAAAGATCAAAGTAAAAATCAGTTATATTTCTAAACACTAGCAAAGAGTTATCAGAAATCAAAAAGAAAAAAAAAAGACATTATAAACTTAGGGATAAATTTGGCTATATATGGAAAACTACAAAACAGCTCTAGGAAAAGTTAAAGAGATAAACAAATGAAGATTATACTATGTTTGTGGATTGGAGGATTCAATATTGTTAAGATCTCAAATCTCCCCAAAGTGATCTATAGATTCAACACAATTGCCATCTAAATCCCAACAGATTTTTTTTTTAGAAATTGACAAGTTATTTTAAATGCTTTCTAGAAATGCAAATGGACTTAGACTAGACAACATCTTTGAAAAAAATGAGGAAAACCAGAAGACACACACTAATTGATTTCAAGGAACATCATAAAGCTACAGTATTTAGAACAATAGACAAAGGGATCAGTGGAACAAAATCAAGTATCTGGAAACAACCACACATATATTGTCAATTGATTTTGACAAAAGTACGAAAGAAATTTAATGGAGAAAGGGTTATATTTTCAACAAATGATCCCATAATAATTAGTTATCTTTACCCATAAGTACCTCAACCCATAATCACACATACACAAAATTTAACCCAAATGGATGGTGGATATAAAGTAGAAGAAAATATAAATAACACCCAGAAGGAAACTCTTTGGGTTAAGATTTTTAAAAATACATCAAAAACAGGATCCACAAAAGAAAAACTTAACAAGTTGCACCTAATCAAAATTTAAAACTGCTTCTCCTTGTAAAACAATTAAAAGGCAAACTACAGAGAAAATCTTTACAAATCACATATGTGATAAAAGGCATCTCAGAATTCAATAATAAGTGTGGAAAAGTCAATTTAAAAATAGGTGAAAAAATCTTAATAGATACTTCACTAAGCAGATGCTGAACAGCAAATAAGTACATGAAAAAACCTTTAACATCATTCTTCAACAAGAAAATGCAATCTAAAACCATAATGAAAGAAAAAAAAATATATATATATAAAAGACATTGATGAGATACCAGCATACAACTCTTGGAAGGACTAAAATTAAAAACCGACTACGTGTTGACAAAGACATAGAAGAACTGGCATGTTCATACACTGCTCATGGGAATCCTACAAGGCACACTTTGTAGAAACAGTAGTTTCCAGCCTAGCCATTCCACTTCTAGTTGTTTATCCAACATACATGAAAGCATGTGTGTCTACACAAAGACTTGCAGATGGATAGTCATAGCAGCTTCATCCGTAATCATCCCAAACTGGAAAAAGTCCAGCTGTCCATTAACCAATGAATGGATAAATGAAATGTGTATATCCTTGCAGCAGATTATGCTCAGAGACAAAACGAGGTGATCCACTGATACAAGTAGCAACATGGATTTCTCTCAATGCAATTACTCTGAATGAAAAAAGACAGAAAAAAATGTACCTATTATATGACTCCATTTATACAAAATTCTAGAAAATGCAGACTAACCTATAGTGACAGAAAGCAGACCAGCAGTTGCCTAGGAATGGGGAGGCAGGAATATAGGAAGTGATGAAGGGACTTTAAAGAAATATTTGAAAACTCTAGGGGATTGAAGAACATGTGTATCACCTTGATTATCATGGTTTCACAGTGTGATACACTGACTTATCAAATTTTACATTTTAAATATGTATAGCTTACTGTACATAAATCACACTTCAATGAAGCTGTAAAAAATAAAATCAGGTGTCACCATCCAAATGTCAATCATATAGTTTCTCTCATGACTTTTGCTAATGGCTATGGAGCCAGAGAAGCTGCATCTATCCCATTCGAACCAACTACCCTGCAGTCTTCCAGTCAAAGTTTCCCTGCAAATGGGTTGCTCTTCTGTATTGTGTTGTGTTAACTTGACAAGTGTCCTCTAGGGAAAGATAGAACCAAATGAAGAATGAAACAGCAAGTTACATGGTTCTAAGCTGATGCAGACTGTGGTGGTAGAAGGGTTAATGGGGTAGGGGGGGAGGTAGCCAAGGTAATGTAGTACAAAAATGAAAGATAATGAAGAAATTGGTACAAGAGAGGAAGACCAAAGAACCAGCGAGACAAAGAAGTGGGATAATAGCAAAGTACGGAAAAGGAGTAGAAAGAAAATGATAACTGAGGAAAAACAAGTTGTCTTTACTCTTTTTTTTTAAAATCATACTAGTATATTTCTGATGTCCCTGGACAGAAAACAGGTGCATTATTTACTTTCATTCACTGCCCAATGACTCAGAATAGCAATATGAGAGGCAAAATTAACTAGTCTTAGAGAAAAGTACCAGCTACCAAGTCAAACAATTAGAAACCATTTTCCTTGGTTCTCTGGATATCTTTTGCAAGGTCACACACAACAACCAATTTATGTCACTACAGGGTCATTTTCAGATCAGTGTTCCCCCAGTAATATTTTAATTACATATGCTATAAGTGACCATGGCCCAATGTAGTTAACCCAGAGAGGGTCGGTCCAGAGAAGAACAAGAGCAAAAATGTCATTTGGTGAAGGATTATTATAAGAATCCAAATCCTCAGCCCCAATTCTGAATATTAAAATTAAATCCATTTCATTTTCCTCTTCAGAAAGTACATTCAAAAGAAATCCACATTGTTTAACAGCAAGAAACAGTCTATAAAAATTAAAAGATTTTCCTACCTTGACAAAAATTGTTGAGTTGCATTCTTGCAATGCCTCCATTAAACTAATCACATGGAGACACACCATTTCTACCATCTGAAACAACAAACACGAAAATCAATTCCACTCCAGTGACACGGCATCACTAGAAACCCCCAGTGATCGCAAATTGGTCTGCACCCACAGGACCCCAGCCCCTGCCCATGAGGTCTTTCTGCAGAATGACCACAAGGAGTGGCGCTTTTCACTGCTAAAACTTCAACTAGAAGATGAATGTACACGCTCCCCCAGCTTTGCAATTGGCAGTCTTCCTCCTCTAACTCGGGGTTGCCAACGGACCTAGGGTGTCGTTTCCAGAAAGGCTTCTGCTTCCTTCATTTCCAAGAACCCTAGCACTCAGGGCCTTTTCTCCTCCTTGGCCCTTTCTTCATGTGGAGCGCACGGCTCACAACTGCCTTGGAGGTCTTATTCTCCACGGAACAAGGGGGCCATGCTCACGATAGTCCAGACATTCTTACAGCTGGATTTTAAACACTCCAGGGGGATTTTACCAGACTGGTTTATATAGTTCAACAAAAATCTCAGTATACAATCAGTTGGAATTCATTTGCAAAAAAAAAAATCATTTTTTAACATTCAATGTCAAGAAGAGGTATTGATGGTATCATAAAACATGACAACAGAAGAAGACTGTGAGTCTCGAGTTTAAGCTGAAGCGCCCAGCTTCACAGTGCACGTAACAGCGTAGAGCGCTTCATCTACAAGTTCTTCAACCCCAGACTCTATGATCTGAAGAATGTAATTATCACAACAGTCAGAACTTTATTGTGCAACCTAACATGCTCACATGAATGTCCTTTAAACAGAACTAAAGCATCTCTCTTTACTACTCTCTCCAATGAGAGCTCAAAGGAAATGTTTCTTCGACTAACATTGAATCCAAAATATCATTTCTGGAATGGCCCTTGTGAACGGTGCAGTGTTGGGTTTCGGGGGGCACCAAAATCATCATGTGTTCTTCCGAGTCCCTCCAGGTTCCTGTCCTCACAGACAAGGTTTCAGGTGATGAAACCCCAAAATCAAGATGCGGGCTGCTGCCCCGCCAGCTGACACCCCTCCTCAAAGCAGCAGACTGAACCAAGGAACGTCTTCCCTTCTGAACGCCCCCAGTGGCTGACTCCTTGAGGATTCAGTGACGTGCAAGCTAACCACGCCCCAGCTGTTTCCCTTGGAGGCTCACAGCAGCCACCACCTTGGCGAGTCATCCGTATTAAAATGGAACTGGATCTGAACAGTTAGGGAGCTTAGGCCTAAGGGCTCCTTTCAGGGCTGGGACCCCAAGAGCATGGACACAGGTGGCCGGTCTGTTCTTGGACACCACAGAAAGGTGACCTACTTGGGTTGTTCCAGATTGATTTGAAATCCAAAGCTAATATGAATCTCCCTTCTAACCTCTGACCCTTAAAGTGGTATTTCGTTTCAATTTCCTTTGGCACCAGCCAGAGAAAACAAGACTCGTTTCTCCTGAATTTGCTTGTTTTTGTAGAGTACTCTGTTCGTAGCATAAAAATTCACTCATCCACTTATATTCTGAGAGCTTTTAAAAAAATGAAAGAAAAGAAAATGGCCAGAGAGCGTGAAAGGACTGGGGTGTTCTGCACGTGCTGAGGTTGTGCCGTGGGGAGCTTTCCAGGGCACTCACCACTTTTTAAAGATTTATTTATTTATGCATACAAGGGTACAGCACTTTTTTAAATTTAAATTTATTAAATATATTTGACATCAGTTGTAGCCCCCAAGGAATTCCCACCACCATTTCACCCGTGCACCGCACCATCACCTCAGTCCCTTGTGCTCCGTCTACCTTCATCCCAGTCCCTCCTCCCGCCCCAGAAGATTCCTTTGGTTTGTCTTTGCCCTTTCATTCTTGTTGTGTTTATTGTTTGTCTGTCTGTTTTTTATTGTAATTGCTCTTTCCATTGAGTCCCTTCTTCTCCTTTACGTTCCTCCTAAAAGTGAAGCCATCCGATATTTTTCTCTTGCCTTCTGACTTGTTTCACTGAGGATAATAAACATGCATCCATGTTTCTATAAATGACTCTAGTTTATCTTTTTTGATTGCTGAATAGTAGGCCACCGTGTATCTGGACCACGGCTCCTTGATCCGGTCACCTACCTTTGGGCATTTGGGCAGTTTCCGGTCTTACCGATCGTAAACGGCACTGCAACAAAGCAGCACACTCACCACTTTGTTGTGGGCCATCAGCTGCAGGATGCTGGGCGTCACCCTGCTCCAGAACTCCAGCGCCGTCAGTATCGCCGTGAAGCTGAACTCGTTCTGACTCTGGACACTCGTAGCGACGGCGCTTTGTTCGCAGTACACAGTCCAGAGCTGAGCGAAGATGAAGGCGTGGAAGAGGGAGCACATGTGCAGCACGGAGGTCTACGGAGGAAGAGAACAGGGGCCGTTACCTCCTGGGGGCGGCGTCCCGCACGGCCTCAGCCTTCTCGGGGCCCTGCCATAGCACGTCTACCTCAGTGAGCTGAGCTAAGGGAGTGCCCCGCAGTACCAGCCTTCCAGCAGCCTGCCGGGCTCGCTCAGGGGCATGGCCGAGAGGGCAAAGCATTTTCCATAAGGAAGGCACCCTGGTTTGCGGAATGAATCTACCCAATGCCTTGCCTTTGCGCAAAGCTGACACTCCCCTCCCTAAGCTGCATCAGGAAGAATAAGTAGCACTACGGGGCTTACCCATCTGCAACGAGGAGATGACTGATCCCTGCACCGGGGGTCTGGAGGAACTGAGCAGACACAGACAGGCGCTCTGCCCAGCGCTGCACACCCCGGGGGCAGCTGCATGCTGGGACTCCCAGCAGGAAGCTCTGAGTGAGCCTGCATGTCCTGGAAGCTCTGAGTGAGCCTGACTGTGCTGAAGACTTCAGATCGCCACCGTAAGGCCCAACCGTCCCCATCACCTACCCACAGACAAAAACTGGGGCTCAGAGAGGGAAAGGAACTTTTTCAAAAAGTACCGTGGTCAGGAATCAACCACAGGTCTGAAATATGAAGAATGAGCCGCCCAGTTCCGCCGGCAAGCACCCTCCAGGCAGCTGAGAGGGGAGCGCTCTTTTGTCATGGTGTCAGCCTGCACGGGCCTAGATCCCAGCTGTCCCCAACCCCCTGAGTGTCCCAGAACATGCACGAGCTCGGCGCGGGGCGCTTGGCTGCTCCAACTGAGAGGTCGGCTTTGCTCGTGCAGGCTCAGGACGGAAGCCGCCTTGGCTTACTCTATTCCCTCAAGCTCATTGTCTGACTCCACAGCCTGACGCGCCTCCATGCAGGGAAGGCCCGGGTGAACTTTACTGAGTTCCCAACCAGCCTTCTTATTTTCATTCTGTAACTTGATATATCTCCAGAGACTGGAGTTGAAAAGATGGTACAGGCAGAACCAGAGTATACATTTTCCTCCACTTCACACTTGGTTCTAAAAACTGATCACAGGATTTTTATTACATTTCTAGCTTTTTATTTCTCCTCATTATTTTGAGACAGAAATGCTGAGGAAGCTAACTCTTGCTGGCCTCCATTATCTATCTTCATAAAAGTAAACGAAAAACAATTTAGGGGGAAGAATAGATAGACTGAGAATTTAAACAACTCTCAGTAAGGCATTAGCACAGAGCTGCTTTCCAAACTCCCACAGGAGGGCAAGTGATAAGAGGCATTTTCTTCTCAGAAGAAACATAATTGGCTGATAAGGGTTCCATTAGCAATTTGGATGCACAGGGTCCTAATCTTGCAGAAATCACTTACCTTTGATTGCTCTGGAAATCCAATCAGGATAACAATAAGATGGTCTGCGACATGGGAGCCTGCATCCAGAGGTATGGGCAGGCAGGGAGAGGAGGCGTTCGGACACACCGCGTTATGAGTGAGGGAGCCCAGAAGCAGCCAGGACAGCAGGCGGATATGGGAGACGCACTCAATGAATTCCTTGGGTCTGCAAGAAGGAAGGGTTAAAGATGATTTTATGCTGTCTCGTTGGGGGCTCAACAAATGCCTCCTGGTGGAAGGATTTAAAGTGTGGTCTGACTGGCAATGACAGCAAATAAAACACCAAGGTAACAGAGTGCCCGCAAATGACCTATCTGCTTTCCTGGTTTCCTCCACTAATCCCGGATCTTAGCTTCTTGAGCAGAAGAAGCAGTCTTTGATGACGCAGGATTAAATGCCATTTTTCCAAAAGCCTGGCTGCCTTTCTGACGAGCTACTTTCTCAGTGTTCTTTCCACTCACTAGAAGTTCTCTAGCATCCTCACCTAGAGGGGAAGGAGTTGAGGAGTGACCCATTTCCTGCTCTCCAATCCTCTTCTCCTGGCTTCCACATCCCCCAACTCCAAGCCTCTCTCTCTCCAGACAACAAGGAAACTGTACAAAATGGTAGACTCAGGCCTGCTCCAAATTCCCAGACAAATAAGCCTCCACATCTCTCTTCTCTTGGCTCCCTGGCAGGCAGGACAGAGGCTGGCTCCTAGCACACAACTTCATCTCTGCTGGAGATTTTGTTCCAGCTGCAATCTAAGCTCCTTGAAGGCAGAAGCTGGGCAAGTGTTCCATAAATACCTATCGATTCACATAACTAGTTCAAATTAAGAGTTAAAGTGGCTCTTTCAAGCTCCAAGCTTTCATCATCCACAGGGATGACTGAGGTTTTCCTAAGAGGACAAGTTTCTTTGACTGGCATGTCCTGCCAAGTCAGCAAGTAAGTATGGAGATGGGTCTCAGCTTCCAGCTCCCAACCAGACTCCACTCCCAGAAATCGTCAATGCTATCTCTAGCTTGCGCTGAACCCTGGGAAGCCAGGAAGTCTCCTGCCCAACTTCCACTCACAAGGGCCTTACCCTTGTTGCATTGCAGAAGGCGGGTGGTAGAGCCAAGGCAGGTAGCGGATGACAGCTTTGTTATCTCTGTGGTTTCCCCGCGAGATCTCCATGGCTGCAATCTGCGCCAGGCCAACTTTGAGATGCCCACCGAAGGTGTCCTCATGCAGAGGCTGGGAACAGGTCTTCATGTGGCTCTGCAAAACCAAACAGTGTTCTGTGACTTTGGCAGAGGCCCCAAGGACATTGCAGGTCACTCTGTGAAAAGGTCACTTGAAATCCCCACCCTCTGGGCAAACCATCCACTTAAGCTTCATCAGTGGTTTCCCCTTGTTCTGGGGACGAGGGGGAAGCCTGGAATGATTCTGTCTACTGCAGACCCAGGCAGTTTGGGCCTCCCTGTGGTCAGCTCACCCAGCTCCACCTTTCCTCCCATGCCGTCCTCACTCACGCCTTCACTCTGAAATGGTCTCCTGTCGCTTGTCACCTAATGTACTACTATTCATTCGTCACAATTTAGCTCCAGGGTCACTTTCTCCAGAAGTCTTCCTATAAGAAGCTCCCATGCCCTCGCCAGTCCCTTCCTCATAGCAGTTGTAAAAGTCAAAATTTAACTTTAGTTTGTATGAAATTTCCCTTAAAATTGGCTTCTACTGCCACACTGTAAATTAAATGAGGCCAACAGTATGGCTGGTTTTGTTCATCACTGCACCTCCAAATGCCTAGGCCAGAGCCTGGCACATACAGGTGCTCAATACATACTGGTTGAGTTTAAAAAAACAACTTTGCTCGGTGTGGCTTCGTAGAAGGGGCACTGAACTGGCAGAGAGACCCAAGTTCTAGACCCAGTTCTGACACAGTTAGTCTCATGGCCTTAGAAAAGGCACATTTCTCATCTGTTTCCTAACATGTAAAATCATCAAGGATTTTATTCTTTTTCTCTGTACCATATTTTGAAAGAGGATAAAACTGTTTAGGTAATAACTGTCCCTCTTTCTTTATACATCAAAGTCATTTACGGGGCGGGGGCAACCAGAGCCAACAATTCATCACCACGGAATGGTCATGCACCCATAAGCGAGGGACACAACTTTAGAAAAGACGGGGCTTAGATACTGTGAGAAGTCATCAGTTTAAGCTGCATCCATTCTCCACCTGGCACCTGCAAGTCAATCCCTATCCCAAGAAATCTTTGAATCATCTGAGTACAGTCTGGAATGATGTACCAAGTTGGATGATGACAGGATCACATTTTTAGCTGAACTCCTGGGTTGACGAGTTCCTATTTGTCAAAAAGGAATCATTTAGTGCCAGACTGTAATCTGGCTCCTCCCTGAGCCACGTTCCTCTTCCGCCCTCTGTCCAGGACCTTCCTCCCTATTCTGAAACTATCGATCTTTTAGCTCCCTAGTCAACTCGTAGCAGGGAAGCTGACTTGCATCAGTGATTTATTCCACCCTGAAAAACAATCAGTAAGCTCCACAACTTCATGAGGGTTTTGTCTACATGCAAATTAAAGTTTGTTCTGTCCCATCTTTTAATTACCCTCTTGAAGAAGACAGTTTCCATGCAGATAAAGACCACAAAGTGCTCACATTTGCATGATGTGTTAGTTAACATAAGCCTCTTACCCTGACACAGTCACAAACATAGGTCTTCAACTTTTTTGCAAGGGAGGAAACCAAGCTCAAGGTAGTGAAAGGATGCGATGTGACATCGTGGGGGAGGAGCCACTACAGTCTTGCGTCCACCCAGACCCCACCACTGAGTGGTAGAGTGACCTCGGGCACAGGCCTACACCGAGCATCTACCTGGGGAAAGTGGGGCTAACACCTTAACGGGAGCACTGTGAGACCTGAGTAGAGCGCAAGATCTGCACCAAGCCGAGGCCAGGTAGACAGGCGCCTTCCTCCTGCCCGCTCTGCAGATGAACAGCTCTGTTCTTCAGCATGCAACCAAGTGCATTCTGCGGTGCCACAGCGGCCCCCCACGCAGCAGCGCATCCCCAGAAGACTTGCTTGTTCCCTCAAAACATCTGTGTTCGGTTCACCTTGGAGACGGGCAGGGGGCCTCTCCTCACCTTCAGTTTGGTCAGCGTGTGCATGTCTGCCATGAAATCCAGCACCTCGTTGATGTACTGCCGCACGCACTCCATGGCCGCCGTCCCGCACTGAAACACAAGGGCCGCGCGGAGTCAGGGCCGCCCTCCTGCCTGACCACAGGGGTCGTCGCGCGCCGACTCCATGCTGTTTGTTAACGTCTCGTTTCATTTTCTGGATTTCTGACTCATGCCCAGCAGAGTCTGTGATTGTCTGCCCACAATTTAGACAAAAATTGTTGGAAGGTTTGTGGTGAAGAGCAAAAAGAAACAAGGGCAGCCCAGGGAGGCAGGCTTGGAGTGTTTGTGCACCGCTTGCAGACTTAACAGACTGGTTTGCTTGTTTTTCAACTGGGTTGCATCTGAGTCAGCCAATGCACAGCCATGAGTACCAGAATCTCCAGGATGGGAATCACCCTAAAACTACAGTTACTTTATCACACCAGAGAGTCTTAGATACACAGAAAACATGTGCCCCAGATTCTATCACCAAAATCTTGAACCCTTTCCTATCAAAAAAAAAAAAAAGCATATAAACAAAGATCATGTTTGTAGAAAGTCAAAAATTCTTATATTCAAGTCACATTCAACTTAACGCCTCACACACATCAGGTGTCCTGTTACAGAGACTGTGTGTTGGGTTTCCCACCAGGGACAAAGAAAGGAAGAAACGAAATGAGATGGTCCACCCCCTCACACGAGCAAGCGGTGGGAGACCGCAAAGTCAAAGAGAGCAGACCCGCACCTCAGGTTATTAAACAGCACCAAACTGCTCTCGGGGGCAGGGCGGTGAGGTGAAGCTGAAGATTATCAGCAAAGAAAAGGCAGAGGACAGGCAGGCTGCTGGGGCACGCCCCAGGGGAGAACCTGCACGTCAGGCTGGGTGCAACGTGGATCAAAAGCAGGTCATCTTTGAAGCTGTCTAAATACTACGCTGAGGCCTTTCTTGGCTTTCTTTAGGAAAATCTGGAACATTATATACTTAACTAGCTCACCCAGTGCCTCCCACTTTCCCATGTTCATGTAAATCTGCACGGCACTGAACTGTATCACCGTCTATCTCTTCTAGAATGTTACGCCTGTCAGTTCCTCTGACAGGATAACAAACAGTAAAATAAGGTCACTGGCGGTTCTGTCAGAGTATTTTCCAAGCATTTCCATATGTTCTAAGGTTTTCTTCTTTTAGTTTAAATCAAGTGAAGGAATTATAAAAGGTTATTGTGGCCCTGCTTTTGGAATATTAATCCCTTAGTGCAAGAAAGGATTTCCCCTTGATTTATTCCATTTTCTCTGACCTTTCACATGTCATGCAAATAGGAGCATATACTCTGTTCATGAATTTCTTGAAAGGGACTTGCCCCTTTTGGGCAATATTTTAGACCATCTCAACTGCGCAAATGTCACAAAAAATAATTACGAGAGGCATTATTCACTATTTGTCCTTTAAGTTTGAATTTCAAAAAATCAGAGCCAAGAATTTACTACTAACCTACTTTTGTTCTAGAGATAGCATCTACATCTAATAAAATCCTTAAAATAGACTTGTAGCCAGGATAATATTAGTGAGTCATTTATACTTACAGAACAAAGCATACAATTTCCAATGCCCCTTAATCTTTTTTTTACTCTGCAAATGTAAATATAAGCTCAGACGTGTTGTTTTAAAACAAAACAGAGTCACGCTCCACTTGTTTTAGAAGTCTTATATTTATTCCAAAAGGAAAAACTAAAGTTGAAAACATAGTCTAACCTCAAAAACATAAATTAAAGTCAATCATACCCAAGTCTTCCTCAGAACTTATATATCAAAGTTATTTTTCTTAGATTATAAAAGTAATCATGTTTCATGCAGAAAAATAAGAATATATAAATCAACAAAAAGCGAAGGAAAAATCACCATAAGCCTAACTCCTATCCTCCACCTGCAAGACAGTCACTATTAATCTTTCCTTTCAAATCTGTTGACTACATAAAGTAACATACACAAATTAGACAATTTTTTATGATAAAACTTTTCTCAAACCTTTTTAATTCAATCCATCACAAGCATTTTCCAGATAATTAAATATTTTTTGAAAACTGGATACAGTGACCAAATAGCATATCTTAAAGATGTACCTTACTTTATATAGACAATACCCTAGTGGTAGACAATTATTTCATACTTTTGCTATTTTAATTACCGCTTTAATAAATATAGTTTTATTATCATTCCTTATGTGGAGATTTAATTGTTTTCTCAAACATATTCCTAGAAATAGATGGTCAAACTGCCCTCTTTAAGGCAGTGGTTTGTAAGAATACCTGTTTTACTACATCATCAAGTTTAATCATTAAGAAAAACCTGCTGATCTGCTCCTGATTTTAATATTTATATTTTTTCATATTAATTCACTGTCCCCTGATTGTTAGTGAAAGTAAAAGATCTATTTTGAATGGCTAAGAGGTGACTGAAAAGGGTCCTCTGTGTATATTCTGTAACTGCTGCTTTTTTTAGCAGTAAAATTATCTCTGGGTTAAATGATTATTTTTTAAAATGTCTCAATATCAAAAAATTTAAATAAGCAGTATTTAAAAAATAATATTTAGTACTATGGATGAAACTATATAAACTGAAATTAATAAAATTTTTTTGAAAAACAAAATGGGTATATGTAATATTAAGACAGTCCTACTTTTTGAGGAATTTAGCCCAAGGCTAAAAATCAAAATAAACATGGAGATGATCTTTGTAGGAATATAAGTGTGTGTGTGTGTCTCTCTCTCTATATATATATATAAAATGGAAAATATATAAAATTCCAATAATCTGTGAATAAAAAAGCAAATTAGGATGCTGAATAAATCAAAACATGAGCAAATTTTCTTAAATAATGACATTTTTATTTAAGGGCAAAGGGTTTATAAATATATAAGGATTATTTATAATCCTTTCCCTTTAATTTTTTTCTCCACCTAAAATATAAATAATTTTCTACAGTTAATAATATTTCAAATTTCTGAGTTTGTTGCAGTAACCTTGCTGTCAATGAGCTATTATAAGGTCTCATCTTCAACCCTACCAGTGAGAATCTTAACATATTTTGCCAAATCATTCACTAGTTGATGAAAGTGGAATTTTTTAAAATTTATCATGAAGGAAAACAAAGTATTACAAAACTTGTTTTTTTCTGGCAGTAGTTATATCAAATTGGTTAAGGGAAGCCAATGTAAGAAAATTGATTCTGGAAAAATGGAACTTTAATCAAATCTATTTGGTATGTCTGGTCATTTCTCTCCTCTCCTTAGTTAACTCACTGCTTCAATTATTTATGCTTCCTGGAATTAAAAGTTTCCCATGGCCGGGATTAATTTAAATTTTCAGTGGTGCTCTTTTAAAGAAGATATTAACATGTCTTCATTTTTGCAGTGTTTGTTCTGTCTAAAGGGTACCAGGACTCAGGCCAGAAATACCTCTTTGCTAAATGAGAAAACGAGAAGAAACAGAAAATGCGACAATTCATTCGGTCGGGACTTACTCCAGGTACAGAGGCGATCATCTGCTTGGTCAGGATTGTTGACTCAGCTAGTTTGGTTCCAGCATCTGCACAAATAAACTAATAAGAAATTGAAAGGATAATTACTTTTAAGAGCACTTGGGCAGTAGTAAGTAATTTATAATTTTATTAACGTGGCTTAAATTCATTGGGAATTCCTCTCGTAGTTATCTGTCTTAGATTTAAAGGGTTTGTTCATCACGACAGTTCATTCCGATCAGAAATTCAGAATCACCGTCCTGAAGTTAGCACAATTGTTCTTTAACCCAGATAGCTCAGTGGCACTGAAACGCGGTTCCATCAAGGAAGAAAGGAATACGTTGACGTTGTCAGATTTATTCTCAAGTTATTCTGCTTCTTCTTTAGCACTTCTTGACAGCTGCTGAATTTTCACAGACTTTCTGGACATTTCTTATTATATCATACAATTAGAATGAAAACAGAAACCGATCTCAGAGAGAGCATGCCACCTGCTCCTCCCCTCACAAGACCCTCAGCTTGACCTCCCTCCTCCTCCTTGACCCGCTTCACTCTCACTCACCCTTTGTACCGACAAAGCCCCAGCTCCCGCTCTGGGCTTCCACTGCAGCGGTCACCACATCATGGCAGTGAGCCTGTTTCTCGTGCCGCTAGGAGCTTTTTGAGAGAACAGTCTCACCTCACCCCAGCAACACTTGGTGCCCGACACCTTGGGGGGATTCAGCAAGCCTTTGTGAAATGAATTATTAACCAATTACGACTTGATATGACGATGAGGAGAAGTTTGCCAAGTGTCATCCATTTAATGAACATTCAGCTTATTCGTGGCTTGGGAGGAAATGTTCAACATAAAGCCTGTAGCTGGTTAGATGCAATTGACTCCGTTTATTTATCTTTTCTGATCTCTGGCCAGTGGCCCCAACGATTCTAGGGTCAAAGTTCTGAGCTGCACAGTTCTGAGGCTCTGAGAGGGCTTTTGACACTACCATTCCCCTCGCACAACGTAAGGGCGCAGAAAAGGCACATAAGTCACAACTGCGACCTCGGTGAGGCAGCTCAGGCCCCGTCAGCAGGGGAGAGGCAATATGGAGTAGAGGACAGTCTCAAGGAAGCCTGGCGAGGAACTGCAGCCAGCCTCATGTCAGGCCTCAAGGCTGAGCATCAAAGCATTACTAATGGGTGGCAGGTGGAAGAACAAGGTGGGCTCCAGAGCTCGTGGCCGTGAACTGGTCTTCCGGTGTGGGAGATGCGATCTTCCAGGAAAGGCATTTCAGCACAGGTGACCCAGCTGGGGGAGGGGCAAGCAGAGCTGCCTCTGAAAGGCACGTGGCCCAAGGACCTTATGTCTTCAGGCTCACATTCTGTCATTCCCATTTGCCTCTAAAGACACTGACTAAAAACTGAAGAAGACTCATTAGCCACTAACTTTGAAGCCAGCAGAGAAGTGACACCCAGGAAATTCCGAAAACCTTCCATTATTTTATTCAAGAATGCTTATGCCTGCTCTCCTAACTTGGACTTAATCTAGGGAAAAGCATATAAAATAAATCAGGTTTAAAAAAAAAGGTGAGCCCTACGGCTGTGGCAAAAACCTCTACACAGAATGACAGAAGCACACAATAGGAAAAAGAACATACAGCTGGACGGGCACGTTTTCCCTTAAAACATTTCAAAAGCTAATCTGAGCTGCTGCAGTTGAAGACAAACCATATTTACTTCCAAAAACGGTCAGGGCACGATATTCTAATTAGCTTCTTTACAATAGCGCTGAGCACCAAGAGAGGTCAGAGGGGACAGGCCACAGGAGCTGGGGCTCCCAGAGCCAGAGCTGCTGCATCAGGCTTGTTTAAAGCGCTACCCCCCACCCCCCAGCAGCCTGCATGCTGGTGCCCCAAGGAGAAGGTCAGTCTTCTGAAGAAGCAAAACTTCAACGCCTCCATCACCCTCGGCGGAAGCCTCTGGCCCCTGCCATACGGCAAAGCAGAACTGGAGCCTATTGTAAGCACACGGTGACCACAAAGTGCCGAGACAGACGTGAAGTTCAAGGTCAGATCTGTGCTATCAACACCTACCTTTAGAAGTCAGAATCAATAAAACATCAGAGCCTAAAAGTTACAAAGGTGGGGCCTCCCTGGTGGCGCAAAGGGTTAAGCCCTGCACTATGAAAGCTTCCGCAACCACTGCAGCACCAGTTCAACCCCCGGCCAGGGAGGGAGCCCACATGGCGCACAGATCTCTCCTGCCTCCCCCGCTGCTCCCCTCAGCAGCGTATTTCAATGGATCTGCCTGTTCTGCTCCCCGCTCTGACTGGTGAAACCTCTCACCTCCCACGACTCTGATCTGTAACCAGCTCTTATATGCATAAATAAGTAAATCTTAAAAAAAACACAACAAAAAACTAGAGCACTCATAAAAGTTACAAAGGTACCTGGATGACTCTAGTGTACTAAAGGCAATAAGATGCAAAAACCTCTCGAATCATCACCTTATTTATCATTACCTCTTGATTCAACGTAATTTTATATCATAAAATCTCTGTTTTCACTTTACATGGCTGCCATCCATGAACTGAAGAACTCCAGTATAATTTTATAGAATGGCCCGAAATATAAATACATAACTGAAAGCAGAGGAGAGGAGGACGATGGCTGTACAAGGAAGAATGCTACCCTTTTAGCTGCAAGTGCAGCACTAAAATACGCGTTCCTGCATGAAGACAAAAGAACAGAAAAGAAGTGCAGTATCCATTATGTGTCATTACTAAATTCGTTATCACAGTGACACTCAAAATAGTACCTCCACCTCTCATCCCACAGAGGGATCAGATTATTACTAATGCAACTAACATTCACAACCCCACGCCAACAGCGACTGAATTCAGAACAAAGCCAGTTCTCTGCCTTGTCTTTGTCCTTCAGCCCACAACCAACCTCTTTAAAAGAAAACCTTTCACCCACATGATTTCTCACAGCTTGAAAATGCAGTTATAGCCCACTCAGTGGGAGATCATATGCAAATGAGCAGACCATCTACTCTCGACACTTAACAGGCGCTGAGGCAGTGTTTTGATTGGCGCTTCCGTAGTCTTCCTATGGCTTCTAGAGTTATCACTCTATTAGGAAAGCTTTCTTTTAATCCATATCTCAAGAACAATTATAATAACCTCAAACACATGAAATGTCTGCAGAAGAGCAAATGTTCTCAAGTGAAAGCAAAAATGTCAATAGATCTGAATTAAAACAAAACAGCGCATCTGTCCACAGTGGAGAACAACACCCTGATGGTCCACAACTTAGAAGCTGAAAAATGCATCTGCTTATTCTATGTGCAAAATTCTTTCCTGTCCCCAAGCCTCCTTCTCTTTTAAGAAAAATCCACTAGCACATTTAAGGTCACCTCTCTTTAAATGTAAAGACAAGGAGTCACGACTGGACACCCACAATGTAGCAGGCTGGGAAACTGGCTGTGAGGTCAGGCCTCTAGCAAGTTTCTAGGAATTAAAAAAAGGATCAGTGCCCGTTGCTGTCCTGAAATGTTTAGAACTCGGGTGACCTGGAATCCCTTGGGCAAGTGTTCTACTGTTCTTGAAGGGGACCCTCTTATTGCCAGAGTGTTTGGTAAACAATAAAGTTACAGTCTATGAAAAGAATATAAATGACTCCATTTCTGTGCAGTCATCTGCTAAATTACTAGAGAAAAAGCAGAAGAAACGGCCCAGGGGCTGAGAAGCCCTTGGAGTGTAACAATCCCTGGTAATGGACGGAGCAACTGCCCGTCTCATGAAGGGGGCTGCGCCATGGCTCCCTGGGGGAGTTTTTCCTCCCAATTGTTGCTTTCTTCTCTGCTTCCAAGTTGCCTTTTCAGTTAAACAAAGTTGCTCCAGTGCCTTCAGAGGACGGTTGCTGGGTGGGTGAAGGAGGTCGCTGTCCGCACCAAGCCTGGTCCTGCACGTGCCAGGAACTGACTCCGCCCATCAGCCTGGCTCAGGCTAGGTTCTCAGGCATTCGAGAAGCTACCAGACAGCAGGCTCTGCCTCTGCTGTCCTCCAGAGGACACCCGGCAGTCAAGGGCAAGAGAAGAAGGGACAGAAGAGCCTGCAGAAAGGGCACTGCTCACACAGAGACAGCAGCTGCTCCTCGAGGAGACAGCGCCTCGTGACCAAGCATGAGCCGGAAGGCAAGGGAGCGGCTTCTGTTTTCCTAAGGCATGCCTTGCTTTTGTTTTCCTCAGTACTGAAAATGTTTTACTCTAAGAGTTTACAGAACAGAGATTTATTGCTTCAATGCTGACACAGTGTTTAACATTTTTTTGGTGGAGAATGTTGAAATGTTTATAATGAAGTTATTCCTCATGGGCAGGATCTCAAAATGTCTCCAACCTGAATAATTTTACACTTGATTTTTTTGTTTGTTTGTTTAACCCAATGACTCAATGACAAACACTTACTTGCTTTTAAAACAGAAAAGGTTATCTATTTGAAAATGGATGTGAGAATCAAAAAAACACATCCAGAGGAGTTTACTCTTTTGCCTTCTTTTCCCTATACCTAATTTGTTTTGTTATTTATTCACCTAGCTGTGATGCAGTAATCACTGTTTTCATGGTTAACTTATGCACTGGGCAATTTAGACTGTCAGAGTTCCCTCACTGTCTTGTGACAAGTACTTATTATGGGTGACGAATGTACTTCATAGACAACCAGCCCCCAGCTGCAGTCACAGTGTGGGGTGAGTAGACCCTAAGAAGATCCACCACTCACATCTGCTCTGCTCAAGACTGAGGGCAATTAAGGGAATGCTCGCTGATGCCCACAGGAAATCACCTTTAGGGCCCAAAACCAAGGCTGTTTTCAGGGGCATGTCCCCACCCGAAACGCTATTAGAAGCAAATGACTTCTAGATACTTTGCACCCACTAACCTGAAATCCCTTGTGGCTGTTTCACTAAGCCAGGCTCACGTATATCCTCTCCTCTAAGCCACGCTGACCCATGAATCTTCATGGTCAGTTTGCCTCTACGTTGCTTCTACTCAAAGGTAGTGCTGCTCTGACGTGTGAGTCAGAGGGGTTGGCCAACAGCCATCCGCTGGAAGAGGTGCAAAGTCTGTGTCTCCTTAGCAACAGAGATTCCTGGCTGTGATTTTGTTCGTCTTCCTCTTGGGCTGCACATGGCACCATTTCCTTCTAACTGGTCTAGCCAACACCCACAGCCACGACCTCCTGGCCACCAGTGCCCTAGAGAGCTCCACGTGCCCGGGAAAGCTCTGCACAGACAACTCGAGACATTCTCCATGGTCAGTACGGTGACCTTTCGCTAAGCAGCAAGCCTCTGAGAAAAGCCCAATTCTCACCCCAAGGATTAGTTGTCTGCGGCATGGGAGAATGGAGATCAGGCGCTAGAGAATGAATGGTGAATGACAGTCATTTCCAACTTCTGCTTGGTGAACTCCTGAGTTTCTGTGCAACCTTCAAGGTCCATGTGGTCCCTTTTCTACACCGCTTCCTTACCCAGTGCACACCTCTCTATCCAATTCACTGTGATGGAGTTTTTCACTCACGTTTCAGCTTCACCTACCAGACAGTAAACTCATGGAAGGAAGGGACCCTAGCTCGGTCATCCATGTCCACAGCACCTGGGCCAGGTCGGGGCTCATCATAGATTGACGAGCTTCCTCCACCTCAGGGCCAGTCCGTGACTTGCTCTCCACCGCGCCTTGTACAGACTGTCAGTGTAGAGGCAGCATATTCTCGAGATGGGCCCCTTGCTGTCCCCAGCTCTACACCCCAGAATGTAGCCACAGAAAGGCAGGCAGTAAATCTTCATAGTGGGAAATACTACTGAAAAGTCAAATATAGCCAGATGACAAGACTGCGATAGGTTAGATATCACAAGGTCACTGCAGATTTTCAACAAGGGGGAATGCTGACAAAAAGCAAAGATTTACCAAAATTCCTCTTGGCAGTCTGTGGGGTAAGTGAAATGGTCCGACTTTCATGCCACGAGCCTCTGTGGCTATCACCTTGCTCATGTTAATACAGAAGGTGCTTGGGAGCTTGGGCTCGGGCACATGTATTGACTGTGCACACCTGGCGTGTGATGTGGGCGTGAGTAAGTGGGCACACCTGAGCCTGGAGGCTGAGGCAACAAGGGCAGCGTCACAGAGTTGGCTGTGGCAGGACAGCTATGGGAGGGTGAGTGACTAGGAGAGGCAGGACCATGAGCGAGAAAGCCCAAAGAGTAAAAGATTCACCGGGGCCTTGGAGGCCCACTGGCCTCCCTGCCTGCCGGCCTGCAGGCTTGCCCCACAACAATTGGCACAGAAAGAGCATTAAAGCCTGAAAAAGTCACCGAGGGTTCAAGGACTCTCCTTTATCTATCTACCCTAACTGATAGAGAACCTGCCCTGTGCCTGCTTGCACTACCCAGTCACAGCCCAGAAGACAGGACTGGTGTGGAGAGAGATGAGGGAAGCACAAAAAGCTAAGAGCTGTCAGACTAATCCAGGCGAGTGGCGGAGAGACCGGCTTGTGCCCCACAGTGCATGGATCTGTGATCAGAAGCAGACGCCACTGCTCATGCCAGGGTGATGGGGGACAGTCACTTCATCCCTCTGAGCCTCACTCCTCACTGGCAGTACAGCTCATGGCTGTCAGGATTAAGTGAGGAACAGGCAGAGCACCCAACACACTACCCGACACGTAACAGGTGCTCCCTTCTCCCTCATCTCTCTAGAATCGCACTGAAGGTACCTAAGATTGAGGGGAAACTGCCTAGTTTCATGATATCAAACTCCCATTTTCCTTCAGCCAGTTAACCTCAAATATGTAAGCCTAGACTGGTCTTAGGAAATCCAAACAACTGTGACTCAGTTCCTGGGCCCTTTGCACAAAAGCAGCACGACTGACATCCAGAACCCTGCGCAGCGCTTGGCCAAGTCTTTAAATCCAGCCTCAGCTGTGGGGTGTGAAGTCCCAGCGTCCCTGATCCTCCACTGACACTTCGAGCACAATCAACCTGCTTTTCTTCAGCCTCTTCTTCATGTCATCATCCCTAAATTGACCCCACTTTCCTGCTGCAGCCTCCCCCAAGTGTTTGAAGCCAGTCAGCCTTTGGTGCCAAGCCCAAGCCCAGACAAAGACACTTGCACCCAGTGGTCCTCTGTGACCCAGTTTGAGTGCTACTTCCTCCATGAAGTCTTCCTGGATTTGATACCATATGAAGTGAAATCATTCCTTCCTGCTCTCAACTCAGCCTTAGGACTTGTTTCCCTCTTTCTCTCTTGGCACTAGTCATCGTTTGTATTGTGATCAAGATACCATTTGCCTAAGATGATGAGAAAAGGACACCTGAGGGTGATGGGCTTTAGCCTCTCCTAAGCAGCTTTGCAACCAAAAGCATAATCTTAGGATGCTTTTCCAAGCCTGCCTTGTATGGGTGCAAGCCCCCCTGCCTCAGTGCTCCTATGGGTGCTGATTTCTTTCACACCCTCCCCGTCTGGATTCAGCACAGCCTGGATCTGCCCACACCCACCCTCATCTTCACATCTGCTTCACAGAGATTTAGCAGCCACCCTTAATACCCACTGCTATGATCAGACCTCAGCCTGGTCCCCTATTTTGGGTTCATTAGTCCTGTCTGAGCTCTGGTAGCTTAACAATCTGCCCCAACCTTTCTGGTTACCAATTTCTCAGTGACAGAAATGATCGTTTCACTATTCTCTTTGTCCCTCAGAATTAATCCCACAGTAGGAAGAAAGTAAATACTTCTTCTTTTGTCTTTTTTAACCAGTGGAAGGGCCAAGTAAATAGTATTAGTTAGATCATAGCTCATGTAAGATACATTACTTCTCATCTCTGGGTAGAGATACTTGACTTAGGTATATGTCCAAACCTTTCTTTAATTTTACAAACACCAGGGATCTCATGGAAAGAATTACAAAGAAGGCATAAACTTACCTGGACAAGCAGAAGGAGGTTTGTATCTGGTAAAGGAGACTTGAGCTTCAGGGCTTGCAGAAGTTCTAGAACAACACTACGAGACAAGTAGAATTTATCCCGTTCCTAAATAAAAACAAAATAGAAGGCAAACAATTTCTAAAAATTCAGTTAGAATAGATCTATGTCAAAAGACCTTCCAAAAGACTCACAGACCAGAGACTTTTTTTTAAAGGCAGTATTTTAAAATGCATAATGAACTGTGCTTCACAAATAAACATACCTGATGCATATATTTTAATGAGGTATTATTTCAACAACAAATAATAATGACTGTGCATTGCAGAGCCTGGGCAGAAAGAGATGATCCGCTATGTTTTATTTACTTTTTACTGAGGTACCGTTGCCTTACAACACTGCACGAGAGTCAGAGGCCCGAGCCTACCCCCTTCGGGTGCGGTCACAGCACACACGGCACACCCACCACCCAGGCACTGAGAGTCCCCGACAGTCCATCATGCCTTCTCCCCACTTTATCCTCTACCCTCTCCCTCAGAGGCAGAGAAACAGGACGCAGGGGCAGATGTTCACTGCATTTTTTTAAAATAAAAGAAAATTAAGCTTAAAAGAAAACAGGAAAAAAAGGCGTTTTTATGTCTATAATGAGTTTAGTGATGTGCTTAAGAACATATAATTTAATGGACAAGAAAAAGATAGGCTAGCTCCTAAATACCGCAACCACGATTTGGCTTTTATTCACAGTGGGTAGGTTCCGAGAACTGTGGAAACTAAACAAATCTAAAAATATACTTCTCCATAGAAAATGACGAGAGAGAAACACATACAACCACTTTTTTCTATCAGCATACAAATATGTTGTAACTTCCTTCATGTCATTCTATTTGTTCTTATTAATTTTTTTAATTTTGTTTTTTTAGAGAAGTAACATTGCATTATAACATGATAGAAGTTTCAGGTGTGCATCCTGGAAAATCAGCATATATGGGTGTGTGCTCCATTACATCACTGCTGAAAGTCTCTCTATGGAACTTGTCAGATAATTACTCCCAGCAGAAACACAGAGGTGGAATGGGTTATGTACCCACCGCCCATCTTTGTCAATCATATCAATTTTGCTTTAACATTTCTTTATAATAAAGCAATCGTCACAGAATTGATTAAAGTTACCTACTCAATGCTCCATTTTCTTTCTCCCTTTCTTGAATTAGATACTATTTTGAATCTGGTGCTAATTATTTCATGTATGTTTCCACATCTTCACTACCTATATAGGCTCCCACTGGAATGTGTAACGTGTTTGTTCATGCTTTCCAGCTTCCTGTAATGGCACCATGCCCTGCCCATGAACCTTTCTGCAACTTACTCTTCCTCACTATGTTATACTTTTAAATTAATTCCTATTGACTGTAATTGACTAAAATTCCTATAGTTCTCATATGTTCAAATAAACAGCTTAGTAATAGTTTATTGTACCCTACACTGTCTGGTTTTCTTTAAATATGTGCTGGGATCTTTATTTAAAAATTGTAGAAACTGAGGCATGAAATGTTATCTTCCTCTGTTTTTCTGCCAGGTCCCCGGAAGCACTAGCCACCCAAGGTGACCTTACTACAAGGTGACCTTGCAAAAGGTGACCTGTCTCAGTCACCAAAGGCTACCACTGAGCTGGACTACAGAGGGCAAGTTCACTTCTAAGATGTCTTTACTTTGTGACTCTGGTCAAAAGTGGAGTATAGGGTGCAGTATCAGCGGGACTCCCCACTCTTCACAGGTCCTGGATTCTCATGTTTGCTCACCCAGCCTCCTGGAGCTTCCAGAACTGCAGCTCAGCCTTTCACTAACATCTGCCAAACTGACAGACACCCCAGGACAAAACAGCCCTCAGCCTTAGGCTCACCTCTCGGCATTGTAAGGCTTGTAAGAAGTTTTCTGAAGATATTCTGTTCACATTTAAAATAAAAAAAACTTTTTAAAAAGAATTTATATATATATATATTACATCATTGCTCATTTTTGCACAGTGTTTGTTTTTGCCTGTCAGGTATATAACCCCTGTAAAATCCCCACAACCAAGTCCCCCCTCCCTGCACGATCACCATAGTCCCTTGTGCTCTTCCCTCCTGTTCTGCCTCCTCTCACTCCCCCTCCCCTGCAGAATGCCTCTGACTTATAAACTGCCTGTTAATTTTTTTTTATTTATTGTTATTATAAAATAAAAAAAATTAATGGGAGCATAGGTTCAAATTATCTAGTTTACCACTATCAGGAGAGAAGGTCTAGGATTTTTATTGGAATTATATTAAATTTATAGGTTGTTTTGTGAGAACTGGCTGTCTCTATTACATTAGGTCCTCATCCATGAAACATGAGATCTATCTCCATTTATTTAGTGTTGTTTAATAAAATTTCATGACTATTTCCATAAAGTTATTGCACATTTCCGTTGGATTTGTTTTTTGTTGTCACTGTAACGTATTTAAAGTACATTTTATGGCCCTTCGTAGATGAATAGTAAAGGCAGATGAACCAAGGCAATCATTTGTCTCCAGCATCCTTGCTGAACTTTCTTGCAAAAGTAGAACAAAATGTCTATGGATTCTCTTTAGTTCATTTGTAATCATATCAATTATGAAAAAAGTTTTATATTTCTTTTTTTAAGTGAAAAATCATATTTTATTGAGATAATTGACATATGCCATTACAGTAGTTCAGGTATATAACACAATAATTTAATATTGTATGTATTATATTACAGTAAATCTAGTTAACATTCATTCCCATATGGTTACCGTTTTTTCTTGTGTTGAGGATTTTTAAGATTTCCCCCCCCCCAGGCTTAATCACATTTTATAATCAACAAAATGCCCAAAAGTAGATGACTAGATCAAGAAGATGTGGTACACAAACACAATGGAATACTACTCAGCGATCAAAATGATAAACTAGAGCCATTTATAGAAACATGGATGGAGCTATAAGGAATTATACTCAGTGAAATAAGTCAGAAGGCAAGAGAAAAATATCAGATGACTTCACTCTTAGGAGGAATGTAAAGAAACAACAACTACAAAATAATAATAATGAGAGAGCTCAAGGAAATGAACAATTACAGCCAAAAACAAACAAACAGAAAACACAACAAGAACAAAAGGACAAAGACAAACCAAAGGGATCATGGTGGGGGGGGGAGGGGTAGAGACAGGGATGAGGGCAGAAAGAGCACAAGGGACTGAGGTGATGGTGCCCTGGGGACTACAAATGATGGCAAATATAACTAAATAAATCTTTTAAAAAAAAGAGTTTTATATTTCTTTCCAATCTTTTACCTTTGATTTTTTCCTTCCTTTCTTACTGAACTGAGTAGACCCTCCAGAGAATAACGAACAGAAGCAATGACAGGTCATTCTTGTCTCACTTATGTTTTAAAGGAACTTCTTAGCAGGTCACCATTAATGCTTGATAGAGGTTTGTGATAGAAAACTTTATCAAGTTAAGTAATTCCCCTTCTATTCTTAGCTGATAAGAGTTTATCATAAATGGATATTAAACTACACAGAATACTTTCTTTTTTAAAGACTTTATTTATTCATGCATACAAGAGTTGTGGTACAGGCCAGAGTCCAGGGAGGTGAGAGGATTCACCAGAGACAGAGTGGGGAACAAAACAGGCAGAACAACTGAAAAACACTACTGAGGGGAGCAGCGGGCGAGGCAGAAGAGGTCTGCTATGCCATGTGGGTCCCCTCCTCAGCCAGCGGCAGGGATCGAACTTATGCTACAGTGGTTGCAGTTTGCTTCATAGTGCATTGCTTAACCCACTGCGCCACCAGGGAGGGCCCATGGAATACTTTTTAAAAAATATATTCTGAAATAATAAAAAGCTTTTCTCTTTGAATCTGGTGACATGGTGATACTAGTACATATTCTAATATTTAGACTAATCTTATATTCTAAGACCCCACTGGGCTATGAGATTATTTTTAATGCATGAATTTGCTTTTACTACTTCTACACTTTTGCATCTTTGAAGTATAACTGGCCTATAATTTTCCTTTCCCCCACTGTCCTTGTCAGGTTAGTATCAAGATTCTACTGGCCTGATAAAATATGTTGGGAAGTGTTCCTTTTTTCTATTCTCTGTATTAGATTGTACACAGTAGAGATCAGTCTGCTTGTCCCTTAAATGTTTAATAGAAGTTGTCTTTAAATATGGAGTGATTCTTAAAGGTTTTTAACTTCTGATTCCATTTTGCAGGGGAAACAGAAAAGGTAGATTTATTGAAATAAAATGCTAAGAGAAGCAGCAAGACAGGAAATCAGGCAAGACAATGGAAAAATGGAATTTCCAATGGAATTTACTGCCTGATTCCATTTTTCAATCATTTAAGCATAGTCATATTTTGTCAGATTGCTATATATTATTTTTTTCTAGAAAAATTATTGCTAATGTCCAAGATTTCAAATTTATTTACATAGTTAATTTTGAAATCTATAACATATCTACGGTTATATTCCCTTATATTTAAAACTATAAATTTTTTTCTAGATATCTCTATTAGCCCGGATCTCTACATCTGTCTCAATACTTAGATAAACTTAAAATGTCTAAGATTTGAGTAGTAGTCCTTAAAGATACAGTGCCCTTTTGTCAGCCACTTTTGGACACTTAAATGCAGCTATGATTTGTTATGGATTTATGACTTCACTGCATTGTGTGTCGTTTGTTATTGACTCATAGTTTAATTGCATTGTGATTAGACAACTTGGTCTCTTTGAAATTTTTCCCCAGAATATGCTGAGAAACTGCTTATGGCCTATTATGTAGTCTATGTTTATAAATGTCCCATATATGTATTTTCTTAAATACAGTCTCAACTTGGTGGGTTCAAGATGCTTTATATGTCTATTATGTTCAATTTGTTTATTATATTGCTCAAATCTACTACAATTTTTCATTGTTTTATTGGCATGATTTATCAATTACTGAACAAGGTGTGTTAAAATCTCTCACCAATTGTAAATTTGCCCATATCTCTTTGCAATCATATTCATTTTTGTTTCACACATTTTGAGGCTATATTATTAGCTGATTTGAGTTTAGGTCTGTCACATTTTCCTAGAAAATTGTTCTTTTTATCAAAATATGGTGAACTTCTTAATGACACTACTTTCGACTTCAGCTTATTGAATTCGGCCTTATTTTAAATAGTATTTTCCTGGCATATCCTTTTCACAATTTTTTGCAAACTTTCTTGTTGTCTTTGGATGTGCTTTAGATGTATCTCCTATAAATATCATCTGGCTGGATTTGTAACAGTGAATCTGAAAATCCCTAGAAATTCTAGTATACTGGAATGTTTGAAATTCACTTCTATCATCTTATGTGTATTCTAGTTTTTCTATGATTATTTTCATCTGGAATACCTTTCTATTCCTGTTTTTTCTCTATTTATTTGGAATTTATGCATTGCCCTTCTGGTTTCTAGAGTTTTTGCACTTAAAACATTTACACACATTCTTAACAGTTTAAAGGTTACTCATTCTCTCTGCCTTTCTTGTGAATAATGCATAAAGGACTTTAACTTTAGTCCCTAATGCACATACCCCTACCATCATACAAGCTAATGTTTTTAATGTCAGGGATTATTTCTAAAGTTTCTACTTAATTAAAAAAAATTTAAGTAACAGGCTCTCATGTTTTTTTTATTCATCCCTTGGATACTTTTTGTTTTAGAGGTTTTGTGTATGTGTAGTTATTGAAGAACCAGGGTGTCAGCCAGAGGTACAGGAAGGTGAGGGGATTCACCAAAGACAAAATGAGGAGTAAAACAGATGGATTTACTGAAATATACTGTTAAGGGGAGCAGGAGGCAAGACAGGAGAGGTCTGCTGCACCGTATGTGGGTCAGCTCCAGACCAGGGATCGAACTCAGGCCGGAAAGGTGATAGCACTGAGAATTAGCTCTTAGGCCACCAAGGTTTTTTTTGTTTGTTTGTTTGTTTTAAAGATTTATTTATTTATGCATACAAGAGCTGGGGTACAGGCCAGAGTCACGGGAGGTGAGAGGATTCACCAGAGACAGAGTGGGGAGCAGAACAGGCAGATCCACTGAAACACACTGCTGAGGGGAGCAGCGGGGAGACAGGAGAGGTCTGCTGCACCCTGTGGGTCCCCTCCCTGGCCGGGGATGCTTCACAGTGCGGCACTCAACCTGCTGCGCCACCAGGGAGGCCCCAAGGTTTTTTTTAAATTTTTACCATCTCTGCCATAATTCTAATGTTGGAAGTTCTGAGGAAGTATAATCTTGCTGCTTGTTGACTCTGCTAATCCAGTTTCTGGTGGATTATTCATGTGTTTTATAATTTTACATTGTGAACCCACGTTCATCAGGATTTTAATTATGAGGGTCCTTTGGGCCCTGATTGAGATATATCCCTCCAGAGAGGTTTTGAGACTTGCTTTTGAACTTGCTTCTGCCACATACTCTAAGCATACAACTTGCTCCGCACCAGTATTATTTGATTTTTCAGCTTGGGGATTCCCAGGGAAGACAGTATTATAAATTCAGGTTCTAAACCTGTTCAAAGATAGGGCAATGTTTACTAATTCTCCAAGAAAACTACACATCTTTCTCTCAGTTGCCAGATACCATTCTTTTCAAACTACCCTTTTACCTAATACATAGCCTTTTATGGGTTCTCAACTTTCAATTCCCAATTCCAGCTTGAAACAGTTCTAACACTTCATTTCCTTTCTCTGTGTGGGTTTTGAAACTCAAGCCATGAAGAAAAAAAGTAACTCCCCAAACTAAAACTGATACACTATTACCTTACTTAATTACTATATTACTATGATTTACTAGTAAGTATGATTACTGTGATCATATAATCACTCAATTCCATCTTCATTTTTGCCCCTTTCACTCTGTAAAACTAGTTAGGCATTTAAAGTCATGTTTACTGTATTTCACCTAGTACTTCCAGTGTTCAAGTGAGATAGTTTTCTGGTTATGCAGACTACCACACTGCCAGAATGGAAAGTCTCTAATGCCTTTAACCATTCCATGCCTTTTTAAAAATATATTATTAATAAGAGACTCAATTAGCTCTTTTTTAGAGGGTTTTTTTTATTATCTATGAAGATATAGAACACCCTAGATTGAAATGTTCTATTAGAGAAAAGAGGAAAAGGAGATGACAACAGGAAGTGGGAGCCCACAAAAGTTATGATGGATTATGAGGGGATATAATACAAAAAGAATGTTAAAAGCCTTGAATGTTTTAAATGCAAAATGGTGGAAGGTCCCATGTGATCAACACCTTTAAATGCACATCATAGAAAATACAAACTCATACAGGTTCTTCCACTGGAAAAAAGAATGTCTACTTTAACAAATCTAACAAAGAAAATTATGAAATAAAGTGACTTCTAAAAATAGAACAGTTTTTCTTTGTATTTGGCACTGTGTCTTACAGATCTATTTTTAAGTGAAAAAGGGAAGAGGTTAATTTTTCACGAAGGATTGGGGGGAGATGTGATGATTTTGGTAATCATATTATTTTTAGCTAGCATGTTGCTCCAGCAAGGGTAATAGATAGTTATAACAGAGACTAAAGAGATTATCACGGAACACTTAGCATGGCAGACTGGACACAAGATGGTGAGGAAGGTAACAAGGGTAGTTTAAATAGAATGACTTGATTTTAAAAATTAGATTTTTAGGAGGACAATAAAGAGCTTCTCATAGTGGACAACATGAATACAGCAGCATTCTGAATGCTGAAGAGAGAACCACAGAAACGGAGGCCCCATTAACAATAAAATTAGAAATTTTGAAAAACTGCAAGAGTAAGTTTTGTGCCGTCCCTATGGACAGAAGTACTCCCAATTTGCCCTGACTTCTGCTTTTCCACTAGGACAGTGTCCACCAGCTCCAACAAGGCAGCTCTTTACAATGCTGGGCAAGCAGTACTTTTCCACTTCCTCAGTGGTGGGGCAGGGGATACTGAAGATAATGCAATAGAGAAACCATTATTAAGGCAAGATGACAAAAGATGAGATTACAATCTCAGAGGCCAAGAACCCAGAACTGGGGAGACAGACAAATGATGAGAATTAAGGAGCTCTCTACAGGCTTTTACAAATGACAAGCTGTTATTTTTCTACTTTGAGTATCAAAATGAAATGTAGTGATGGCTTACCCACTAACTGAAGGATGGAGAACTTGTAAAGGACGTTAGGAGGTTATTTAAACCATTATCTCATTTCATTCAAAATACTTTTTCTCTGCTAAACCATATGCTCCTCAGTTCTCCAAATCTGCATGTTTAGCACATGTGTATAAAGTGTTTCCTCCCAGTAATACTTATTAAACCTCATGAAGTACTCATTTTTTAAAGCTATTTGAAGCAAATAACCTAACAGGGATTTGACACTGATTAAAAAGAATATGTTTCTGTCATTTTTCAGTTTCCCAGGAAAAAAATCATTTGCAACCTTACCTTTGTGAAAGCTCGGTAACACAAGCCACACACCTCCACCAGGTAGGCCAAAGTGAAGACGGCATTCTGGATTACAAAGCTGAGCAGTTTTGAGAATGGTTCCAACAAACTCTGCAATGAAATGGAGGCCAAATGAAATCAACTGCTGATTATTTCATTTTAAAAAGTGTTGAAGTCTTATGATACTTTTTCAATTTAAAAGCCATTGCCAGGTGGCTGCTGGAGCAGGGCTGACTGTCAAGACCAGAACTACACCATCAATCAATGGTGCAACGAACACGATTTAATCATTTCATTGCTTAAAAAAAAAAATCCACTTTTCCAGGTGGCATCATTTATATACCCACCTAACTCCAACCCTAGCCTCATGCTGACCCCAAGCAACAGACTCTTAGGTTTGCATTAGGATCTTCCACTCATTTCTCAGGATTTTTAGGAATCTATGGACTCATCAGGGGCAGATCCTCTAGAAGCCAACCATCCTTTCATGTAAGCACCAAAGTACTATCAGCTTCGATAAAACTATTCACAATGCTGCTTTCTGCTGCTGTTCATCAAGAAAGTTCTGTCTGCTTTGGTTTCCCCAGGTGAATCCCATCTACAAAGGGTTAGTTTTATATCCATATGCTTCTTCAAGCCATTCAGAAACAAATGCTGAGCACCTACTAAGTGTCAGCCAGAGTCAGATGGACTTTGTATAATGAATCTCATTGAAAAATTTTTAAAACTATCCTTTAAGATGGTACATAGTTAATAATACAAGCTCTGGAATCTCACACAGGTGTTTCCAAACTCTAGCTCTCTGTGCCCTGAAGTATGATTTAATCTCTCTGGGCTTAGTTTTCTCCTCTGTACAATGAGGTTAGCTAGCAATAGCCTCCACTTCATTAGAGCTGTGAGAATTACAGAAGATGTATGGAAGCCCTCAGGACCAGGAAGCCCTCCATCCCTGGCAGTTTTGATCCACATGCTGACCTCTGAGGCTTGGGCATCCCTGTGATGCCGCTGAGGCAGGTAAGCAGGCACGTGACCTTCCTAAGGCCACATAGCTACAGCATGCAGCTCAAACCCACATGGCAGGGCAAACTCCCAGAAGCTCAACTGCTCTGAGAGAAGACAAGATTAATTAAAAGATTCCCATCCCATGATTCCCACTACAACTCAACCGCTATAGTCCTTACTGTCTGGATTACAAAATTAATGCATGCAGCATGTGCAAACACAGGTCTGCAAGAAAGCACAGATGAGGAAACATAAGTCATCCCAAACTCCCATCACCTGGAAAAAAAATTTTGATAGATTATTCCCTTTTCATTGCACCCCAGTTTACTGTAGAGTTGAAATCTTATATATATGCAATCCTGCATTTTGTTTTATTTGTTTAATAACACAAAGAAGTTGCTGATATTCAATTCTTCATAACCATCCACTTAATGCCACAAGTCACACTTTATTATAAATGATACCACAATAGGTACGTTTTTGCAATAAATTTGCATTTTAATGTTCTTCTTAGAACGGATTTCCCAGAAAAAGGAGTGACTAAATCAAAGGACATGAGTGTTTCTATGGTCCTTGATACAAAAGCACATTTGTCACTTGTTAGTTGCTCTGATTCCCTATAGAAATTCACATAGTGAATTTTTGAATGGAATCTTGTAGAATGAGAAGAAGTTTTTGATTCCCTATAGACTCATACCGTGCTTTCCATATACAAAACTTAAATAAACTCTGGGCTATTGCTGTTGAGTAAGTATCCTTTGCATATATCTATAAAGGTATCCTTTGTATAAATGTTGTTACCTTGAAACACTGATGATGGATGAATGGGGACAGGAATACATCTCTAGCTGATATATTCTGACTGGTTAAAAGGGAAACTAGACCGCAAACCTACATAGAACCTATCCTTCTATCTTGTAGAGCAGCAGGGG
This sequence comes from Galemys pyrenaicus, assembly GCA_019455555.1. Taxonomy (NCBI): domain Eukaryota; kingdom Metazoa; phylum Chordata; class Mammalia; order Eulipotyphla; family Talpidae; genus Galemys; species Galemys pyrenaicus. The sequence goes on along the minus strand of JAGFMF010011747.1, from coordinate 13,873,026 downwards.
AATGGGGCAATTTGGTACCACACTTGGAGTCAAAGGACTTGGTTCAAGTCTCAATTTTTCCACTAACCAGCTATGTGTATTGGCCAATACACTTCATTCCCGAGTCTGTCTTCTTATCTGTAATGAGCAGATTAGACTAAATGGTCTCTTCACAACTTCCTAAACATAGCATAAACTGTGAATCTCTGAAAGCTCAGTCAAGGTAAAAAGTTGCAGGGGTGTGCCTTCTTGGTATATTAACTAGTAGTTACAAGCCACTGCGATACAAACCATTGCATTATTGCATATAATGCAGCTCAGCAATGGGAATGAGACACCTTTGTGAAGCTCAGCCTCACTGGGGACTTCTGTACCCTGCAAGTACTAATATAAAAGTTCCGTCAAGCGTTGCAGGATCTGACACAGGAGGAAGTTTCTAGGGAAGATATGGGCATTTCGGAATGGAATCCTGAAAAATGAAAGGGAGTTCACCACACCGACAAGGGTATAAAGTATTTCAGGCAAAGGAAATGCCCTAAGCCAAGCAAGGAGGTATGAAATTAAGACCAGAAATGTTAAGCAGTTAGCACAATGCCTGCCATTACAGTAAGGACTCAACAAACAGTGGCTGTCATTTTTGATAGTGATGATGCCGATGATTTGAAAAGGACACAGGAGGCATGGGGATGGTACAAGCAACTGAAGACTAAATGGAAAGGTCAGCTGGAGCATTAGAAAGTAACTTTTTTATGCCACATTAAGGAATTTGGACATTACCCTATAAGATATAAGAAGCTGCCAAAGATTTTAAATCATGGAACCCACACAATGAGATCTGTGTTTACAAAGATTAGCAGAATGGAGGCTGGCCCAGGAACAAGAGAACGAATTTTTTAAATGATGTTGGGATAGATCAGAGCTCTTTATAACAGACAATGATCCAGCATGAGGAGAAGAGGAGGTTGGATGTGAGGTACTCAGCGTGCAAGAACCATTTTTTCACATTGTTCTATGCCTGGCTTTTTAGATTCAAAAATAACCAACTAATTAACTGGTTATGTTTTTCTGAAATATACATACCCTTGTGGCATTGGTAGAGGGTATCTTCAAGAGGCAAATCATAATTCTTAAACTGGAATCTAAAGAACACTGTGAACAAATATGAAAAAAGTAAAAGTCAGTACCCTTCCTTATACTTATGTTGTTTCATATATTTTCTATATGCATTTACTATAGCAAAAAAAAAAAACTGCAGTATTACAGCTGCCTCTTTACATGTCATATATTCATAGTGAAAAATGTTATTCTCATATTTAATTCTTTAACTAAACAATGTTAAACAGTTAAATAATTAAACATAGCTCCTAAACTATTTCTCAGAGATATAGTCCTAAAATTAAATCAGGTAGAGTTGAATAAAGAACTGGATGGGTGGATGGATGGGTGGGTGGGTGGGTGGGTCGATGGATGGATGGATGGATGGATGGATGGATGGATGGATGGATGGACTGACAAGCAGAGAGACAGGTAGATAGTACATGTGTCTGGCTGTAAAGAGGTAAACTTTACAGTCAGAAAGGCTATGTTGGAAAAGAAACTACTTAGATCAATTTTAAAACCATTCGGCTTAATAGTCCAATAAGAACCAGTTTCATCTGCCCTTTCTCTGCTGCTAAAAGAAATGACAAAAACCTAGGGGAAAACAGTAAAATTTCCACAAGAGAAAATCATTCCTCACAAAGCTTTTAGAGTTCTATTTTGGCAAGGTTCCACGTTGAAATACACTCTTAAAATTGAGTTTATGGCGGGACAAGATGCACACCGTAGTTTGAGATTCACTTCTCTTAACTGATCAGAACAAACTTCTGAAGGTTTTCAATGTCTTAATATTTTCCCCAGAGATTAAAAACAAGGCAAAGTGATCAGAAGCAGTACCCAGATCTGATCTAGAAGAGGAAATTTTTACATAAATTCTTCAAGTATTTCACAAGTACATTCTAAGGGACCCCCCCAGTCTACTGAACATGCTCAATGTGACAGTTACAGAAAACAGGTCATTCATCTGTTCCCCGGCGTGTTTTTAAAATCAGAAATAGCTTGGAAAAAAAGGGAAGAGCAACATCACAAGCCCATCATTCCTGTATGTCAATGGCTGGAGAGAAGCAGGAGTGGACCTCTTAAAACACACTGGTGCTTTTCAGTTCTTGAGACTCTCTCAACTGAATCATCTCATCTCACTCCACACCCATCAACTCTGCAACTTTGCAGTCTGCCCACCAGCCCTGCTAGCTAACACCAATCAGAAGCACATAAATCTTGTGGAGCAAATGAGGTTCAAAGTCAGCCACGCCCTTTCTCCCAGCTAAAAGGGATCTGAAGACCTTTAGTTCACCCCTGCCATAGAAGGGCTGTAGGAGTCTGTTAGTGAAGGGAACACCTGACTATGAGTCAAGAGATTTGACTTCTAATCTAATCACCCTTTGAATTTGCAGTTCCCCATCTGGAAAATAGGGGTATTGCGAAGAAAAGCCTTTATAAGTCTCTTCCAGTTTTAACAACTAGGATTATGATTATGAATTAATGGGCTCAAGTTGAAAATGTTGCTTAGACTACAAAATTTCCAGCAGATGTCCTGTGTGTGTATTATTTTTTGTGTGTGTATGTGTGTGAAAATAGTTTTTATTTCTTTGTGAAAAATGCCAGAAAGTTCATTGCAGGGTTGGATGGTAAATGCATGTTTATTTAAGAACCATTTTGTATCCCAAGCAGCAATGAGGGATTTAGTTTCTCCATCTTCTTGTAGCTTTGTTTTGGTCATAGTCTTTATTTTAGTCATTCTGATAAGTGAATAGTGATTTCATTATAGTTTTAATTTGCATTTCTTTAGTGTCTAACAATATTGAAAATATTTGCATGTGTTTTGCCTATTTTTTAATTGGTTTTTTACTGTTTTGCCTATTTTTATAATTGGTTTTTTACTGTTGAGCCCTAAAGTTCTTTACATACTCTAAATACTACTAGTCTTTTATCAGACGTGTAACCTGCAAATCTTTTTTCCATCTTGGTCTTTCAGGGATCAAAAGCTCTTAGAAAGAAAGTCAACATCCAGAACCTGATATTATAGACACAGAGGAATATGCACATCTATCAGACAAAGAAATTCTGTGTGTGTATTCTTGGAGGGTGGGAAGGTAAGGGGAGAGGGATTGGTGGTGGTAAAGCAGTCAGACAGAAATATCCTGGTCTTGCAAGTACTTTATTTACAAACACACAAACACTTTCCTTATACAATTCTCTAAAACTGAAGCGTTACATTGTATGTGTGGTCTTCTTTTAGGAAAATGATTTATTTACTTACCTATTTATCTACTATTCACTTGAGAAAATTTTCTAGACACGCAGAATCTACTGATTAAAAAAAGTCTTCTTGACTTTTTTTATAATGAACTGTAGATATGAAATGACTAAGTCAAACGTTCACTGCTATTACTGCTGTATTGTAATCTCTGGCGAGAATAACAAGTAACACTCCACTCTCCTGACAGGTTCATCACACTTCTTTATGAAACAATGCAGCACCCAAGACCCTAGTTCTCCACAAGCAGACTGCACACATCTGCAAAGTAACTCAGCATGAAATCCTGGATTCGGCTTACCTTCAGAGGCAAAACACAAGGCAGCTTGGCAAAGAACGTCTGAAACTGGTTGCTGATTGTGGTCCAGAGGCTACTGGGAGAATCCATGGGTAATGCTTCCATGAAAGTAGCAATGTTTTCCAAGCAGCGTATCATAGCACCCCCTGCTGGTAAATTCTTTTTGTTATTTAGACCCTAAAAACAAAAGTATAGACAATCAACTGCAGCAAGGGAGTTGCACGGAGTCATACAGCTATTTGATGAACGTCAGTTTCAAAACTCACATTCACACTAGAACGTGTGTACTCACCAAATCATCTAATCGTGTGGTCGGCAAGGGGAATGGCAGATAAAAAGTGAACTAATTCAGACAAACTTAAGGGAGGAAACTGGTGATCTTTGACTCGGCGAGAAGTAAACGTGAGAAAGAACTCTCTCTCCTGGATCTAGCGTTAGCGTGGTTAGGTACTAAGAAGACACAATGCGTTGTGCCTGGCAGAAACTTCTCTGCCAAAGGCTGAGAGTGATAGCCGCAGGAACGTTCGCCCCTGGTTGAAGGCTAAGTATCTAGCAAAGCGCTTGGCACATGGTGGGCTTAAAAGTGGAATGAGTGCACACACGCAAGGACGAACGAATGAAAGTGTGGCTAGACCATGAACACGTGCTCTCTGCAGCTGCACCTGCCAGTTCTCCGAGGCCATGGGCCCACCCTCAAGGCTAATTGAGGGGACCAAAGAGGTAGCGGACGGAGCCTACATCCAAGTGTCGCGAAAAAGAAAAAGCCACAGGTCAAAAATTGACTTTACATCTCGTGACACAGCAAATCCGAAGATCTTGAGTCCCGGTCTCGGCCATGTTATGAATGAGCCATGAAGCCGGGACTTGAGACCTGAATTGAAGCGTGCGCGACGCTCTGCCCTGAGTGTGTGAGGAGCCCAGGATTCCGGGGTGCGCGCTCGCGAGCTGGTGCCACCCTTTAGACGAGGGTGTCCTGCAGCGTTGAATTAAAATTTCATTGGATGTTTTCAGTTCTGCTTTTCCAATTAAGAGTTTTAATCTTCCAAGTAAAAGTTTTAGATTTAATTTGGAGATGGAAAGAACTACTGCCTTCCTCAGCTGCGGTTTCAGGGGGGCTGGGCGGTCCCTGGCAGACCTACCTCCAGGAGCTGGCTGAGGGCAGCAATGGAGCTCAGCTCGTTGAAGTCCATCAGGGACGTGGCCAGCGTCCGTAAAAAAGTCCCATCTGGAGAGTGAACCGGAAGATTTAGCAGGGTTGGGGCTCAGACTCCTTGCGAGCGGTGGCTGGGGCGTCCCGGGGCGGGGGAGACTTGGGGTGGGGGGGTTACCTTTGATCGTGCTCTGGAACAGCTGCGGGAAGATGCCGTTGGGCGCCAGCTGATGGAAGATGCAGCGCAGGAACTGCTTGGCCACCCCCGCCGCATTGCCCGGGACCATCATACTGTGGGGCGGAACCGGGAGAAAAAAGAAGAGGTCGTGGCGCCCCCAGCACGCGTGGAGGGGTGTGTTTCCTATCTAGTGGCATGCCAGTCCCCTTATGCAGCACCCCACTGTCACTTTCATCGGTGAGCTGAAATAGTCTCATCACCCCGAATCCCTGGTACCAGTAAATTTTTAGGAAGAGAATTGGGAAATACCAGCGCAGGCTCAGCCTTCCCCCATCATCCCAGGGTACAGGGGAAGGTTCTGTACACCGCCCAGGGAGAACACGTGATCTGCAGAAGTTCCTAGTCTGGACATGAGGGTTATCAGTGAGATCCTTATGGAGAGCCGCTGGCTAAAGGAGAGTTGCTCTGAGGAAAACTGCAGGAGGCTCATGTTCATTTGCTGTCTGCTTCCTCTATAAAATCTAAGTTTCCTGCGAGCCAGGATTTGCTATTTTGCTATCCTCAGTGCCTTGAAGACCCTCCTTAAATACTTGTTAAAGAAAAGAATGTTAAACATATCTCACTATGCTTTCCTTCATTGTATTTAGCACTGTTCATAGCAGTAAGTTTGTGTGAATATCTATTCCCATTTGCCTCCCCGATAGACCAAGCCCCGAGAGAATGAATCATGTCACTTTTGCCCCTGGTTGAAGGCTAAGTATCTAGCAAAGTGCTTGGCACATGGTGGGCTTAAAAGTATTTGTTGACTGGAATGAGTGCACGCAAGGACGAACGAATGAAAGTGTGGCTAGTCCATGAACACGTGCTCTCTGCAGCTACGCTGAACCTAACAGCATTCCTCACGTGCGCACATGCTGGTGTTTCAGAAGAGGATGAACTTGCACAGGGAACAAAAAAGAAAGCGAGACTTAGGCTCACTGTAGGACCTTACCTTTCTGCTTGATTACAAAAGGTAGTGCTGGATGCCAACCTAGGAGACAAACAGAGTCACGGGATTATCTTAGGTTTTCATGATGAAAGCTTGAGAACTGGGGTAAGACCAGCGGCGGCTCCAGGTAAGATGGGGAGACATGCAGAACTGCTGACAATTGCCTTGTTCAGAGATGAGGCGCACGCAGGGTCCATCTCCAGGGTTCCGATGAACTGAGTCCCCAGAGACCTGCTTTCTGCATCAAGACATATGTTTGCACAGAGAAGCATGCCACTAAGTGGTTTACATCCATCCAACCAGTCTACAATCTGATGTCTGCAGCCAGGTTGGATGGACATCAGACTAGCCTTTGACCCAGTGCATACCCATATGAGTTAAACTCAACAATCATTTCTTTGCATATAGTCTTTGAAACCCAGTAACTTAAATTGGCTATTTGGAGGAGACGGTAACAGACGAAATGCTCAACTAAACAGTAAAAGAAGGTAACAGGGGTATATTCGTCAGCCAATTTTTGGGTTGACATGATGACATACTGAGTAGATACCTGCACTAATATATAACATGTAACTTTTGAAAAGTATGATGGAAACTTTGAAATGCTACCATGTAGAGAGAGAATGTACTAAACTGGCAGATTTAGAAGAACATGCCTTGATCAAGATATGGAAGATACAGATAAGAAGAATGCATCAGATTTATTTACCCAAAAGTACAGAAGAAACCAAGCCAAGAACCTGTTAGGAAGGATTAGAGGGTCCAGCAACTTGCAATACCAGACATCATTCCCAGTCGTTTTAGCTATGGGCTCTCAAACTAATAACACCACAGTAAATAGATAAACATCGGCAAGTGAAATATACAATAATTTTGGGTGTAGCAAATGTGATCTTGAAGGTTGTACCTAGGAAAATAGATAACGTATTTTAAGAGGGATCTAAGGAGAGAGCAAACTACAAAAACATCTAGGAAAGTTAGGGTGACAAATGAAAGGGTTATGCTAAGCCAGCATAGTTTTAGGACACTCTAGAAACAGTTTCTGTGGGATCTCCTCCCACATAATCCACAATGGCTTATCTGGAATTGAGGTATGCAAGGAGACTCAGAAAAACACGAATCTGTTTTCTTGGTAGGTCTGGTGACTAGGCTTAAGTTGCTAAGATTGTGCCAGCTTGCTTTGACTGCTGTCCCCGTCTCTTGGAAGAAAGTAGAGATTTAAATATATGTATATAGAAGTATGTATCTGTTTTTCCTTTGCTTCAAAACTCCAAAGCTACCTGTTGCTGTGTTTGAACATGGTTTATTCTCACTTAAGTTAAAATAAAAACAAAATGAAACCCTTCACATGGTAACTCAAATTGGCTATTTGGAGGAGATGCTAACAGCCTAGAACAAGAATCTGTTCTAAAACTGAAAAGTGTTGAGAGTAGAATTATGACTATGACTTACTAAGAATTCTCAATTCTCCAGTGTTTCTGGTAGCTGATATTTTTATTTCACAGTTATTATGATTAGGTTAGAGTAAAGGACTTAATAATTCACCTTATTTCCTACTTCCCCATGATTATCTCCTTACTTTTGGCATATTGGCAATTTCAAAGTAGCAGAAGTAGAGTAATTATACACCCAAGAATGCTACAGAAATATTTGGTGAGGGGATTCACACATTTGGGGAGTTGCGGGGTTTTTAATGTTTGTCTTTAACTTGAAATATGCATTTCTTCATTTAAAAAAATTTAACTTTTAGCTCCATTGAAATTAATTCTCTTTCCGGTCCTCCCTGGTGGCACAGTCGGTTGAGCGCCGCACTGTGAAGCATCCGCAGCACAGCAGAGCGAGTTTGATCTCCAGTCAGGGAGGGGACCCACATGGCACAGAAGAATTCTCCTGCCTCGCCCACAGTGCCCCTCAGCAGTATATTTCAGTCCTTCTGCCTGTTCTGCTCCCCACTCTGTCTCTGGTGAATCCTCTTATTTCCCTCACCTCTGGCCTGTACCCCAGCTCTTGTATGCAAAAATAAATAAATCTTTAAAAAAATTAATTCTCTTTCCTTCCCTCAATTACCAAGAATTTGCAGGATCCAATTTTTTCCTACTACACCTCCATGTGGACCGTCCCTAAAAACTCTTTTCTATCCTGAATAGCTGTAGCACATATCACTCGTAGCACTTAATCACTGCCAGTCTTATATGACTAGTTGTTCCATACACCATTGTCCTCTTCAACAACTAAGCTACAAAGTACTTGAAAGCACCAGCTAGCACCGATGCCTGTGGCAAAAGCACCTGCTGGTACAGACTGAGAACTTCATTCATTCATGTGGAATTTAATTCAACGCCTCCTGTAAATTGTGCCCACTAGGACTACAGCTTAGCACTCAGTGTGAACTTAATGTATTGATATATTCAAGAAGTATGCTGTTTTCCTTCTAATTTCCTGTCTACTAAATGGATTTTCTTATTTTGAAAATTCTCAGAGCAGCTAACCTTAAACTTCCCTTTGTCAGGCTGAGTCCCTAGCCTCAAAATGTGTGCATCTCTCCTTTTTATGAGTCAGAAATGTGAAACTGCATTTTCACTTATTCCCAAGTGCCCCAAGTTGCACAATTGAGGCATTCTGAGACTACAAAGTGCCCAGCCAACCTATCTTACAACAGATAAAGAGAGATAATACCTAACTTCATTCCTAAAACATATGAAGTACTTCCTAGGAACCAGCATGGCTCTGTACACCATTGCTACTTTAGCTCACATAGCAACAGAAATCAAGAATTTTCTTAGGGAAGTATCTTTCACTCCTTTTAGCTGTCCTTAAGCTGTGTCACTGCTGGGGAATATGACAAAAATGTGGGTCTGTTCAATCTAAGCTGATCTCACACATATCAAACATCTATAAGATAACTATTTCAACTTTCAGCTGGTTACTTTAATTTCAAGATAGGGACTGAATAAGCCTCCTCCCTACCAAATAAAACAGGTCAACACTCACCTTCCCACCGACTGCATGATGTCCAGCAACAGTGGGGCTGCCAAGTCCGGACTTAAGTGAATGAATGTAGAGAGGACCACAATGGCCAGCCCAAGAGTTTCCTCATCGTATTCTTCAAGTATGGCCCCACAGTCGTGGCATCTGCAAAGAAAATGGAGGAATGTTTTCTATGAAAACAGTGGTTTTGAGATATAACAACACTACGCATAGCAATTTCTGGTGAGACGAAAGTCCCCCAAAGAAAGTCAGTCTTCCCACTCTAACAATAAACAGGAGACTCCAGCACTACTGACACCAGGGCACAGAAGCAGACCACAGGGTAGAGGTCAGTATCGCCCTTACTAGGAAAGCTCCCTGATCCGAAGGGATCTCTCTAAACTTTAAACTGTACATTACTTTTTCTCACATTCACTGAACAATAATTTATGTTCCACATAATGCATTGTGAGTTTAGAAAGTCCCCGACCCTAAGGAATGCACAGTTTGTTACAAAATATTCCTGAACTAAGCAATCAAAATACAATGTGTAAATGGTAGACTAGAGATGTATCAGTTGCAATAGAAACAGAGAAATGGCATGACTAATTTTGCCTTTTGGAGTCAGGGACACATTTAAGCTGGGTCTTGAAGCATATATAGGAGTTCACCAGGAAGAGAATATACAGACGGGGGGGCGTCGGCGGGGGACAAACTGTGAAATCACGGAGGAGAGAACACATCAGGCATGTTCTAGAGAGAGTGAGGGGCCTGGGGAAAAGTTCCTGAAAAGCAGGGGTAAGGCTATAACTTTTTTTAAAAAAAGATTTATTTATTTATGCATACAAGCACCAGGGTACAGGCCATAGATATGGGGGGAGGGGGTGAGATGATTCACTAGAGACAGAGTGGGGAACAGAACAGGAAGATCAACTGAAACACACTGCTGAGGGGAGCAGCAGGCAAGGCAGGAGAGGTCTGCTGTGCTATGTGGATCACCTCCCCAGCAGGGGAGGTGGCAGGGACCGAACTCGTGCGGCAGCAGCTACGGTTTGCTTAACCCATTGCGCTACCAGAGAGGCCTGGGTAAGGCCATAACTTCACAATCTAAACGGTTTTTTTTATGATAAACTAAAGCATTCAGAATCAATCCTGTAAGAACCTGGAGTGAAGGCAGGTAAGTCATGATGTGACAACCGTTTTGAGATTAAGTAAATGGTTTTTGTTGGCAGGACAAGAATAGAATCAACTATCAAACACAGTTCCAGCCTCACAATTTGAAGCTTCTGGTTTGGGGATTATTCATATGAAATTATACTAGGAATGATCAGTAAGCAGATGTTTTCTGCACTCGTCTGAATTAAAAATGAAATGTTCGGCTTAAGTGCAAGTTGCCTATATGACGTTGCATCTCTGGAAAACAAATGCCTAGCAACACCACGGCTGCAGCCATCTGAAGAACAAACTAAGACTCGCAACACCGCATGCCTCCTCTGATACCGTCTCAAAACTGCCGTGAGCAAAGTCAAATCCTGTGATCGTGGTGAAGAAAATAACCGCTTACTTGTCTGTCATCACCGTCGGCTGCTCGTCTGTGAATTCTTCGGGTGCTGGCACAAACATACTCACGATGCTGGGTGCTGACAGCAGGCTGGACTTAGTGGCACCTGCAGAAGCAGCAAAGAGACAACTGGTAAACAAAGTCCAGTTCTGTGGGCCAGGAAAAGCCCCGTTCTCCTCTCACAAACCCTCCCAACATCATATTCATAGGGATGCGACTTGAGCAGCCCAACTGCACTTGTGAAAAACCCTCAAGGTAAAACTTGCAGACAAACTATAGCTCTGAGGCACACAGCAGGGGAGGGAGGAGGAGAGGGGTCAAACAGGAGGGATGAGCACAAAGGACTGTGGTGATGGTTCACAGGTGACGTAATGGTGGGAGATTTATGGGGACTACCCCTGAGGGGAGAAATCAAATGTTGCACAAACATGAACAATGATGTAAGAAAATAAAAAACGTTTCATCAACAAAAAGGAAGTGAATTTGAGAAAAATTATGATTTGTTTCTGTTTGGATGAGTTGGACTCCTCTCCTTTTGCTTCATGACTGAAAAAAAATAAATGAGGGGGCCTCCCTGGTGGTGCAGTGGGTTGGGCAACGCACTATGGGGCAGACCGCAGCCACTGCAGCACGAGTTCAATCCCTGCTGCCGGCCATGGCGCGGCAGACCTCTCCTGCTGTGCCTGCTGCTCTCCTCAACAGTGTACTTTAAAAAAAAAAAAAAATGAGGAGTTTAGCTGTGCCAACAGGAAAATAGGACAAAGATGACAAAGTTGGTCTGGAGAGAATCTCCTCAAGGGTACATTAAATGAGTACATTAAATGAGTTACAATCCTTACTTGGTAGGCATAACTGGAAACTGCCCATGCACCATTAATAATAAATAACAAATGCAAACCAACACTAAAATATTGCTCATTTAGGAAGAGGCTATGGTCCCCAAACTCTCCAGTCTACACAGGGTGAGACACATGAGCTAAGAAGTATAACTATGGTTTTCTAGTTTCGAGATTAAGACCATAAACCCCAAAGCAAAGATTTCATTTTTCAAGCTAAAATATTTATGAATAAAATATGAATTGTTTTTGAAATTATCAGTGACTTCGGCTCGTTGATATCAGTTTTTAAAATTCTGGGTACTGACACCTTCTGAGAAATTGGAAGTGGAACCTTGGCAAAGTGCTCTTCTGGTGAGTAAATCTAGAGAGCCAGGAAACTGTTTCCATGAAGAAAACCACCACTGCTGGACAGATTACTTAGGAACTGTGGAGACGAGACACCCCAGAACAACCCCAAAGTGACAATCCAGAGCAGTGCCAAGTTCTACAAATGACTGAGGCTCTCAGTTCTTTCAACAGGAAGGAAGGCACAAAGCTCAGGGTCATTAAAGAACCTGTTTCTCATCAAGGACCTGGTAACTTGGTGCTGAAGAACAAAACAAAACTCTTATGATCAGAAATAGGAGAAAGAAAATGATTCAGAGAAATGGCTCCTAAAGGAATTAACAAAAATTTTAGAAACCTAGCGAGGCCGGCAGTGTGTTTGTGCCCAAGGAGACAAAGTGTTTATCAAAAGCTTTGGGAAGCCGAGATGCTCCCATACTATATAGGCTTTCTTGCCTGAACAAAGCTACAAAATGTGTTTATGAGAAGCAGGGGACCTGCAGATTCACCAGCAAGGGAAAAGTATCTGAAAATATCTTCAGCTCACCCCAAAGATCCCAACTTGGGAACCCAAATTCTACTGCTGTATTTGTCAGCTATCTCTGAGGTATGTTCTTTCACAGGGTACACAGCGTATCATTAACAATGATCTCTAATTGTTTTGTAAAGATGTTATTTTGAGTGGAAGCAAAAGCATTTATTACAAGCATAAGTATAAATTGATTAATAATAGAAAAGGCAAGAATGGACAAAGATAAAAGAAGACATGATTGATTATTAAACAGTATAGTAAACAGCATGAGGTTGCGTTAAGAAACCATAACATAGAAAGTTTAAATCCAAAACTCTATAGTTCCACCAGATGCCAATATGCCTATGCTAAAAGTTGAACATTTCCAGTCATAACATATAGGATGATATGTATACGGTCTTCCTAGAAACATAATACATCGATTTTAGAGAAACTCCTGAGTCAAAACTTTCAGAAGATTGTTGCTAATCATTATTGTATAGCAAATAAAGTCAAGAAAGGGGAGGGACTCAGAGGTATCTGGGTGTCTCAAATTAATACTAGATTGAAACAGTTTTTCCACATGGCAACACAGAATGTGCGATGTTGTATTTGTGGCCGTCATCAATAAAAGCAGGCTGTTATTGGGCGTTAGCCCTCCATGTGGCTGAATCAACGGATGTCTGAATGCTGCTAATGATGTGAAAGCGAAGTACAAGGGGAAGGTGGGAAAAGCCAAAAGGAAGCCATAAACCTCAGCTACCTGTTGTGACAGATGAATTCAGCTACGTCTGCAATATCAAAGGCGGTCCCATCTTCCCCTCTGAGCCCACCACTATAGAGTCTCCTACTGAACACCTAAGACATACTCTGTGTGGAACCAGGAATAAAAACAGGAGGTTCTCAAAAGCCTGAGGGGATCGCCTCGGAAGCCTAACTCCAAAGCCAGAGATTTTGATAAAAGTCCCTTTGGGGCTCTTGCAGACAGGAGAAAAAGAAAAGGCACTGGTCTGTTTTAAAGTCCCCAGCTGCACCAATGTACTCTACAGTGAAGAGTGAGAGTCACTTGCTTTGTCTTTGTTCGTATTTACCTCATTCCATTTTTGCTGCTCCCGACCACATCACTAGATCATGGACAGGATGTTCCATCATCCTGACTCCTGCCCACAGATGAGAAGAGACTCGTCTCATCACAAACAAGAACTAAAAACACTGCTGCTCATTGCCAAGTAAATGTTAGCCAGGAACTGGACATAAATGTCTCCTCATTTCTAAGGGCCATTAGAGAAGTGATATGTCTAGAATAATAGGTCAGCTTGGAATTATGGTCATAATTCACTTGGGAATTTTTTTTTTTTTGCAAATGATAGGTTAACCTACTTTCTGAATTAAAAAAAGAACAAAAGTAGTGATTAACTAGCCATGAGGTGAATTCTGAAAATAAATATTCAGATGATCTTGGCATAGATCTATTCCCACCATACTCCTATGAGCTGCAAAAAAAAGTGAAGTGTGCTTTTAGCGCAGTGTCAGTAGCTGGGAAGAAGCTACTCAGCCAGGAGCTCAATAGTCTAGTGAGAACATGCATACTCCAAGGAAAGTATATATAGGATGAAATGGAAAACGGACAGGTACCAGGAGGAATACAAATAACTTAAGTTGTGTGTTCTAGAAATGACTGAGGAAATCAGCAATGGGTAGTTATTTCCAAAGGTCTAAAAAACTAAACAAGAGAAAGACTAGATTTGTTTTGCATGGTTCCAAGCACTAGAAAATCACTAGAAGGAAGAGCTTTCTGCCAGCACTGTTCAAAGACGAGACGTCCTGTATTCCGGACCCCTACGGGTGTTTGAGCAAAGCTGGATCCACTTCACAGAGCTGTCGAGAAGAGCGTTCAGCCCCGCTGGGCCACTCAGTGGCCAGCACAGATGGCAGACAGGATGGCCTGGTGTCAGCTCACACCGTCTGAGACGCTGTGGCTCCACTAACCTCTCATTCTCAGCGGCTGTCCCTCCAGGTCAGGGTTTAGGCACATTGGCACATTACACTGGCGCTTCCCAGGCTGTATCTGTTCTGTGGATAAACAGAGTATTTCAGTCTTCAATGTGGTCAATTTAGCACAATTCACAATACAAGAACATCACCAAAAATCTCTTGGGGCCATTTCTTGGTTGTTAGTTACTATCATTTACAGGACACATCCTAGATTTTCGGGAAGGGTTTTGGGGGTTTCACTACAAACCTGCCATTCACATATATGAAATGCAATTGAAAGCAGGGAGCATCTATAACCATCCCTGAGAAGTTCAGATTCGCTGCCCCCAACCCCCCAAAAGTTCAAATCCCTCATCTCCTGTTACGAAATGAAACAAAAATGAAAGGCTAATGTAGTGACCATGAAAGAAGTGCTTTATGCAAATCAGTAAGTACATAGTGATAACTTGGGGCAGTGGCCAGAAAGGTCGTAGAGAAAACATGTGGAACTGGTAGCAAGGAAATCCCAGGCACTTGGCAGAGGGCTGAGGCACAGGAATAAGGGGGCGGTGCAGGAATGGTGGAGAGAGGCTTCAGGGACATCTGTTTCATATGAAAGATGAGGCAAAGAAGCAAATGAGCACATGTGCATGGATGGAGAAGAGGCTGAGCAAGCAGATACACGCTGAGGTGAATCGACTGTGACCCGTGTGTAAGGAAACTGTCTCTCTCGGTGTGTCTCTGTGACGGGATGTGTGCGTTGAAGACCAGCGAGTCACTGAATCAGCATGTGGTATATAAAGGGCCAGGCCACCTAACCTTGGGCTCCCCGTTCATCAGCTCTCCTCTCATCTTGGATTTGGGGAGAACTTTTTACAGCATTATTAAAGAAAGGAGTATAGAGAGGACGCTCTAGTAGACTAGATGACTACAGAACCAACTTAGAGAGTAGACCACAAACTCAGGAAAACTCAGGAAAGAAATTCAGACAGCATGTAAATGGGAAGTATTAAATGAGAAACCAGAATGACATGAACAAGGCTGAAATTTGATTGAAAAGTGAAAAATTCAGTTAAATGGGTTATTTGGCATCATGTGGCTTTTTTTTAGATTAAAATTTGGATTGGAAATTGAGATCAATTTGCCTTTTATAACTTTAATGATGAGGTCAAATTAGGTTGTAATTAGAGTCTAAAATAATTAGCTTAGGCTGAGCTACTTGCTACAGAAATAAGTAGCATGGTAAAGTACTCTCTGGAGTCACCCAGTCAACCTAACTGAAGCTGGGCATTTAATTATCAGAGAACTAACAAAACAAAAGCTTCTATTCTTAGCTCCTTACATAGCTCCCTCTCAGTAAAGAGACAAGGTTCTCTCTGGTGCAGACAGAAGGCCACAACCACCCTCAGTAGACTCCCAAGCCTGCTCAGCCGGTGCCTCTTCCCCTGTGTCCCTTGTCTGCTGACGAGCCCTGATCACTGGAAGAAGGTAAAACACTAACCCTTTAAAGGCCAGGAGAGTTGAAACTGTGTTAAATGCAGGCCTGGGTATGGTGTGTGAAATTTAGCTATCCTGACCTGCTCTTTTTCTTTGCAGAGAACAATAGGGGAAAGTAAGATGAAATGTGTGTAAGTAACATGACTGGGGGCGGGGGCTATCTTCAGATTTTGGTTTGGTGGTGGCAGTACCATTCCTGGTCATATGGAAGGATTTTAAAATAATCTCACAACTCTAGCCAGAAAGTACTAGCCAAGATGCTAGATAGCCCGGTCCAAGTGTTGACCCCCAAAGCACATCAGAGGAAGAAATGCTGACGTTTTCATAGCGCATGTGTGCTGCCGAGTGCTTTCACATGTATGACCTTGTAACTCAAATGACCCATTTAAATTAAAGAAGAAAAAAAAAAAAAAAGGAAAGGCAGGCACTTAAAAGAGAAGGACTGGCAGTACTACTGGCTCGAGAAAGTAGTACATGTGCAGAACGTGGTAACAAAGTTTGGAAAATGCAGAGCGATCATGTTTAAAATAGACATGTCATGGGAGTCAGTCCTTACTTTAAAATTGAGGTTAGATGCAGTCCCATCGTATGAGCATGAGGGTGTGCGGCTGCAAGCTGGTGCCCCTGCTGACTAAAACACAGAGCTCATATTCCCAGAGCTACCGGCAGATCGTGACGTCACTAAGCTGACAGTTATGTTCATTATTACGATTCATAGTCCCTTATTTGCGGTATTTTATAGTTTATAAAACAGAGACTGTTGGTAATCTGGCGTTTGGTTTGGTTTTTCTAATTTGCATTATGAAATCATAGTTCCATCCCCGCCTTGATACATTCACATCATTTAACTCCAGATGGGGAAGCTAATATCTGGGATCTGGGCCTCAGAGAAAAAAGTGCAATTGAACCAGCCTAGGCAAACAAACGGGTGGCTCTAGAACAACTGGAAAGTTTAAACAAACTTATTACCTTTGGTTTTCTAAAATTTATTTGAACCACAGAGCAAGAGAGAAAATCTATGCCTTAACAAGGGAGCGAGGGGACACAGAGAAAGTGGTATTAGCTAGTATGAGAGGTAAAACAGGAAGAAAAAGCTTGACCCACCAGTGTCCCAGTTGCTGATGTTATGGGGGGCGCTAGACTGATGTTCCAGCTGTCGCTTCATTAACTGGCTCATTGTCAGAGCTCCCAGGGATCCCCTTTTCATCTGCCTATACTGAGCTAAATGGAGGAAATTAGGAGATGATTACTAGGGGGAATCAATTTCCACAGCACACAAAGGCTCTACACATCCATATAGAATCTTAATTGAACCTTCATTGGCTATGTGTAATTGTTGGGTAGATTTTGTGCATCTATCCAAATGAAAAACTAATGCACTGGGCTATTTCAGGCGCCTTTCTTCATTCAGTAAAGAAAGAACCTGCCTATGACACTTGTCTGTAGCCCGTAAATATCTGGCCCAGTGACAAGAACAGGATTCTTTTCACCTTTTTATTTATATATGCTGCCTTGTTCCAAAAAAGGATTTAAGACAGATACTACCACTTTGAAGTTATAGCTCAACTTTTTTTTTAATAGCTCAACTTTCTTTACTGGAGCTTGTGCATACATAGTTTCAGTCTTCATTATATCCCCATGAGCTCCCTCTGTCTGTGTGTGGTGTGTGTGGATGTGTGTCTGCATTCTGGGGTAAGATAACACATATCAACCCCAATTTTTAGAGAAATTGAAGCAAACAAAATTATGTTACTTGGAACCAACCAGCAAATTTTATTTGGTCATAAAACCAAAATATATGGACTCCAGAGTCGATGTTGTTTTCAATCTCTAGATGAGCCTCTGCCTACTGTTTGAAAAATATGATTGAAATCATATTCTAAAAGTATATTCTATCTAGAACATCTCTTTGTTTTAAAATACAACGGTAAGAGCCTGCGGTTAAGCATTAACAAATACCAACCAATGATATCTCACATTACAAGCATTTCCAAACCAGAAAAACAATGACAAGCACTTTTGCCAGTGGACACTGAGTGACAAAGCAACCTCTCTGGGAGCAGCCCCCCAGCCCCAGCCAGCAGCCCAGAAAGGCAGAACATCGCTCGTGCCTTTTCCACATGGTCCCAAACACCCAGCTATGGAGGACTGTGGTTATCCACTCTTTCAGAAGGACAGTTTCAGAAACTGAAGCTCTGACTGTATATGGCCCTTGGGCAGCCTATTAAATGTCACACGCAGGTTTTGCGATCTTGGAATCAAGGTAGAAACTTGGTGAAATTGAAGTCAATTATACCATGATTCTTAATGTAATTAGCATGCAGTTTGATTAATGATAGTCATGGCATGATTAGCTACAATAACTGATCAAAAGAGAGGGGTGTGATGGGAATTCTTGTGTCTTGGAATCCAGGTTAACTGAATTTACAAAAATGACCATATCAACTAAAGGAAAAATCTGAATTGGTAAAATTCACTATTTTATGACTCACTTGACAAGTCCAAAAATCAAAAGCACGAATATTTTATAAGATTTTACAAGTTTAAAAATGAGCATCTAGCAGACTTGAGGATTTAAAATCTTTAGCAGGAATAATTTCTCTGTCATTTGTTTTGAGAGACAGCAGAATTCCCTGAGAGTAAAAGCTTTCAATGTTTAGTAGAGTATGGAGCTGCTGGCCGTATGTCCTCAAGAACACACCACCAAGAGCAGCCAAGACATGGTTTTCATGGCAAGGAGGAGGGGGATCTGATGGAGAGGCATGCTAAATCAGAAGGGCTGATTCACTCATGACTTTAGGACCATGATACACTGGATGCATTTACTTAATGATATATTTAACTAGCACTGAAGTCAAACTTTCTTAGTCACCCTGACTATCTCAAATTATACACAACTTAGAATTCACTTGTTTAAAGATAATTTATGCAAATTAGGAGAGAATATATTCTCATGATTGTAGTATGTGAACTTAAAAATGGGTATTTTAGGGCCTCCCTGGTGGCGCTGTAGGTTAAGCAATGTACTATGAAGCAAACTGCAGCCACTGGAGCACAAGTTCGATCCCTGCCGCTGGCCAGGGAAGGGACCCACATGGTACAGCAGACCTCTCCTGCCTTGCCCACTGCTCCCCTCAGCAGTGTACTTCAGTCAATCTGCCTGTTCTGCTCCCTGCTCTATCTCTGGTGAATCTTCTCACCATCCTGGACTCTGGCCTGTACCCCAGTGCTTGTATGCATAAATAAATAAATCTTAAAAAGAAAAGAAAAATGGGTATTTTATTATGTTATCAAATAGTTTTTTGGGATTAAAAAATGACAATTAGATACAGACCTAAACATTCTTTGTTGTTGCCCAAAGGGCAAATAACCGCCACTAGGAAATTCTTTCCTAGAATTTCAATTATAGCTTAAGTTTGAATTAGAATATGGCAGTGTGGTATACTGAAAAAGCATAGGCTCAAAACTCAAGCAGATCTAGCGTCAGTTCCTGTCTCTGTCACTGTGTGACTTGAGCAAGTCACTGAGCTTCTCTGAACCTCTGTTTACTAATCTATAAGATTGGACCAGCACATCTGCCATGTGGCACCCATGTAAGGACTGAATAAGATAACAGTGTGTGTAAACCACTTAGCACAGTGCCTGGCACATTACAAGTGTCAAAAAAATGGTAGCAATTACTGCAATTATGTCTGTAAATGCCTCGAGAATAAGGGGTGTCTTATTTGTTCACCTTTGCCCACCCAGGGCCAAGCACAATGCCTGGCATCTGGCAGACACTTAATAAACAGATAATGAATGAATGCATGAATTAATGAGTGATAAAGATGATGATATTGTTCCATACTACCAGTTCAGTATTTAAATTAAATCTTTATCTGGTTTTCTAGGATCATCCTCATTTCAAAAGATAGTCAAATAAAAGTCAGCTGTCTATTAAGGCACAAAATACAGCAGCAGTGTGACAAGAGTTTACAAAAGTCACACCTCTGAATATCTGATTCTGGCTGAGAA
This sequence comes from Galemys pyrenaicus, assembly GCA_019455555.1. NCBI lineage: Eukaryota > Metazoa > Chordata > Mammalia > Eulipotyphla > Talpidae > Galemys > Galemys pyrenaicus. Next base: position 13,853,391 of record JAGFMF010011747.1, on the reverse strand, counting down.
TTGTCCGTGCAAAAGTCTCTTAATTGAGCCAGACGGATACCTTATTTTCACCTCGCTGGAACTTAAAACTCCTCATGGAAAAAAGCTAAGATCCAGTAACAGAAGGCAGTTTCAAAATAGTTGTCACCTACAGATCTGGTAAAATTTCATGGCATTTTTAGTTTCTGATCCAATAGGAATAATGACTTTGGAGTTATAATACACGTGATATGTTTATTTTATGGTACCCTAGATTAAAATTTTGTCAGTGGTGGAGGTGATTCAAATTAAATAAAGATGCTCACATAACACTCTGCCATAGGCAGTGCGTTTCACTTGACCCCAAACCAGCTCTGTGTTTTATTTTTAGCTAGTAATAGATAATTTTTTTAATTCAATTATGAAATTCAGTGGTTATTCCTTAACAAATGAGGATTCTTAGCCAATCAGTACCCAAACTCATTTATCCAGCACTTCAGATGTTGACAATAGGAGGTCAAGCCTCAGGGTCTCTTAGAACTTACAGTACAGTGTCCCTCAGGAAGCTAAGGCAACATTTTTAAAAAGAAAACAAAAATACCGAGGATGCAAAAATTGAAAGCAATGCAGCTGGTAATGTTACAAAATCAAAGTACAGGTGAAATGATCACCAAAGGAAATCTTACTTGATATGGAGGAATGACTACTCGTTTCCGGCACACCTGCTTCTAATGTAGGGGCAGAAGAGGATTCTCGTGGCATCTCCAAAGTTGACAGTCCTTTAGTAGAGGGATCTACAAACAGAAATATCATTTAAAACAGAAATATCATGATTAAAAGCAAGTGCAAGAACCTTTTCCATATCTTTTCATCTCTTGCCTGATATATTTGTCCTAATCTTGATATGCTTCTGCTCCTACTAATTTCTTTAATGGAATCACATACACACTGGTTTCAACGTTGCCTAGAGAACCACTTCCATTCCACTCTGCATCTGTGGGTATGTCTCTCTGAGATGAATAGCTGAAGCTCTGCATACTCCCAGGGCGTATCAGGGAGCAGGTCTTCAACCCTTCTCTGTAACGTCTTTGCAACTACTCTTGAAGATGTTCATTTCACCTGTACCATCCCACCACTCCTCCTTCCTCTGACAATTTCCTATCACGGTTTACATCTTAATGTATATATAAAATGACTCTTCCAGAAAGGCTTCTAGGGCCCTGTCCTCTCAAAAAAGCAAACAGACTGGGTGAGGTGACCCCCTTCTGTAATTCCATAGCATCATGCCTTCAACCTTTACCAGATTTAACACACTACTAGTGTAACTGTCTGTTCATTTATCTATGACATTTGCTAAGTGGTAAGTAATTCAAAAGCAGGTACTGTATCTAATTTGGAATAAATACTAGAAACTCAGATTTTTTTTTTTTCCAGCAAGAAACAGACTTTCATTCACATCTTCTCTTGGACAATATATCTAAGGCAAAATATTTCCTGCATGTAATACTACCAATAATAACAAACAAACTTTCCTGCATTATTTCTAGGTAACAATTATCCTTTCAAACTTTTTGAAAAGTTTAATGCTTTGCCATAGCAGTCCCTTAAAATCCTTTACAAGCCTCCTTGCCATCTTAAGCAGCCCTATATACTGTCATCACTGCCCGGAGTTACCACCACCGGCTTCCATGACTATCCCATGCTGTGATTTAGGAATACCCACCTAAATTACTTCAAATTCGTAAATTCATAATGTCCATTTTATCTCTTTCATATTGTCAGTTGTTTTTCCTCGCCCCAGAGCAAATCACCATTCACTTGTACAGACATCCAATTTAAGTCTAAGTCTATGAATGTTATTCTATTACTGGATGATCATCTAAACTTGCTAAACTGTCAGAAATAAAAGTAAAATGGATCCTAGTGAGAGCCTCAGAGAAAGTTTTTAATGTCTTTTTAATATTTTAAAAACTATTAAATTTAAAAACTTAAAAATATTGATTTTGGAACATCTTATTTTTTTATTCTCAGAAGTCTTTTTGAATCGATATGGTTGCCAGCTTAACACTTTCTTGATAATGAGAAAGGTATAACTGTTACAGTGATTCCTAAGCTTTCTTAGTTAAGCATAAAATAACTACCCACTCTAAGTTACCTTAGTGATTAAGTTGTTAAAGATTAGGGTATTCTTTTTTTCCTAGGTGTTCTCCCCATACCACTAATTAAAAACATGCATAATTACTTCTTTCACTCTCTCTGCTTCTGATTTATGTATGCTTCTACTATGGCATAATAACCCCGCCAATAATGTAGAATGAGAAAGCTTATTTTAAAAAATTCCTTGAAAAATAATCACTGAGACATTTAGAGTGTATGTGTCCTACATCATTTCTTGATGCCTTCCATTTGTTTATAGTTTAACATAATAAATATTTGTTTTTTAAGATCATAAATATGGAACAGAGCCACATGTTTAGCTTACATTATTTCCATTCAGTTTTTATGATGGCGTGTATAAAATGTCACACTACTTATATGTCAGTTACTTGCCAACACATTGCTAGGCATTTCAGATACAATCAGCAAACAAACCAGACAAAAATCCTAGCCTACAGGAGCTTTCATTGAAGTAGGAAGAGACAGAAAAGAACATGTAAATAATTAAAAGTACATGCATTATTGTATGTTCGAACAGCAATTCTCTGCAGATGAGAAAGAGATTCCAAGATACCAAGTAGGAGTGGAAGGATGGAATACAGTCCAGGCCTCACTGGGAACCTGATGTCCAACCAAAGACTTAAAAGTGAGAGAGAAAGCAAGGCAGAAGTGTAAGGGAGACAGCTTCAGGCTGAAGAAACAGCTGGCATAAAGGCCCTAAGGTAGGATACGTAGGGAGGGTTCTGGAAATACCAGGTGCCACTGTGGCTGAGTAGAGGTTACCTGATTTCCAGGTAACTTTTAAGGACCCAGTTTTGATATTCATGGTCATGAATCTAAAATGAGGCCAGTCCATACTGTTGCGTTATTCTCCTGCCATACTCACGTGCTAGTAGTTGGGAAAGTAGGTTTGATGAAGGTTGTGTTTAGCCAAACGAGGCTGAAAAAGCAAAGGCCGGGCAAGGAGGGATTACAATGACTGGCTTAAATTGAAGTTGAGTGAAGTGAGGGGGAACAGGAAAGGCAGCAGGATCTATACAGTCCCTTCTAGAGGGAGGGGATGATAATCAGAGAATGGAAAACACCAACTGACATCATGGGAAATTTGCAGTTCCAGGTAATAGCAGGGTCTGTGATATACCACAGGAATAAGTGGCTGAGTTAGGCCGGAGGGTCAAAAAAATTACTGGAAAAGATGAATTCAAGGAACTGAGAAGTCAGTGTCAAAAGTCTAATATACTACATAATACACTAATACTGGAATCAACTACAATTAAGATAGGAATCTTTCAGGAAAGACCAAGAAGAGCCAGGAGTCAGAACTGTCAATAAATGAGCAAGTCAGGGGTTAGCAACAGAAGAGTCAGCGCTGAGGGGCTTTAGAGACGAGGTGGGAATGGCCTGAAGGGGACAATGACGTACAAGGAAGATGTCCACCCCCTTGCCCAAGCCCAAGGCAAAGCAAAGTCCTTTGGGGAGAGTAAGACTAAGAAGGTAAAGAAAGCAGTAAGGGAAGTATGCATATAAGCGAATTTGCACATAAGTTTTTGCCCAAGAAGCTGAATCAGGAGCAGAGGTAGAGTGGGAGAAATGTGCAGAACAAGAAATGTTCAGGGGCTTATGGAAATCAAAGCGCAGGAGATGAAGGCTGGCCTGGGGGTGACAAGGACCGACAGACAGTGCACAAAGCAATTAGGCCTGGTGGACTCATGGGGGCTTGGAGTCCTTTGCTGGGGTAGGTGTCTGGTCCTCTGATACCCAGACAGAGGCAAGAAGGCTGAGGCTTATTCTGAACAACTGGCCTCCTTTCTAACACCCAGCAAGGAAGGGTATGACATCAGTGTGCCTGTGGGAGGTGGGACTCTATACAGACATAAAATAACGACGACAGTTTGTTATACATCATAAACATGCTAAAGACATTATCATAACTGTCAAATACTTTCCTCTTGCTCTTGTAACAAATGTATTAATACAAAATCAGTCTCTTGCCCGAAGCCTGGGAAACAGCTGACATAAGGATAAAGCAGGCAACACACACATATACACACTTCAACCTATATGTCACGTGTACCCACCCCACAAATTTTATAGTCTCTTATATAGCCAACCTGTACACTTCCATGACGAATTCTAAGGCTTTCCTTCCTCTATATGCAGAAATTTTCCCAGAAAATTTTCAAACAATAAAAGGTATCTCAGTTTCCCTAGAAACTTTCTTTAGCTTCCTGTTATGACCAGAACCTGGCTGGAACATGACCCTTTCCAAATACACTCATGTTCTGTCAACATATTTTTACAGAGCACCTTTGAGGTGCACAGCTCTGTCTCACAGCCTCTGAAGAGGAGAACAGCAAGAACCTCCAGGCAATATCCTGGGAAAACAAGAGAGCTGAGTCTGTCCTCTCTGGAGCTGTCTTTGTATGAAGTCACAGAAGCAGGACTAGCCTCTGCACAACTGTCACCCGCCTGTGTGACGTGGGGCCAGACAATGGCCTAAGAGTGTGAGCACCTTCTTATACGAAACGGAGGTTTAGACTGGAGGTCTCCAAGATCTTTGCTGTGTCTCAATACTCTGCAGTTTGCGAATTTACTAAAATAACCATCCCTTGTCAATTTCATCTCCCTCCCTCCCCAGTCATACTTTTTATTTAGTCTGGAGGACTCGGGGAACATTCCTATCATCATTTGTGTAGTAAGATGCTGCAGGTGACTGCTTTAGGACAAGGTGGACTATCAACTTGCCGCTTCTCAAGTTATCTTTCTTAAACACAGTGCCTCCAAGGAAATAACGAGAAATGGAAGCAGGAAATCCACAAGTTGTGACGTCACCATCAAGCAGTGTCCCGTTACTAGGGTCTAGATTGTAAGTAAATTTTTCTTTTGTTTTTGTCTTGGTTCCTAAGGGCCCAGAAATGACCTCCAGATTGTTGATATTTAGTTTCAATAAATAATGAGCTGTAGAGCCTTATGATTACACGGTTAATTCTTAATCATTCCAAGTACTCTTTGTTTTCTTTTAGCCCTTTATAGTTTTATAGTTCCTTTGAACTATATCACTGTTCACCAGAGTATATTAGGGGCAGAGGAAGAAAGCAGTAAAGTTCAATTAATGCCTTTTGCTTTTTTTAGGTAGGCTACTATGATATTTGGTAATGTGATCTGGGGTAACCATTGTCTCTTCTTGCCAAAGGTGATCAAGGATTGACTGTAGGTTTAGAAACAACAACTACAGAAACATTTATGGCACCAATAGGACCACCTCTGAATTACAGCACATTCTAGTAAGCAAGAAGGAGTCGGAGTGATGATGAAGCTATTATAATGTCATCCCCTGACATTATAAGATTGAGAGTTTGATGCAAATTCACTGCCAAGATCCTAACAAGTAAGATGCACAAACTTGAAGGGAGCGCTGGGAGGAAGAAGAGACACAAGCTTACCTGGATCCTTCTGCTCGCCCAGTTTGTCTAGAATGTTGAAGGAGATGTCCAGGTACTCCCTCTGGATGGCACTGACAGCGATCTTTCTCTGCTTCCTCTGCCTGGGAACAATCTGAATCTTAAATTCCGACTCCTCGGTGCCCTCCTCCTCCACCTTCCTTTCAGAATCCTGCTCTGTGTCTGATTCAGCACTGGTGTCCGGCTTCTCACTTTCTGTTGGATTCTCAGCATCTTCAGGAACTTTGAGGAGGATGGTTTTTGCCCCCGAACTCGTCACCAACCCACCCAGCTTCTCTTCCTCCATGCTGGACTCGGGGTTATCGTCCAGCGACACCTCAGGGAGCGCAAACGACTTCTGCAGGAGGTCTCGTTTTTGTTTCAGCGTGAGCGGGCTGCCGCAGGGGAGCTCCGGCAGCTCCTCTGACCTGGATAATTCCTCAGAGTCTGTGGGGTCTTCCAGAGCAAGGAGAGAGGAGTCCATGTTGCCTGCCGACTGAGTGTTTCCTGAGTCCTTAGAAGAGAAGTCTTTGGAACAGTCCTCCACACTGACCTGCACAAGGGGAGTTGTGCTGAGGCTGAGGACCGAGGGGGGGCTGGGGACGGAGGGCGAGGAGGCAGCGTGTTTACCAGAGGCAGCGTCGTTTCCCTGGTCCATGGTCTCTTCCTCGTCGCTCTCCACTATTCGGAGAGGAGGAAGAGGCTCGAACACGAGGGAGTCGCTGTCGGATGAGAGGACAGAGCGTTTCTCGGGTCCAGAGGTTGAATCCGAGGACAGATCTATCAGATCTAAATCCTCTTTGGGAGCTGGCTTTGTGGGAGAGTCGACTTTCACCTCGAACGTCTCCATGCAGTTCAACCTGACTTCTGGGATGACGGGCCTTCGGGCTTCCTGGAAGCCTTCGGTCACCGGGGCGCCCGCGCTGTCGGGCCTCGCGGCAGAGTTCTGTCGGGGGCGGCCCTGGTCGTGCGGTCTCTGCGGGGCGTGCGCGGCCGGGGCAGGGGGCTTATCTAGGTCGCACCGGTCTATGCAGGACTTCCTCCGGTGCTCGTCTAATGTGAACAAGAGCGAGTCTGCGTTCCCTATATCAAGAGATTTTTGTTTTAAAGAGCGCAGCTTTTTTTTCTGAATGCTTTCTTCTCTCACACAGTGTAGAATGCTGTCTTGTAATGCACTCGTTTCTCTATATTCAGCCAGTTCTATTTCACCTGATTAAAACAGAAAAAACTAGTACTATTTTACTTGGAGATTTCACCATTTTCCCCTCCTATGTGGGCATACAATTGGCATCAGTCATAATCACAATCCCCGTTCCACCAGAAGGGAAAACTGACATTCTGGCCAAGTTTTTGTAAGATTTTTTTTTTTTTATAAACCAGAAAACTTTGGAATGTAAAAAAACAAAACGGCAGTTTAAGATCTTATTTCCAAAATCAAGCTTCAGGATAACTCCTCAGCTCTATTCATTTGTGCACAGGAGAGAGGATCACTTTTGGCTGAGGCAGGTCTAGGAAACTACTCAAATTGTGTGGAAGAGAAGCAAACATTTTGCAACAAATCAAATAAGCAATGGCCCTCTAAGACGGTCGTGACAGTAATGGTGTATCTGTCAATTCACGTATATATATATGTATATATATATACTGTTTGTGCATACATATATATATAAATCAACGGTATTAAAATGTGTCATAACGTAATAAAATTAAGATTTCACCCCAAACAAACGGTAGAGTACAACATTTCTGCATAAAATTACTAAGAGGAAAAAATTCATACTTCTCTGAACATTCATCTCAACCGGCTGATATTTCACCATTTTGCTGCCGCCTATCCTTTTCAATCTTGCAAAAAAAGTTTGAGACTCTTTATTGCAGGGTCCAGTAGGTGTATCATGAATATCAGATTCATCAAAAACACTATCTTCTTCTAATTGGGGAGAGAAAGTCAAAATTACACTTAAGAGGTTATTCTCTCTTAGGCTGTGTCTACACAAGCATTTCAATGGAACACAGGCTGGGGTGCTTTCTACACCAGCCCAAGTCTGGCCACGGCTTGGTATTTCATCCAGGCATTAAATTATCCATATGCTGAACAGAGCAACTTTGCAAAATGTTTCCCACGTGACAACTGGCAGCATTTTCCAGAAGGGCATCTCAACACTCCACCAGGGCCTTTATGAGGAAACCCCCCCAGTGCACTTAAAACCAGGTCACACATTCATGCCTGGAACCTGGGACACTGATAGAGCGTGTTGTGGTTTGGGTGGGGGAACAGAATTTTCAGGCTAATTTGGCCATAGAAACTTGAACAAAATGAGTGAACCTTGCCCTTTCCAAAAAGATATGCCGTCCTGGGATTTGAGAACTGGCATAGACACAGCCTAACAGTACATGCACCTTATACTTTGTGAATGCAAAATACTGTACTCTACATTTGGTAATGAAAGAAACACACAACACACAGAAAAAGCTTAGAAAAGCCACTGGTCATCTCAAAAGCTCCACAAATGATTATGGACTGAAAGTGTAAACAAAAAAAAGAAAAGAAAAGAAAACAGAAAGTAACATTTCCTCCTATTAAAGTAAGACTCTTCTCTGAGGACTTTGCCGCATGTACCTATTATGAATCCCAGAAAGAATGTGATTCAAGATCCTGAGGCTCCATAAATAGATTGATCACTTAGAGTGTCTTTTAAGCTTGTTTCTATGTCCTCTTCTATCCCTGTTTGGTCTCTTTTTAATCAAAGATAAGCCCCAAAACACATTAGTCAGGAAAAGGTTGCTATATGCAACCCACAAAGTTCAGTCAGCAAATTTTCTTCTTCATGCTCCGGAATGGTCAAAGTCAGGGGTAAAGCAGGAGAGAAAAGCCTACAAAAATGCATACAAAAATACTCCAATAAATGGAGCTGACCCACTATTTGAGCTGATTAGCACTGAAATCATAATACTTCTCCTATATTTGCATTGACCCATGTGACAAAACACCACATGATTACTTAAGATTTCTTGTGTACAATGGAATTATAAGCATATGGTTAAGTTTTAAGGATAGAACCTATCCTAAAACACAAGATTCTACTAGTAAATGAAATGTGAAGCAGTATATGTCACCTGAAGAAATCATACCAACTTTTTTTTAGCCCAACAAAAAGTGCTACCCATCAAAATGACTACAAAACATCCAGTTAGCTTGTGCAGAGATAAGAAAGCTGGTTAAATCCCCATGTTTCTGGGAGATGCAACACAATGATCTGGTTTTGGTTTTGTTTTCTTGAGAGTGGGTAGGGAAGAGGAAGCTTGTTTGTTTCCTCTAAAAAATATTCTTTGACAAATACAGTTTTTGAAGGAAGTAGTTATGTGACTTCCATTACCTAAATGTGAAATAATTCTCTCAGTCTCCTCAAGGGAAAGACTTCAAGATGGCACCTTGCATCCAGAAAGGTTCACCAAGTACTGGCCTTACCCCTGAGCCCACATTAGGATCATCCACAGTTTAACTGAATCTATCCAATTTCCCAGAACTAGGACTAAAGGCTGTACACAAGATATTCTTCAGGAAGTATCTGAATGCTGATGGAACTTCAAGTACTTACTCCCCAGAGTTCCATATATGACCAACCTAGACACCTGGACTCCTTCAGCAATAAACCAACAGTGAAATGCTGGCTTCAGTTCAACCTACTGAGAAGTCTACAGAAAAGTCCTATTAAATAAGACACTGTTAAGACCAGAAAGGTCACGGGGGTTCTCCGAGGATTGGTTAGATGATGTCACCTTTTACAAGTTAGACTTTGATATATATTAAAAATATACACCTTAGTTCTTCAACTCTCCCTGGAAATGTCCAATTTCGAATATTACTATCAAGTTTCATTCTACTGCTTCGAAGAAAAGCTATCAATATAAAAAGTGCTGATGTTGGAAATAATTTAAACCTACGCAGCACAAAGGTTTCCTGTCCACTGCCTCAAATCGATTCTTATTGACTAAGGAGGCTGGGGGCAAAAAGCGCTTCAGCAAATTTAGACAAAGGTCAGGAGCAGATAGAGACCTACAAGATGAATTCTCCAGGGAATGCTGAGCACCCTTGGGCCACAAGCTCAAAACGAGATATTTCCCACACATAGGGAAAGGCTTGTAAAGTTTCCTTAACCAAACAGCAGACGTTTCCCTCCCCCTAAACATTTATTTCTTTAGAAGCCTATCAACTATTTTCCTTGAATGCTCATTTTAAAAAGGAAATCAGTAACAGTCATGGGAGCATTGGAGATTTGCTGAGACACGAAATGACTTTGGGGCTCCAGAGTGATACCTGAGGGTGCGCCCCTATCTCCTAAGAAAATCACTATCCAGAAGTGCATCACATATTCAAGTAAGGTCGGGACAGAATCGAGAGGCATGAAGTACCTTTTTCTTTCTCGCTGTATCTGCTTATGTTACTGTTGTCGCTGTACAAAGGCCCTGCCGTGGCGTGGGGCTTGCAGCTGTGATACTGCGCGTTGAGCGTGTTGACTGTGATGTGGATGAGATGCAGCAGGACCTTGCTGATATCACAGTCTCGGTAGGGGTACTGCTCGGTGACATGGAGGGAGAAACACAGCGGTTATCCTCAAGGGGAAGCGTCCCACTTGGCCTGGCTATTGATTTTTCTCAGTACCACTTGGGGAATGCAAAGCAATCCACAGGAAAAAAAAAATAAATTCTTCATTTTGACAAGGGACCATATCCTCTCCCCCTTGAATAAGGAATGCGTGTCAATTTATAATTACAAGACCACAGATCTGAGGCACACAGCTGGGGAGGGGTGGGAGGAAGAGGGTCAAAAAGAGGAGGGAAGAGCACAAGGGGCTGAAACTGAACAACAGAAGAAAACAAATTTAAAAGGTAAGACAATATTAATTTGAATTGTTTAAAGATATAAGATGAAAGAAATTATTTGGCATAACCATTGGGTATGTAAAAACAATTTGAAGTATTTTCTTTATTTTCTGACACGGTAAATATTTAAATAAAATATGAGCATAAAAAGAGGTTGCACATCAACGCCATATAATTCATCACTTTTTGTTTTGGACATTTTTAAGTCTATACTGGCATGGCCTGCATTTCTGTTTTCACACCTCTAGCTCTTTGCTTCTCAACACAATTGTATATGATTCTTCATCTGAAGGCCAAATTATAACCCTGCAAAATGCTCAGTGTAGATCTCTTAAGTGTTATCCCCTCTGAGAGAGTCATCCCACTCAAAGGAGTGACTACAGAAACTCACCTTGTAAAGGATGACTAGCAAGGCCTTCAACCACATCTGCCGTATATGAGGTTTTAGGGACCAGAGGGAACAACGAGGTGGCTGTTGAAAATAATGCCTTAGTTGAGGACAAGAGCAGTATTTGAGCACCTGAACCACCAGGGGGAGAAGGTGTTTTCCCAAGTTAATGTTATAGTCCATAACCTGGAAAAGGAAAAAAATTAATAACTGAAGGAAAACTATAAAGAATCTTGATACACCAAAAGGAAACTGTCCAAAAATTAACAATGATGTAAGAAAAGGATACAATAATATTTTTTAAATAAAAACATTACATATAATTCAATATATAAAACATGGTCCCATTATTAAAATGTGCATGTAGGTACATATACAAAGCTCGGTACATATATGTGCTATGTTGCATGCATGTATATGCACAGATATCTAAACTGGGAATCAATGGTTATACATCAAAATGTTAGTAAGCTATTTTTGTCATGGGTTTTCTGGGTATTCCTATTTTAACTTATATTTCTGAAATGAATCTATATAACTTGGATTTGGAAAGAAAAGTAAGGAAGGGCTATAAAGGTTTGGTCTCTGAAATAGCATATCCCTTTATCACAAATGGTTGCGTATCAGTCATCAGCACCAGCAAGAGACAAGTACACACATATTTGCTCCTACTTTGCTTCTGTGTTCATTATATTGCAATCTATTCGAGCTAATTGGTAACAGCTGCCATCAGAGATTTCCTACCATGAGACACTGATTAAGGCGCTTTGAAATATGCTGTCTCTAATTTAAAAAAGAAGTCTGTTACCCACAAGCAAACAAGCAGAAAGTGCTAAGACCTTAGTGGTTCATCACAGTGGCAGACTTGAAATTCCTACCCATACTCTCTAGCCCCAAGTCCAGACCCTTTACAGATTGTACAGCCAATCCAGAGCTTGAGATTATAGCTCTGGTCAAACTAGTGCCCACTAATTCTGCTTTAAATCCATACACCGAAGGAATCCTCACATTGGTGCATAAGGCGAGTGCCCATTTCTGAGGCACTTGGGGTCGTGAGGGGCTGGGGACAATATGAGTGTTATCCCCGAGGAGATGGACTGTTACAGCACAGTAGCCATAACACTGTGGCATAACCTAAAGCAACTAGGAGAGGCAGACAGACATGGGAAGAGCAAAGAAGATGTGATGTGCTGTGAACTGCATGATTAGCTCAACTCTCCACTTGAAGCCAAAAAAAGGCAGGGAGGGAAATGAAACAATAAGTAAACAAGCAAAAAAAAAAAAAATGCACACTCCATTATTATTTTAAACAGATAGGTTTTAGTTTAGGATGATGGAAAAGTTCTGGAAATGGTTAGTGGTGAATGGTACATAACAATGTAGATACGCTTAATACCACTGAATTGTACTCTTAAAAATGGCCGAGTGTTATAGTTTACAAAAAGTTTCATGTTGTTTGCATCGTGCGCACACACACAATCCCAGACTCCCTTTCTGACAGCAGACTGCTGAGTCTCCCTCATCTTTACATCACCCTCCACATCCCCCACCTGGTGAAATAATTTGCCCAGACCTTCACACCCGGCCAAGCTGGCTCAGTGGTATGAATGACTGGCTTCCACGAAAAGCCGTTATCACACTTACTTGGGCAATTCCTGCAATGAACGCATTAAAGCAAGTTGACAGGCGCATTTTTTGCGGCGCGATCATGAAGCAGCCTTCCTGCTGGTCGTAGCCAAGCAGGACATACAGGTGCCGCTTGACCGTGTTGAAGGCCTTGGCGCTGCTGATGTCGGACTCGGCGCTGCTCTCGTCCTTGGCCATGAACTTCATGAGCACTGTGATCAGCTGGTGAACTGTCTGGTGGTCGATCCCAGCATCCTCCGGGAGCAGGTCCTTGATGGTGTTGTCATTCTCGGGGGATTGTTGTCCTGTCAGTACAAGGAGGGTCTTCAGTGGCTCCCCCTACCGTCAGGCTCCCCTACAAGTACGTTTACACCGAAGTCCCACTTAGATACTGATCAAGCACCTTTCCTTGTGCTTCCGCTAACCATTTAAAGGTACGGTTCCAGACAACTTTAAAGGCACAGAAAAGCATTAGTCCCAGGGTGGAAGTTGATGTGTTAATCAACCACCGAGTAATCAGGGTGTAATAAGGGCATGGAAATAAAAACAGGATACCAGAAAGCAAATTATCTTTGTACAACAAAAAGCATACTTAAATAAACTTTGCACTTAGTCATTTTTTAATTAGCTTGGCAAAGTTTTATCTTCGGTGATAGACATTTCCCTTCCAACTTTATAAAATAAGCACATAAGAATAACTACAAAAATAACATTCTAAAATCCACTGAGCACAAAAACATCTAGTTATTTTGTTTAAATTATCATCGTCTCAGTTCAGCTACATTCATAAATCAGCTAGTGCCAAAAAAGTTTTCTTTTTCAAATTCTGAGACATTAGCAATGACATGCTCTTGGAGTGATACAATTGAAATCATAAATAAAATTATAAGTAGCAAATTATAAGCCCTATTTATGTAATGAGAAACATACATGGGTGAGGCACAGACAGAAAGAAAGAAGCATGAACTTTTAAAAACAGGAAAAACGCGACATGAAGGTGAGCTGAAAGGTCACATGGAAGGAAAAACCACTTCGCCCTCGGCTTACCTTCACCCTTCACCTAACGATGACCACACCCGAGCAGCTCCCTAGCTCACCTGACTTCAGTGAGACTTACTCTTCAGTATTTGTATTTTGGGACTTATTCAAAATACCCTCGGTATTCTTTCCCTTGCTTTAACAAGCAACATCAGAGTTTCTACATTGAAAACCAAGCTTTCAGTTTGCTGGCTAGGTCAGCACACAGCCATCTCATCTGTGAAAAGAATGTTCTACTAAATGATGACAAGCTTTGGTGACAAACATCACAAACCAAACCTTGGCTGGAGTCGTCGTAATTACGATACACGGGACACAACAAAGAGCCCAGTAGTACTCTGTACTCATGAACTCTCAGAAATTTAGTAAAATACAGTCCTCCAGGACATGGACATGAGAAGCAACCAGAAGAAATGTTTCTGGCGGGGACAGAAATGAGTTGTCTCCAGTCCAGTTACTTGTCTGGAGCAGGAGCACATATGAGGGGAATTCAGAGTCAGAACCGCACAGTCGTGCGTGGCCGTCTAGTTTTCCCCAGATGATCAGAAGAATGTCAGTCTGTTCAAATGTGATATACTAGGAAATAACTGACCATGAATAATGAGGCAGCAGAATCAACTAAGTCCAAGAGCCTCGAACATAGAGGAAGCCATCTGCCAAATTTCAGGACGGCCCTAAGACAGTGACAACATTTTCTGTCTCCTAGAGTCCGCTGATGAAGGAATAAACATGTGCAAAGATTCTTAGAAAAGTCTTTACCAAAACTAATCCAAATAAAACCTAAGTATTTCTTTAGCATGATGTTTCACATGCAGAGAGTGTGCAATAACTTGGTAACATGACCATTATTGGCCTGCGTCAGCTCCCAGAAAAAGAATTTACTTGAAATGCCCTATTTTACCAAGAGAACCAGAATGTGAAACATTGCTATACAGTATAATTAAATTAAATATTGGAAATAAAAGAGCAGACTGAAAGCAATAAATGCTATGTAAGTCCTCATAAAACAAAACAGAAAAATTTAGAGAACTATATTTTCAGCCTTGAAAAATATTTAATCTTGGTTTTTCTTTTTTCCTCCTGAGTACCGCTTTACAACTACAAGGAGGTATTGCTCTGGGCAAGTTTGGGCCAAGAATGTGACAAGGGTGGAAATCTAGGTTCCCTGCAGGGTTCAGTATTATTGTAGCAGCAGGTGATAGCTGTTATCACATAGCTCATTCCCTAACTCATTTTAGCCCTGAGGGGTCAGGTGGAAGAGAGCACGCCTCCCCCAGTCCTGCCCAGCCACCTCCAAGTCCAGACTGGCTTCACTCCAAAGTCTCAAAATTAAAGACAGAAGTTGGGAGCATTTGAGGACTCACACCCTTGTTTTATAGCCCTGAGAATCTGAGGAGCTCAATACAGAAGAAAATGAACCCCGGACAAGACCCAACGAGGTACAGCTCCACATTTCATCCCACACCAATTCAAGCCTAGGAAATAAGGCACCAAGCTGCTTCTTTAAACAGTTCAAAACTTCCTCCCCTTACAGGTAGATATTCATGTTTCACATCAAACCACAATGTCCTTGATGACTAAGTATCATTTCACATATGCCCTTTTCTCATTTTAGATCCGTCTGCATTATCTTCATTGCTTTAGTTTTACGCTTGCTGTTCTTTGCTTTTCCTGAATAGTCATTAATGAGTTACTTTTTATAAACCATTAAATGCACTGAAAAAGAATGGGACCTTCTGCATAAAGTGAGAAAAAAATATTTTTTCATTCCAATAATTTACATCTTCACTTGTGGACTTTGCGAATCTGTACTTTGCGTAACAGTCTTTCTTTAAAATAGTGTGAGCTTGTGACTGGTCCATGCTTCATGGACAAGTTACCTTAATTTAAACCCTAAGAAAATGAGAATAGAAAAGCTGAAATTTTCTTGATTGAGAGAGACCATATTACTGTATGATCTAAAAGGTTATGAAAATTTTCATTTTGAGATTAAATTCCTACAATATTTTACCTAAGGTGTGACAACTAAAACATTTCAAAGTCTAGTTTTGCATTATACTCTATGGAATGCCTGTATCTGATTTAACCATAGAGATTAAACAAGTCAGAAGATTTGAATTTATCAGTCTGTAAAGAAAAAGATGCATCTTTGAGACAGAGCTTTTCCTACCGTCACTGGGCTGAGACCATCAGTCTGTCCAGAGGGGCACAACCGATGTACACGCCAAAGTACAGTTCAGTTCTCCTTATGCAGATGATGCGAAACCAGGCGAGACCAAGATCTGCTTCTGCAGACTTATCTCCTATGACCCTACCCCTAAATACTCAATATTCTCTTAAGCTGGGGTACTCTCGGATCGCAGCATGTAGCCCACAATTTCCCACCTTTGTGTCCTTGTTCATACTGTTGTCCTTGCCTTGCAAGGTGAAGCTCCACCACCCCCTGCCCCCCATTCTAGCTTATGAATCCCAGAAATAGGAATCCAGAAGCCATTCCTGTTACCTTCCTATCAGCAATTGTATATTACCCCTCAATTCTGTAAAACTCCAAAGACAAGAAATAAAGGGAGATGGGAGGGCAAAAGGAAGAATGGAGGAAAGCTTCCTTTAGCATTTCCTAACTATCATGTGGTAAATAACTTTCGCAAAACAGAACTTTTTATTTGTTCATGTGCCTTTTCCCCCCTATAAGAACAAAGATTCCTTGAAAGTGCTTTGTTTTACCTATTTTTTACATCCTGTGCAGAATGTGGGGCTCTGCCAGACATATATAGATGCTTATCATTCATAAATGCTTACATGCATTGATTCAAATAAATATTTTGAACCTTGTCTTTTGCATTGGAGAAAAACTGATGAAATATTCAAACCGCAAGGGAAATAACTAGAGAAACAGGGAATATTCCTCTGTATGAAACAACACATTGACCCCTCTGTCAAACCAACAAATGACACTTAGGTAGAAGAAAGGACCCTTCTATGAGCTCTCTACATAGAGAGCTCTACATTGGTCCCACAGTCAGTCATCTAGCATGACAAAGGGGGTCACGTTATATCGGTAGTTCTAATTACACCTCCTCACTGATCTCTCTAGCTCATTAACTCAGCTGAAAGCTTCATTCACAGAGCTTTGCTGGGCGTGCACACATCCACAAAGGGGCCATAAAGCTGGAGCAGGGGATTAATTCCACATCCTTATGTGCGCTCCATCCTGCCTTTCCTCTTCCTACCCCACATCCTATCACTACACATTTCCATCTCCTCCACTAGTCAAGGCCTCCAGCTCTCTCCATTTGCATTTGGCACGAACTGTCCTGTTGTGCTATGACTTTCACTAGATGAGCTTACTCATGTTCATAATGTACGACCCTTATTGGACTATAAGCAAATTGAGTGTACAAAAAAGTTTATATCTCTTTGCATTCTTTATATTTCCTAGTACAGCAGGTGCCCAGAAACTGTCATTTCCCAAAACTACCATTTCAAACGAGAGCATTCCTAGGATAACAACTGTAGTCTTCAATTCACTGACTTTTAATGATCGTAAGTGTTGTGTGAGTAAAGGAGTGAACTACAAATCATTTCCAGAAAGAGTGATCCCAAAAAGAAGCAATTTGGAATTCTAGGCTGAGACACTAGGAGAGAGGAAGATCAATAAAGAGAGTTTTATCAATTTGCTCTAGTATTGGGCACTTTGATACAAATTCAAACCATGAAATCTCAAGACTTCTCTGCAGGTTAGAGTAGAACTGAGAGTATTCCAATCTCTTGAGGTATCAGGAAAACTCTAGAAATCTGTAAGTCTTAACTGCGAAGGACCTTTTGGTCTGAACTGGCTGTACACCACACTGTGGCAGGCCTGAGTGTCCAGTCAGCTCCAGAACCAGATGGGGTCCTCGGGCCCCACAAGGCAGCTCACCAGGAGGGAACTGTAGTGGAGACAAAGTAAATCAAGCTCTGTTTCTATCAAGTTAAATGTAACTTTGAACAAATCATCTAGACAGAATTACTTCCTCGGGACCTGAGTTTTCCTGTTTTTATATTAAGTGGGAAAAAAAAACCACAATACTTTGCATATATTCAGAGTTGTGATACCAAAGTTAGATTATTTGTATCAAAACACTCTTCATAGGTGAGAATGTACTATACACATATATGCAGTATTGTTGTTTCATTATTAATTTCAGGAGCTGAGAACAAAGATGTAATTCAGCTTCCTGTATTCCCACGGAGCTGATAATGTTTGTTCAATGCTGTGCTGTTGTTACACACTATCACTACTGTATTACAGTCAATTAATAGTCAACAGGTATTCTGAGTCACCAGTGACAAAGAATTCCTGATTCTTCCAGCATCAGTGAAAATATTGTGTACTTATTATTAATATACCAATTTCAGAGTAGCAGTGGAAAGACTGTGTATTCCATCAGCTAGGATTAAATTAAGGTGCAGAGCTCCTACCAGCAGTTAAAACACATGCCTTGCAAGAGAGATCAAGACAATTAAGCTTCAGAACCATATTTGTCAATAACAAACTTGTGAAACTCATTCCTCTCTGGGAACTTCAGCTTCCTTTTCTATAAAATGAAAACACTAACACAGCTATACTGTTAGAGCTATGATATTTATGAATTTTACTTATATGCATAAACACCTTTGATTCAAATCACAAAAGTCCTAGAGGAAAGCCGCTCCTCCTCAGCCCGACAGGGTATGCCTTCTACACAAGAGTGCAAAATTCGCTGTGGGTAACATGTAAAAGCTAAGATCAGAGAGCCATAAACTATAAATTCAATGTCTGAAGTCCAGCCTAAGCAGCAAATTAAAAATCAAGCCTTACTGCATAATTAAAGGCATCTGCTTTATTTCAGGCTTAATCAATAAGAGACCTGGCTTAGAGGAGCTCATTATGCACCAAGCAAAAGTATGTTGGGTGAGTAGCAATTCCTTTGGTTTCCAGAGTTACTATCGTAAGTCACCCTGTGCAATCTTACGATCACCCTAGTGTCTTTACTTCCATATTAAGACAGTCAGCGTCCAGTAAATAACACAAATAATGAAAAACTCTCTAGTGTGAAAATGCTGTATAAAGTGAACTTGTGGTTTCCAAATCTAAGCGAGTTTTAGTGTCAATTGTCTTTCCAGAAACCTTGCTTTATACTGAATATAAACAATACAGGTACCTGCCCCTTTTCCATCTGGTCACTTCTGGTAGGACAGTTACATGCCCGAAGGCTTTTTATTTAACTTCAAAAACATGTGGACAATATCCTAAAGAAAGGTAAGAAGGCACCTGTGCTTGGATTATTAAAATGGGTAATAATAAAGACTAGCTTTACAATTCAACCCTAAGACCAAAAAAACAAAAAATGGAGCAAAATAAAGATAATTTGTGACATTGCCTGAGACCAGTTTCAAAAAGTAAAAGTCCTAACTCAAGGGGACTTGATGAATTTCACATCTGTGATGAACTCAGCACCAGAAGTTCTTATTTTCGCTTAATTTATTTTTCAATCTCGACACAATCAAGGCATATGGAATGCGCAAAGCAAGGTCGAGGGACACTCCCATGTGTTCCTATTCCTTTTTTTCAATCAGTTTTCAAAGAGAAAATACTCTGGCTGACACCTCCCAACTGCATTCATTGTCTTTGGGGCAATCTCTCGTCTCCCCCTTTCCACGCCTTAACTGCCCCTCTTTCTAGCATCCTGTTTATAACACATAAAATGCATCTTCTTGAAAGTCTCCTTCAGCGAGACTTTCCTTCTGAGAACGCTGGCACCATTCTGAAAAGCTTATGTTAACACTATTCTTGAATTAACAACCAAATATGACACATAAGCGGTAATTTCCAAGTTTGTTTTTGACAAGTAAGCAGGTATTCCAAACCTTCACAATATTCCCAATAAGTCATGCCACTGTGCAGGTCTGCCACGGCCTTGCCAGTTTTCCTCCCAACCTTATGTGCACCACAACAAGCTGCAATCTATCGTGAGACAGCAAATGACAGTTACACTGCTCCACGCTGAATATGATCCTATGGTCTTGCAAACCATGGGAACCCTCATTTCTCTGAGAGACAGAAATGTATGTGGAGTTGCAAAGAATCAGGAATGGCTAGGGGATGAGTGAATGACGGTGATTCAAATGTATAGCCTTTTAAAATGTCAATGAAATGTATGTTTTTCCTAATGCAGATATAAATGAACGTAATATTTCTATGTGTAAATACACATACAAATATAAGTAGTATGTATAATTCTAGTCAAATTGGCTCTCTGGGGAGAAGTGCATAGTTGGGTGACTTGATGCTTCTTACTGGACCAAAAGTCAACAGAATCAAAAGTTGTCCGCCAGTATTAAGATGGAAAGAATCAGTGTGTCAGGGACTCAAATGCTTGAGCATCTGGGGTGAGACCCTCGAAGCTTGCAAATCCTAAGCATATGCCTCTGGTCCAGTTAGAGACACCACATTCTTTACCTTGTCCACCTGTGATAGACACTTGCACACGGCCCTTCAATGTCAGAAGTACCCACCTGGCGTCTGTTCAGGTGTCCCACCGAGAGCTGGAGCAGACTGCTCTTGCCTGGTCAACCTCACAGCTTAAAAATCAACAACAACTCTATTTAAATAAGCATCAAAAACAACCTGCCCTTAGAAAATATACTCACTGCTAATGGCATGGAAAGTTAGGGCCAAGTTTAGTTTTCCTATCTGTAAGTAATGTCCCATAAGATGTTTACATCACAAAAGTTTTGTGGTTTTATCTGAATCTCAAACATATCTTTCAATGTTAATCTTTACCATTCTTAATCTTTCTTAATTCTTAATCATTAAAATTGTCATGTGATAGTCTCACCTATATGTGGACTATAGAAAAACAAAACGAAGGGTCAAAACCAAACCAGTAATAGACCCTCAGCTAAGGCCACCAGAAGGGGCGGGTGCCAGGGTAGGAGCAGGGAGCATGAGGGGCCCAGTGGAGCATGGTGGGGGGCTCAAGGGCACTGGCCGTGGTGTGATACGTACATTTGTAGTGTAGGGGTTTAAATCTACACCCCCCCAAAGCATATACAACAATGTAAGTGCTATAAACCAACTTTACCTCAATAAACATAATTTGAAAGGAGCATACATTAAAAAAATTACCATCTGAGTCAATTTTAACAAGAAATAATAATACATAAACTTCATATTGCAGAATGATTGGTTAGGTTACAAAATTTTATATAGAAGTTGTATTTTATTTCATCTAGGTTTTGGTTTCTAGGATCTGATTTGGTTTTACCTGGGACCTACTACAGAGCATTCTTAAACGCCCATTTATAGTTCTCTTTGCTCCCTGAAAAAAACTGGGCTATTGATTGCTAAAAGGGCTTTGCTTAAACTCTTCCCAAAGTTCAAAATACCACATTTCCATAGCTTGTCATAAAATAGAAAAAAATGTAATAAATCAAATCAAATCATATTTATGATTAAAAATGGTTATGTTATAGAAGGCTGTCTTCTAATAAATGCCAAAGAAAAAGCAAACTTTTCAGCTTCTGCAGGATTCGACATATGTTTTATGATGTAATTTTATTAACTTCACAGTAGTTAAAAATTTTAATAAGTTTTATAACAGTAATATATTTAAATATACACATTCATTATTATGGTGACTTAGTTATGCATATTTAATTATTTGTCATTCATCAGCCATTAATATTATCTTTAGCGTTCTAGTCATTTGGTAATTTAAGAAGATTTCGTTCCCTTTAAAAGCACAATATAAAGAAGGACCTTTAGAAAACTAGTCTGAGGGGTCATCTTCAAAATGAACTTCTTATTGGTTTGTCTGGGAACTTGCTTGGCTGTGTCCATCACACATGGAAAGAAAATAACTTCCAAATTTCCACTCTAACCCTTAGCTGCCATGGGTCTTACTGTCCAATATCTTACTCAGGAAGCTCTTCGGTTACTAGGCTGCTGGTGCAAACGTTCCCATTCTAGGACCTAGGAATAAACGCTGCTTGTGATTCTCAGTTGATTTGCTGCCTTCTACATTTCAAAACCATCCACTGCTGGGAGAGGACTCTGCTTCACCCCCAAACTGGAGCATAACCAGCCAGGGCACTGACACCCCGAGGAGATTCTCTAGACAAGCTGCGCGAGCTCAGTTTGCTAAATACACTGCGCTTTGTGAACACTCAACAAGACATGCCAGCCCCAGAGAGACACTAAACAGATTCAAAAGGAGGATGGAAGAAGGTACTCAACGGATTTTAGAAGTCAGGGTCTCAGGAAGGGAGAGCGCCCTCTTGGACTCCGCAGGGCCCTTCACACTGTCTCTCAGGGAGCGCACGCTCTTCTGGCGGTTCCTGGCAAACCGAGCCCTCTTGATCTTCCACAAGGCCGCATCGCTGAGGTTGGCGACGTTGGTCCTCACGGCAGTGATGGCTTGCAAAAGAAATCAGAGGTCATCATTTTCTTTGGTGGGTTACGTGATACAACTAATGTGAAGCTGTCCATTTCGATGCTAAAATATACCTTTTATGGACACGAGTCCTCCTCTCCCTCTAGGATGAATCTTACACTTAAAGAACCTGACTGTTGCCTAGGAAGGCTCCCATCTATCATTGTTCTATTTAGATTTTAAGATTGAGTCATCTACTTTTGTTATCACTGGGTAAGTAGAGGAGTGACCACGGTCTTTCCCCATCTGTTTAGAGCTGCAGGGGACCGGTTAATAAGCACGCAAGCGTGACTTTGCAAGGTGCAGCTGCATCTCACAAATATGAAAATTGGATTATATTTAAGGAACACAAAATCACAAGTGCTATCACAAAGAAATGAGAAGAATTGCTACTTTGTGATGTCTGAAAATTGTCAACACGTGGATCACCATAGTAAATATTTAATGAGCAGTGGATGAGCTGCATACATGAAGTCACTGCACCCCCCTAGTGGGGATTAAGCTACAGGCAAAGTACCTCCTGATTCTCTAGCCAGCATAAGAACAGGGACAGTGACTCTGTTAAAGCAAGTTCTTTTGCTTACTTGTAGGAAAAGGAAATTCCTTGTTACAATCCAAATGTAGCTGAGCTTCCAAAGAAAGCGTTTCGAATCTGTTGACAAAAAACTCCCAACTCAAAGCAGGAATGTCTTGCTTAAGAAAATGCAAGAGGAGAAGCTTGCTCAATATTGTGGGTCGATCCTTAACCACAGTATCGAACTGGAAGTCAAGACAGAGACACAGACCCTGGGGGGAGGAAAGTCAGACATGAACATCTAAGTTACTTCAAAACCAATAAACTAAGCAAACCCAGTGAACAACCTCCTCAGCCCACATTTCTAAAGTAGAATGATGCAACTGAGGTCCTTTCTATTCCAAGTTCAATGGGAAAAAAATGCAGAATGGAGCTGCTTCTAATTGTAGAGTATCGCCTGAATTTTGATTCAGAAATCTGAACTAAATGTATGTTACTGATCTTCTGGTGCACTAAATAATAGTCATTTAACCCAAATACCCGCAAGCCAGTGTCTCTTTTTTCAATGACTATAGTTTCCATTAAGAGAAAAATACTGTCAAAGCTACATCTTAGAATACACAAGAAAGTAGTCTTTACATTCCCTTTTGATGTTAAATTCTGTGGTTCTAAGAAAAATGAAGTCATCTTGGAATGTGAGTAGAACATGGAATCTTAAAAAGTCAAAATTGGAATTGATTAAGCATTCTTTTCTTTTTAAATGAGATTACCATTCCCCGTTTTTTAACTAAATGAAATTTAATTTTTAATTTAAAAACCACCTTACAGAATCACATGACTTTCATCTAATCAGTACTCTGATGTGCCAAGCCCTGAGCAGTGTAAGACATACTAGTGCCTAGTCTTATCGAGACCAACAAAGAAGAATTATCCAGAGGATCACCGGGAATTTTTACAGGGCTTGTGTGCGCCCACGGGTAGCATAACCCTATATAGTTTCAGATCCTGCACCATTTGCCCTTCTCCTTAGTCTCGTCACAGGAAGAAGCGCAGCCCTGATGGGAGGCAGAGGACACGCGCGGAGACACAGCCAAGTCACAGCCTTTATTAAAGTCGGACCTGGGCTTGCTCTGCCACTTACCAGGTGTGTAACTCTGAAAATGTAGCTTAGTCTTCCTAACCCTCAGCCTCCCTGCCTGTAAAATGGCAACATTTTACAAGAGCTGGGATACAGGCAAGAGACACAGGGAGTGAGAGGATTCACCAGCGACAAAGTGGGAAGAAGGACAGGCAGATAGATTAAAATACACTGCTGAGGGGAGCAGCGGGCCAGGCAGGAGAGGTCTGCTGCGCCATGTGGGTCCCCCCCTGGCCTGGGGTCGAATTTGCACTACAATGGCTGTGGAAGCCCCACAGTGTGGTGCTCAACCCCTTGTGCCAACAGGGAGGCCCTAAAATGGGAACACATAAAAGGCCATTGTGAGGACTGAGATACTGTATGATGGGATATTTTTCATACACTGCCCTGAAAACATAGTACCTCTGTGACAAATGTGAGCTCTTGCTATTATTAGTAGTTTAATAATAATACTATAATAAGTCAGGTGCCAATATGGAAAAGCAGATCAGGAATTCAGAGGTTCTAGCCTTAGTTCTCGCCCTAATTCATTCTGTATCCTTTGATCAGTTACTTCTCAATGAGCTGGTTTCTTCAACTATTAAAATAAAGGAGTCCAGTGAGATAAATATACAACTCTCTCCAGGTCTCATATTTCTCTTTGACTTTGATTGGTGGTATGTCAAATGAGTACCATATTTACCTTCTCGTGTTTTTCTTTATGTCATCACTCATCTGATTTCCCTTAGCATCTAGCTTCTAATGACAAGGGCTTCCAGCCCAGGAAGTAGCTAAACATAAGAAAAACTAGCCTCATTCAAAAATCTGCCACAAAAAAAAAAAAAAAAGCGCTATACAACAATTACATCTCTCAGAAGTGATACCAGCATAGGGACAAAGACTGAAAAATAAAATGTTGATCAATAAAACCCAGAGATCTGTTCATAAAACGTGGTTTGAAGGTGCTTTTCCCTCTTTAAAAACGTCCACCAGCAGCAGCAGCAACAGTACATGTATTTATGTACAAATCACTCAATAGCTTAGTAGACGAAGGGGAACGCCATCCCCAGGGCAGACACACAACTGAGGGGTCACCTGCAGTGCTGGCCTCTTGATGGTGTCGAGCAGCAGGCCGGCCCTGGTGGCCACTGCGGGGTTCACGTCTTCCACCGCCGTCAGAAAGCAGCAGAAGGCATGTGCCAGGGAGTACTTTAGCAGGTGGTTTTTGGTCACTGAGTGAATATCCAGAAATCTACAAATTACAGCCACTTTTTCCACTGCAATACAAAGGCAGAGGACAAAAAAAAATGACATTTATCTAGACAGTCTAGAGAATGGAACCCACAGCAAAAAGTCTGCTCTGGCTCCCCACATGCTGCTTTTAAATACCAAATGCTATAGTCTAATGCCGCCTTCTCCCGTGCTCTTTCTCTTTTCCCATGCCCAGCAGACTGTTGACTGCTGTGTTTTTCTGCCAGGCAGCTTGATGAGCTCTGGGTTATCTTTCTATTTCTTTAATGATTTTTTTCCTTTATTTAACTTCCAATTACACTTCAAACCACTCAACATGCCTCCATGTTCATTTTTTTTTTGGTCATTCCACAGAGACTTTGCCGACCACAGAGGGAGGGAAGAGGGAGGGGAGAGAGAGGTGCCAGGGCCTGGCTCCAGGTGTTCTGGACCCCTATTCCACTTCAGGGGGGTGTTTTAACATGACTTGAACATGTCATGGTGTGACATGATAACTAGTCTTCCTGGGGCTATAGAAGCCATAGACTTCTTTGAAATCGATGCAGCCTCCCTTGATAGATTTCCAATTATTCTACAAATCTGTTACTTGATCCCAGTCACTCTTAACGCATAACTTCACAAAAAGTGCCAGTAGTCAGGGGAGGCACAGAGCATTCAGACTCTGCTTGTGCTGTCCTGCAGCCTGGAATACCCCTTCTCTTCCGTCCCACTTACGGACATTCCACCATCTTTAAAGAACCTGCTGCTGAAGTTCTGCCTGTACTGTAAAGTCCACTCCGCCCTCCTAGTGGCCTTCCATTCCAAGAACTCCTGCAAAAATACTACTTTGTGTGTTTATACACAGTTATGTGACAGACATATCTTTTGTGACCTTGAGTCATTTTTATACCCTTATAGTTTATTAACCTATCACATGTTTACATTTGGTCTCATTGATTAAATGAAGAGTATCTTGAAAACAGGAATTTGTCATACTTTGTTTTACTGCTCCCGTAATGACTCATCCACACAGTATATAGTCAATAAATGCACGAATTCACTTATTTTTAAAACGCACAGGTTAGGGCCTCCCTGGTGGCACAGTGGGTTAAGCACCACACTATGAAGCATCCTTAGCCACTGTAGCACGAGTTCGATCCCCGGCCAGGGAGGGGACCCACATGGCACAGCAGACCTCTCGAGCTGCCTCACCCACTGCTCCCCTCAGCAGTGTGTTTCAGTGGATCTGCCTGTTCTGCTCCCCACTCTGTCTCTGGTAAATCCTCTCACCCCACCCCCACCCCCAGACTCCTGGCCTGCACCCCAGCTCTTGTATGTATAAAATAAATCTTTTTTAAAAATGCACAGGTGTTAAACACGTGTATGTCTATAGCTAAGGAGCTATGCCAGGTACCAAGGGAAGACAGAAGAGGAAAAATCAATTGTTATGGGATGATGTTTGTGTCCCCCTTCCTCCTCCACCTCCCCGCCAACCCCCCACCCAAATTCACATATGAAAGCTCTAACCACCTAACTTTGGGTTTAGATGAAGCCATGATGGGATTAATGTCCTCAGAAGCCGAGGAAAGGAGACCACAGGGCTCTCGCTTTCTGCAATGAGGGGACACTGACAAGAGAACCAGCTACAGGCTCTCATCCAGGAGCCAAATCACAAAGCACTTGACTTTAAACTTCTCAGTGCCCAGAACTGTAAGAAAATTACTTTCTATGGCACAATCCATCCAGTCCACAGTATTCTGTTATGGTAGCCTGAGCAGACTAATGCGTGAATCATTCACCACTCGTGACTTCAAAGTCAAGTCAACTACAAGACAAGCACAAGCATAACATGCAAATGCAAAAATTAAATGCAGAAATAAATTTATGCAAATGTATTTGCAAAAAATTAAACGCAAAAATTTTAAAAGCTGTAAATGGTACTAGTAAGGTTTAAATAAAAGCTTTGGAAGATCTAGGGATAAAGAACTGCCTTTCCATCAAGGGAACCAAGAAGGCGGAGTTCAGTGGAAACACTGGAAGTGGAGCAAACAGAGGTGACATTTGGGACCTTGTAGGGAAGAGGTTTTCAGGGGGATGTACAGAGTGGCCATGGGCTCCGAGCAAGGGGAAGCAGTGAGCAGTGACGAGATAAAATGATATATTTAGAATCTAAAGATGAATGGGAATTGAGGCCACGAACACTTGCAGTGAGACCGTGGGAGGTTTTACATGTCAGCTTAAGGAATCTGAACTTAATTATCTAGACATTTAAAACCCATTAAAAATGTTTCACACAAAGCAACAGCAGTGTCAGGGCTGGGATTCAGAAGATTAATCTGGCAACAATCTAATCCTTAAATTGGAATGAAACAGCATAGTTAAATATTTGTTTTATTTGCATTTAAAGTTTTATACAATGTTGTCAATATTATGTAGTTTTACTAGAAACTTTTACTAATCCAGTTCCTGGCAACATCATGTGTTATTATATAAATAAACCAGTCCCTGGAGTTCCTGGGGTGTTAAAAAGCTAGAACTGTTTAGGACATTAAGGAACTGTAATAGTGAATGCACCTGATGAGACCTCTTTGCCTGTGTATCTTTGAGACCCTACGATAAACAGAATCATTCTGGCCAGGCCCATGTTAACGCCACCCCTGCTTGCTTCTCCCTGGGTTGCTCAGGGAACACACGCAGTGGAGTCAGCAAGCGAACACAGCATATCCAGCCTGCTCCCTCCCGTTCCTCTGAGAATCTGCTGTCTGAGCACTAGGAGATTATATCCCTCACTGCGCCAGACTGGTCCTTGATGCTCCAGTGGCAAGGACATGCTATCTTGTATACCTGGAGGACTTGCTAAACGTGTAGATTCATGGCCTCATCCCCTGAGGTTTTGATTCAGTAGGCCTAGGATGGGGCCTGCATTTTTTAAAAATATTTATTTATTTATGCACACAAGAGCTAGGGTACAGGCCAGAGTCCAGGGAGGTGAGAGGATCCACCAGAAACAGAGTGGGGAGCAGAACAGGCAGATCTAGTGAAACACACTGCTGAGGGGAGCAGCAGGCCAGGCAGCTTGAGAGGTCTGCTGTGCCATGTGGGTCCCCTCCCTGGCCAGCGGCAGGGATCGAACTTGTGCTGCAGTGGCTGAGGATGCTTCATAGTGTGGTGCTTAACCCACTGTACCACCAGGGAGGCCTGGGGCCTGCATTTTTAACAAATAGTCTCATTTATTCAGATGGAAGTAACCTATTAGATTGACTTCATAATTTACCACTCTGCCAGGACACATCCGAGAGTAAACAAGGGTGAAAATCACAAATATACCTGGACGACAGACACTGAGACTATCTAGGCTAACCTGCTCCGGGCCAGCCTCCCTAAGAACCTCTCTGCAAAGAAGTATCATAGAGATAAGTCAGCCAAGATGAAACAGCAAGGAACACCAGCCAATAGGACACGGTCCTTTAAAAAGAGAGGAGGGAAAGAAAGGGTCCAAAACAGGTATCATGGCTGGACATCCATCTGCTCTGTGACCCAGAACTTTCAAGCAAACACAGAGGTACCTGCTTCAAACCTCATCTTCCAGTCTTTGCTGTTGAAATTGCCATTTATGATTGTCCAGAAGATGTCAGCACCATGAGGAAGTGACAGAGCGTGGAGAAGGAGGGGAACTGCCAGTGAAGACAGTTGGGAGAACTCGGATTTGACGACTCTCCACAGGCTGGGGAATCAAGGAGAAGCAAAGCGATTACAGTTATGATAACCTATCCAGAAACAAAACCCTATGACCTTAGTTCATGAGAAATGTAGTCAACAGGAGCTGGTAGAGAGGCTGTTGGTAAATCAAACTCATCCGTGAGACTATAATCCTCTGATGAACTTTCCTGTGCTCTGCTCTGTTAATGTTTTTAAGAAATTGCTTTTACACAACATTATAGAAAAATGCCATTTAGCGTTACTTTAAAACAAAATTGTATGTTATAAAATCAGGCCTATAAGCGAATATTAAATAACATACAGTGTTGATACTAGCTATGTTTGACTGATGGAATGGTAAGTGAATTCAAACTCTTCCTCACACTGAGCACCTGGGCGCATGCGGGGCTGCCTGCCCAGCGCCTTCCCTTCCACTCTAGCAGGACTCTTTTCCCACAGGAGTGCCTCTCCACCCCTGGCAGGATGTCAGTCAGGGCTCCCCATGCCCCTATTAACAGTGAACACGGAACCCAGGCTGTCTGAAGTCTGCGAGGGGGTGACTGGCTGGACAGGCATATGACCAAGCCTGGGACCCCCCAGAATCCTTTTTCCCAGTTAAGGTAACTGGGAGTTAGAATACCTCTCTCCTTCAGCTCGGGAAGAAAGGGGAGTGTCGGTGCAGAGCTTCTAGTGTCCCCCTTCCCACCTCACAAAGACAGCCCGCTGGGGAAGAAGCCAACACAGGGAATTAGCTAAGTGCTGGGAGGGAGGAGAAAGGCGTGAGCCAGTCCTGGTGACTTCCTGAGAGGACCGGCCGTCCTGAAAGTGGACCGCTGCCCATCAGCGTGTGCCGGGCAAGTGCAGTAAGTCCCAGTCCACTTCAGCCAGACGAATTCGGAATATACATCTTTAGTCAGGATACATTATGTTTCAAAATCTTCACTCCCTCATGTAAAATAAAGTGTGCCTTTTGTTTGTTTTTGTTGTTGTTTTCATTCCGCTCCATGGTTAATATCTGAACCAAAACTACTTGTCACAAAACCTCTAGTGACCCCTGAGAGATAAGAGGGCGCCAGGCACAACCCGCCTTGCAAAGAACATATCGTGGTGCCGGTCCCGAGAGAGGCCTGTTCCCGACAAGGCACAGCAGAGCACAGGAGTGAAGAGGAGCATTTCTCGAGCACCAGGTGCTTCCTCTAAGTAATGGCAGCCAAACAGGAGTCTAACCCAGGCCCGCCACCGGTGAGCGGTGTGACCAGGTCTAAGTTTCTGCTTCCTCCCAACGCGGTGTACGGCAGGTAACGATGTGCGGTCGTCATCACACCGCAGGCATCCGAACCCCTGCACTGCTGTCACTACGGTGAGGAGGAGGGTGGCTCCGCACACAGCAGGCCCAGGCAGGCTGCAGGGAAGACGAGGACCTGGTCTGCGTCCTCGGGGATCTTGCTGTTTAGTTCAAAGAGGCGAACGCTACGCAGCACTGTCAAGACCATCCCGGGACCCAAAACTCTGAGTGCACAGTCGCATGCGGCTTCCCAAATTCTCTAAGGAAGCCTAGCTTGAAAATGAGCATCCTTTCCCCAGGTCTCTTCTCAGTTTTCGTGTCAGGGTGGTCCACTGAGGAAAAGACCTAGGCTCGGAGCCCCAAAAGCTGAGGCGAGACCAGTGCTGCCAACAGGCCCTTTGGCCCAAGGACACCGATGTGACCACAAAACCCGGCCCGCTTGGAGTTCCCTGGGAGTCCCCTGTCAGAATGCTGGTTGCTGTCTGTGACCAGCCCAGAGACACCTGCTGCGCAGTCCTTCTGGAATCATCCAGAAGTGACTTTCGCACCTCTGAATTCTACAAAACAGTCATCCATCACGCACCCTGGAACTGAGAGCAATTCAAACAAAGAGAAGGTAACCAGTGGTCTTAGTTTATCCAAGATTGTAGGCTGCTTTATACTTGGTGTTTTGAGATTATAACGAAAACTTCCTCTCTCCTTTCAAAAAGTAGATGAGTTTGAACAATAAATGATGCAACCACCTTCCCTAAATGCAGAACTCACTCCTTTCCAATTAGATCACAAATTCCCCAAATGCCTAGCGTAATAACATATCTAGTAACATTTGTTAAAAGAATGAATAAACAAACAAAATGAGTAAAGAGCCTTAACTTTATTGCCACTAAATTAATTTGAACCAACCTTTTCTTATTTTAATCACCTCAATCTGTTACACACACATGAGGAGAGTATTTGTCTGACTTATATTAAGGAAAATTATTATAACAGTTATTTCAAGGTTCTCAGGGGAAAAAAACATTTTGAAAATCAGGGCAATATTTTACCTTTCGCAAAATGCTTCAGTGGTCACTGAAAAATATCAGACAGTATACGAAGAGATTTTAGATGTCTATTAAGAGTTCTATTTCAAATACAAAATTAACTAAGTCAATGACAGTAAGGAAATGTTAACATGTGTGTTGACATTTTTGTAGGTATTCTATATCTTAAGTCATCTAATAACTAAAAGGTATTAAAAAATCTTTATTTTACCTTTTCTCTTTTTATAGTACTAGTAAAGAAAATCCTATTATCATATTGACATACTTTAAAAATGGATGAAATAAAAGTAGTTCCCAAAGCAATATGTTATCCTGCTAAGAAAAAGAACCCAAATGAATTGGTGGGTCTTATTCTGACTTTTTCACACCTAAAGCCTAAAATATATAAACACAGAATAAGCAAACTAATTAGGAAGACATACCTTGCAATTAACATATGATCCTGAATGTAGGCTAAAAACTGAGGATGATCTTTCCTGGCGATATATAAGCACTCTCCATGTAGACAGAGAATCTTCAGGCAATTGAGCATATTAAAAAGAATGTCTGGCTCTTCAAACTTCGCCATTTCCTGGTCAGAGAACCACATGGTCACTGAGTCCCCTAAGGCAACAGCGCTGCTACCAAAGCCAATGTCATTTCAAAAAACACATACCTGGAAAATGGTGTAGATCAACCTCAATGTTACTGGCAGCTGCTGGTAGCAAAATTTTCTCTCAGTGTCATTCTTTATTGCTGTGAAAAAATAATTGCACAAGGATGAGAAAGACTCCTCCTTTTCCCCACTGCCCATCAATGGTCAAAAGTCATAAAACCAAGAGGGGTGGCAACAGATACACTATATATTCTGAAGACTTTGTGCCACGTTTCTATTTGCTCTCGAGTTAGCATATGTCTCTTCTGTGACGCAGGAGGAGGAAACCATGTAGGCTTAGGACTCTGCTTCCACTTCTGCTGTGCCCGCAGCGCGTATTCAGATGCCTTTAGCTCCCTGGGCAGCCCAGGCCCACCCTCTGCTCCCGACTCTCCTGCAGCCTGGGGCCTCATCAGGTACACCAGCCCACTTGACAGGGTGGGTGTAGACGGAAGCAGGTGCAGGCTGAAGAGAGCCGTTCAAGTTGCAGTAAGTGTTCAAGGAGGATTTTGTCATGTGGGGCCACAGGGAGGGGGCGTTTCGAGGAATTTGAGCATAATCCAGACAGAACAACTACCAGTGGTTTTATCTTTTTGTGAGGATCTGGAAAAGCTTTGCTGCCACGAGAGGTAGAAGGAAATGATAATACATTGCACTGGGCACACTAGAAGAAAGAATTCGCATTAAGCAGATACAGAAGTTAGTGTAGAATGTGTGCAAATTACCATGATCTTGGCGGTCCTGGGACAGAGTCCGACCCCGTGGCACATCTGCCAAGCAGGCTGCGGAGGACCTCCCCTGCCTGGCAGAAGCACAACCCAGGCCTGGGCAGCAGCGGGGTATTATTTCCAAGTGAACCACCAAACAAGATCTTGACTCGGCCACTAACTATCTGTCCAGTATTGGGGCGTCCAAGTCTCATGTCCAATTCTCCACCCCAGGGATAGCCAGAAACGAGGGTGGGAAGGCAGAGCCCGTGCCTTTTGTTTGTTTTAACTCATCAGGAGATCCTGATGCTCCAGTAGCTTTAGAAGCACGTCAAGCAGGGAGCATAAATTAGGGATGAATCAAGTGAGCCCCACCTCCAGGGCCAAGTTGTGTGGCCCATCAGGAAGTGTGTTCCCATCTGCACAGAGCAAAGGCTGAACAAGGTCAGCAGCTTTCGGACACCCTTTCTGTGGAATGCTTTCTTTAAAGAAGTCTCACAGCTCCAACATATGCGATAGGACAGCTCCGAGCTCTCTGGGTGAGGCGGGGTTGGGGGTGGGGGGTGTGTGTCCTTGTCATTTGCCCCTCACCATCTGTCTTCACACCAGTTGCCACCCCAGAGGAGAAAGACCTCAAGGGAGCAACAGGGCGTCTTTACAAATTCAAGCGTATGCAGAAGGTCAGGAAGGAGGCCGTCTCAGATGTTCCTCCACATTCTAAGCATCCATGGTTCTCAATCATAAAAGCCCACATACTCCACGGACCATTTACAGAACCATGCGCTAGAACTGGCCAAGACTGACAATAATGATACAGTTGCACAGGCCTGGAAAAGATGCCCCAGTTGCTGCAAGAGAGCACACCAACAGTGACGTAGCCATGCCTGCTGCTCGCTGCAGGAGCAACGGGAAGCCCTCGCTCGCCAAGTCAGCCTGGGCAGCAGGGCTCCCAGGAGCCAGTCATTTTAGCAGTCGGGGTAGTAGACGCAGAAATTAAAAAGTCACCCACAATTATTCCAGGTCTTGTACAAATGCTCCAAGTGCCAGACTGCAGACCAGAACTCAGGCTTCCCAAGCCGTGTGGGAGCCCATCCTAAATTCCTGAAACTCCTGCAGAGTGTGAGGAGCCGACATACGATTCCAGGCCTGCCTTGCACCTGGTGTCCCTGTCAGCCCATACAGAGCCTTAAAGCCAACGAGAAAGGAATGGGGCGAGGGACCTACAAACTACAAAGCTATCGGGGCAAGACCATCCAGGGTCTTGGCCA
Organism: Galemys pyrenaicus; assembly: GCA_019455555.1. NCBI lineage: Eukaryota > Metazoa > Chordata > Mammalia > Eulipotyphla > Talpidae > Galemys > Galemys pyrenaicus. The sequence continues at coordinate 13,819,947 of JAGFMF010011747.1, read as the reverse complement.
AGCCCTGGGCCATGTGAGCACAAGCGCAGTCGCCTCTGTCCATAAACGTGCTTTGGCCAAATGCCCTGAGGAGCTGTCAGAATATCCACTCTTGTTCACAGCTGTTTCTCCACACAGAACGTGCTCCACTGTGCACGGGGAGGTGGCGCGTTCTGTATTAACACCGTGGGTTTTGTGGCTAACACACTCCTGCTGCCGGAAGGGGTTCAGTGAGCTCTGTTCTACTGGAAGCATGCCGTGCCTGTGCCCACTTCATAGTCTGGGGGCGAGCGGCTCATTTCACAAGTCTGCACTGAGGAAGCGGCGCCTGAACTTGCCCGAGTCACAGCAAGAAACCAGGCTCTGAACACGCACCTGCGCACACTGGGATGGGTACTGCACCCATCAGCCAGGGTTCACCTACCAGTATGTTCCATGGGCTCAGTGCGGTTGCCCGGGTTCTCGCCATGCTTGGCTGCTGGGTTCTCCTCCTCCTCACCCTCAGGGCCTATAATAAACTCTGGTCTGGAAGAAAGGAGGCTGTCTTCAAGGCTGTCTGTGGGCTCCTGAAATAAACATGATATGCAGCCAGATGAGCAGCCCTCAGAGATGGAAAAATGCCTTAGTTCAGCACAGATGGGAAAATGCCTGCTGTGTTCCCAGCCCTGGGCCAGTCCCTGGGGAGAAGAGACCTGCCTTGCAAAAGAGGAGAGCTTATTTCCATAATGGTTTAAAGGAAATCTGGATCAGGGTTACTGAAACATTTTCATTCCCTTGATATAAATACACTGTTAGATAAATCTTTCTAAGCCTGCGGTCCCATCTCTGCTTTCATCCTTGAGATCAGGGATTCCAAATCCATATACACCTTGCTCCACAGTGTTCTATTAACAGAAAGACAAGGGGCTTGCAGAAATATATTAAGATGCAAGTACTGGTTATCAAATAGAAGCAAGAAACTGCTCTCACATGTGAGAGAGAGAGGTATGGTAACTCAATGTCCACCAGCAGATGAGCAGGGAAACAAAATGTGGTGTTACATGCAGTGGAAGATTATTCAACCTTAAAAAAGAACATTACAACACATGCTGTAACATGACTGAACCCTAGGACATTATGCCAAGTGAAAAAAAGCCAGTCGCAAAGGATAACTATTATATGGTCCCACTTAGAGGAGGCACCACAGTAGCCAAACTCATGGGAAAAATAAGTGAAAGGGTGGTTGGCGTCCAGGGGGTCCAAGTGACAGGTGTCACCAAGGTGCAGAGCTTTAGTTTTGCAAAATGAAAAGTTCTGGAGGTTGGTCACATAACCACGTGAATATACCTAACGTTATAATATTTACATATATTTGCATAGAAATGTGAGATTTTTAAAACTATCTCCTTCCTTGGTTTTGGGCTCATTGTTCTTCCTCGGTTTTCACTTGTGTCTCTAGCCGCTTCTTTCCTTCTTCCCCATCTTTACAAATTGAGATTACGTAGGAATTCTCAGTGACCACATCCAGCCTACTTACTCAATATTTGACATCGATATTTTAGAGTAGTTACTTTTTTTAAACTTAGTGATGTAACTGTGCAATAAACAATATTTTTTAAATACCTGTAATGCTTTTCACTTGTGAAAACTGTGTGAGTGAATGTGCTCTAACTCTAACTCAAGATACTTAGTAGAATCCTGCATAATGTAACCCCACATCCCTTTTGAAGAGCTTATCTTGGTGGAAGAAATGGAAACTTTCTTTTAACATAGTCACATGTATAACCCAGAATGAAAGATAAGATCAGACTGGAGGAAGTTAGATCACACAGGGTACCATGGTCTTTCTGATGTTAGATGTGGTTCATTTCATTTTTTCAACTGCTTACCACCAGCCGGCTTTCTTCTTTGGGAGCCAATCTCTCCAGGAGTTCACAAGCAAGCTGATAGCAGAGAATACTAGATTGACATAAGTTACACTCAATTGCTTTTTCTTCCTTCTGGCAAGTGTGGGAGCCTCCCCAGGGGGCTTGGAAGACATTGTTTATAATGGAAATAATGTCCTTTGATAAGCTGTGCTCTAAACCCATGGTGATCCCATCATCTTGTAACTCCATCTGAAAGATATCAAAAAAAAAAAAAAAAGACCAGAAAAAAAAGGAGTTTGGTCCTTATGTCCAATATTTCATTGGCTCATAATTGTGGATAATTTTCACTAACTGACAATGATAATAAATTATCAAAAGATTGTATAGATTCTAGACCAGTAGTATATGTTACATTCTACTGATTTTCTAAATATAATATAAATAAAAGGTGAGTAATAGAAATTATTTTTAAATCATGTAGGACATTTAAAAGAGAGCTGTCTTTTAAGCTCATCACTTTGTGAGATTTTACACATTTAAAAAATGCTACTCCTCACCTAGAATCCAGATCTTGGTTTCTAAATACCATTATCCACTAGAAAGAACCAGGGCTCCTTGGAGAAATGGCTGATTCCAGGGTTAGGGCTAGGAAAACATAAAATGAGCCTGGTAGATCTTGTCATGTCAGAAATTAAGGATGTGTTCAAAGAATGATGGAAACGTCAAAAAAAACACATGAATCAGTCTGAAGGGTCTCCCATTGTCCAAATGTGGGACGACAACATGAACATCAAAATAAATAATCATAGAACAGATTTTAACCACTGACTAAAAAGGAATCCATGAGTACATACAAGTAAAAGTTGACAAATTTTATATTTATATATGTCTGTATATACTTATGTTTGTATGTATATATCAGCTAACAAAATAAATGTTGGATCTAGAAAATTCTCATTTTGTAACTATGATAGTAATGACTAATTCAGGTATGAATCATCCTTACATGCTAAAGCTAGTAGGCAAAAATCTAATGAGAAACAGGAAATTCATAAAGTATCTCCCCTACAAGTTACTTATTGATTATAAAGGTGAAAAAGTGACTTTGTAGCAAAGAAATCTGGGACAAATTTACCACATTTTCCCTTTATCAAGGAAAAAAACCACTTTTTCCATTATCATGTCATGTGCCTCCTGATCTAACGCATTGAAAAAGACAAAACATCACATCTGTGGTATTCCTGCCAAAAATGCTTACCCCAAGTCAATTCATAAGGAAACATCAGACAAACTCAAATTGAGAGACATCTACAAATAACTGGACCACAGTCTTCAAAAATGTCAAGAACATGAAAGCTAAAGAAAGATTGAAGAACTGTCCTGTATTAAGGGAGAGTATAATGAAGCAGGACAAATAAAAGCGATGAGTGATGCTGGATTAAGTCCTCAATTAAAAATATTTTTTCTTTTATTACAAAAATAATGATTATTATGTCAATTTTAAAATGAGTAATTTCTGTAAGTTAGAAAATACATGACAGCATTACAATATTAAGTTTCTGACTTTTATAACTATACCATGATCATATAAGAGAATGTTCTTACTCTTTAGAAAGTTACACTCCAAAGTACTTAGGGGTAAAGGAATATGATGTTTGCAACTTATTTTCAAATGGTTCATTTTTTAAATTCTATAATTCATTCATAAACATATATAGAAAGAGTGAAAATGTAAATATTAGCATCTGGAGAATTTAGAGGAGTACTGGAGAATTCTTTGTACTCTTGTTGCAACTATTCTGTAAGTCTGAAATTAGTTGAATATAAAAAGTTAAGAAGAAAGGTTCTTCTGACCAAAACCTTCTAAACTTTTTAAATTACCTTCAAATATCATTTAAAATATATTAAAATCAGCCCATCCTTTTAGAACTGTACTGTGCTCTTCCAATAAATACCATTATCCAGTTTATACCAATTTATTTGACAGAATCAATTCTAATGATATTAGGGTGTTGCCAAAATTCATATCCATTATTATATGTCAACATCCGTGCAGATTTTCATACAAATTTTTTTCAGGCTTTCTAGGAAATTCCCAAAGGAGTTCACAAAATGTCTTGAGCCATGACGCATCATTTCAGTAAGTGTGAAGATGCCCAACACAGAGAAAGAATCACTATACAGTGCTTTCCCTCCTTCTTCACCTCTGAACTAAAGGAAGCTCATGCTTCAGCTACCTGCTTCAGGAGAAGATCAAACATGAGGATGAAACAATTTAGATTCATTTCATCATCTTCACAATCAAAGTCAATAGTCCTTCCTCCTGGGTGTCCAAAATTCTTGAAAGGACTACGAAATGGACTACGCATAGGGCTCCGAAATGGACTCTGGAAAGGACTATGAAATGGACTCAACATATTGTGCTGAACTCGTCGACCAGGATCAGAGGCAACACTCACCTACGAGAGAATATTAACACGATTAAGTGAATTTGCAAAAGTTCAAACACAAAATCTTTTCTTTCCAGTTGTCACACTAATTTCCATCCTTAGCAGTACTATGGATCATTTCAGAATATAAAAATAAAAAATAAAATCATCCATACTTTCTAGTTGTCAGGTGAATGAAAGAAACATTAGCACTTTGAAGAAAAAGCTGTATTTACCAGTATCTATTTCATTCCATCAAACATTCCCAATTAAAACAAATTGTCTGACTGAATCTCCTGAAAATCATAGCCTGAAAAATGAGAACTTACTGCAAGATCACTGTTAGATAGCAAGTGTAGAATCTCATATTGAAATGACTGGTTAAAGAAGAATGTTCCCTGAGAATATACTAAGCTTCTGTGGGTAAACAATATACATCAAAACTGTTATATATTGGTTATTCTCTATTTTCTATCCCAAGCCCCATTCCTGCCCTCATTATCCTTATTACTGCTCCGTACCCAAGTACAGTCTTTCCTGGCTTCCTTGCTGGTTAGCTTGAGCTCAATCATGGGAGGTACCAGCCAAAGACTCGAAGCTGGGAGAGACAGAGGTAGGGATATTTTTTTCCACCTCCTGCCTGCTTTGATGCTACATCTCTAGTAGTATTTCCATCACTCTACAGCTCAAGCAAGTCCTTCCTTATAACTTCACTTCCTAGTGGGCTCCAGGAACTCTTTCTTTTTGCCCTAGGGGTATAATGGCTTCCCACTGAATTAGTGCTAGACATCAACCTTTACTACCCCCTTTGTCATATGTCTATATAGCATCTCCATTAAAATCTATTTATTTGAACCACGGGGTAAATTCTGTGCCATGATCTTGACTGACAGACCAGTATGTCAGTCTCAAATCATATTTTTTCTCTTAAAGATCTTTCCAGTAGCCAGAAACAATTGAATACCATGTTTAAGGTAAGGAAGAAGAGTACTCCATTAAGAATCAGAATACCTCAAAATCAATAGTGTTACCTATGGCAAAGCACTTCACTTCATTGAGCCTCAGGTTCAGTACTTGTAAAACAAGGGTAATGAGTTCTTTCCTGAGTGCCCCACACAATTCTGTAATACTGAGAACTGAGAAGGCACCTCAGCACAGAATAAAGTGCTGTACTAGATAATGCAATATTATAGGTTACAAAAGAAAGAAACAAAATGTGTTTGGCATCTAGCTCCTATGAAGGAGTTGAAAAAAGTGATGATTGAAAAAAAAACGTTGACTACAAACTATGATTATGTTATATTTTTCTAATTTTTTTAACCCCTAGATAATAGGTAGAATGGGGGGATTTTTATGGAGAGGCTTGACAGGAGGGATTGAGAGTCAGCTCTCCAAAAATGATCATGGTCTGCGAACCTCAGTACATCAGCAGAAACTCTATCAGATCCTCACCAGAAAAACTGTCAAAATTAAAAAAAAAAAAAAAAACTGTCAAGATTTTCCAACAGTTTTCAAACACTTGGATCACACAATATTGACTTCTCTCACCTACGGAGCTACCAAGGGGTCCATGAGATGGGCTCCCCTGGCTCATAAAGACAGCGCCACCCCTAGTCACTCCCACCTGATCACATCTTCCCAAAACATAATAGGGGGGAAAACAACACACCCAGACTCTTCGTTCCCAAAGCCTGCTCTGCCAGTAGCTGTCAAAGAATTCTCCAGGAGATTAAAAAGAAAGAAAGAAAGAAAGAAACAGTGCCCCGGGGAACTAGTCTTTTTCCTTTCACCAAGGGTGAGACATAGCTCATAACCCAAAGAAAAATGAAAACTCAACTTAGCAATTACAATCTGTAGCAAACATAGCTTTCATAAATTGCACACAAACATAAATGCTTCCTATCATTTAATGTGATTAAAAGATTAACAGTGAGATAGAATGAAAAAGCATTTTTCAGAGAAATTGATTATGATGCTATTTTTAGGCCCAGGACAGCTGACAAGAGTTATTAATCTTAACAAGTAAGACAAAGACAGTGGTGGCAATAATTACCCTTCGAGCTGCAAGGTTCCCTGTCAGTTCACTCACTCTTGATTTTCTTTGATTTGCCAGTTCTTTGACAGAATTAACTCCATCAGAAAACATACTTATTAATAGTTGAAGTGGAACCATGATGTCTAACTCCGATAATACCTGGGGAAAAAAGGCATATAGCCCCCCAAAATATAAACTTTAAAACTCACAAAAACTACATAAACTTCTTTTCCAAAGTGAACTATTGAACATATGGATATTTAGCCTCCCACATATTCTTATGAGCTCAGTCATTCTCAATTTTTCAGAGTAAGAAAATCAGAGTTACCATTGACTACCCTCTTCCTCACCCCTCCCCCACCCAATACATTGCCAGGTTCTTTAGCCTTTGACACCGATCCCTCCTTTCCATCACTGCAAGAGCCTTGCTTCATCATCTTCCTCTGGACCAGCACAGTCCTTGGATGCTCTGCCTCCAGTCCACCCCCCACTGCATGCCTCATCTGATCTTGCTCTCTGGTGCAAGCTCAGCTATCCTTCCAAAATCAAATTACCTTATCTGTAATGAATTTTCTAGAAGTAAATGCCTTCTTCCTCCAGACAGAATGACTCCCTCTTCTCCACTTTCTTACAACTTTGTATATGCATTGACATAAACAATTAACACTTATTAAATGTGGTTCTTTGATACTATTTCTCCTACTAATGAGCTCCTTAAAGAATGCAAAAATAACCATTTTTATCCCATTTTTATTCCAGTGTCTATTATAGTTCCTGGCACATAGACATTCTATAAATGTTTCCAAAGTTAATTAATAAATTCATCAACTTTAATCATTATATTATTCATCCTATTTCCCAAATGGTCTAGTTGAAACTACTAGACCAGAACTTTTAGATTAGTTGAACTACTAGACAAAGGATGTTGATGTCCCGTCAATATCATTCAGCATCCAGTCTTCAAACCTAAGTTGTATCAAAGCCAGGTGCAAAGCCAGTGTAATTGTTCTAGCTACAGCAGAGACAGGGGTAAACAGCTTGGTCTGCTCAACCCCACGTACACTAAGGGCTGTGTAAACTGAGCAACTGAGGCAACATGTAGCCATCTGTACAGGATGGTCTTTCCTAAAATGAGAAATTATTGAGATCTACATGGGATGAAAAGTTAAAATTCTGGATCTCAAAGGTGATTTTTAAAAATGATCTCTTTACTCTTTGTAGGTTATGAAAAACACCGGTCCTTAGTTTAGAATCCAGAAAGACATATTCACAACTTGAAATGCTTTTGGAATCACAACCTTCCGTGATATACAGATGTATCTCTACCCATCACTAATCTAAACACTGGTTCCTTCCTCCTTGTTTGAAACTGCCCAAACTTCGTATCAGGTATCCAACTCAATTTATTGAACATCCACTGACTACAAAGCATGTCCCAGATGCTGAAAGGATGGAGGGAATTGCAAATTCAAAAGTGAAAAAGGTTTGTTTCCTCCAGTCATTTGTTAACAAGGGAAGGAAGAATGCGGAAATGAACTATATCATTAGACAGAATCAGAATTCACACAGAGAACCTGGGGAAGGAACAAGGAATTCTGGTGGGACTATGCGGGTGTGAAGTAGTAGAAAAATTCATGATGAGATAATTTGTGAGTTGGACTTTAAAGGTAGAGTTTGCAAGTGGGGACAGGAAAGAAAGTCATTCCAGTCTGAGGGAACAGCATCAGTGGCTCCCTGACTCCTTAGCTCTCAGCCTTTCCAAGTAAAGTATGTATTGAATATCAAAAGATTTATCGGTATCCCAGAAGACTACTATACTTTTAATATTCATTGATACAAACATACATACAGACCAATAGTTACTGTGAATTCAGTATTACTACTGCAAAAATTTGTATTTTGCAAACCGTAACTGTAGCTAAATGTATCTGGAAGTAGATTTACCTGTGCATATGAGTTATTAGTCTATAGAGAGTCGTCAGCAAATATACAGACACAGGGGTTCTGCAAAAATTCTCCACCTCTCTGCCTAAGGATGTCAAGTTCATAGCTAGGAACTACTGCCCACAGTGATCAGAAGTATCGTTCACTTACATGAAGCCATAGCAAAGCTTGTTCTTGCACAGAGGAAGGGTATCCTGTGAACCGACAACTAATAAAGCCAAACATCTCTTCCATTGAAAAAGGTAGAGGACAGAGCTCGATGTCAAACATTTTGCTGGAAAGCAGAGCCAAAAAAATAAATGATCAATGGGCACATAGTAAAGTCTACTGTTGCATTTCCGAGTGCATCTTTCCAAACACCAGAATAACCTGTATTCTCAACTGTTATAAGCATGCTTCATTTTACTGTAGCAGCGTACAGCATTGAAACAGAGATAATTAATATGGCTGTTAATAACATTGGTGCTCAGACTCACATTAGGATTAACAGAGAAACTGCATTTCTAAAGAATCAGAGTTGCTTTCCCAGGATCTAAAAACATTTTCCCTTTACATGTTTCCCACCTTATCCAAGTAATTATAATTAAAAAGAAATAAGCACTATGAGTAGCCACTTATTATTCCACAAGAACAAAATCTTTTCTGAAAATTTCCAAATCTTCTTAACATGTTTTATAGCAGTCATTTCACTGTGGTCCTTCAAGCTTCTCTACGGTGTTGTTAAAGAGTAAATGAGAGTCTATCAAACGCTTTGGCAAGCAGTACGTGCTCAGTAAATTTTATTCATTAGACATCACTATAATTATGGTGACTTCATTAAACTACTTACCCACCTTAATACTTCCCTGAATTCCTTTAACTGATTATCTGGGACTTCTGTTCTGATGGCCTCCAGCCACTCGGGCATGATACACTCCCACACCGACTGGTTGATCACATTGTAGGGGATCAGGCAGAGGATCCGGTTGAGGCCCTCCTTCAGCTGTGTCACTGTGCTGCAGGACTTGTCCCAGTACCCACCGACCTGATAGTGTTTCCACAGCCACAGGGGAGAGAGCAAACCAACTTGTTAAAACTGTACTCAGGGACTTCGCACAAGAAATCGTACCAGGAAAGACCAATCTGATTCTGCAGACACCTGCAGACTTGTAAGAATCTATTAACCACTAGAATCATTGTTTATAAAAAGGAAAGGAGAGTTACAACTAGGTCCAATAATAACCACACAATGAATTTGAGCTATTCCATTGAAGATTTTCAAATCACGTATAAATCTTTGAGTTCCAAAGATTTACTCCTAACAGGAGGTGCCTACTACGGGGCCTTATTATTTCTTAAGTTTGACAAGCCATTATGAACATGTGCATTTATACCTGTGCTTCATAGGAACACATACTCTACTACTGTACACTCCGTATTGAAGATGTTTCATTATGGAAAATAAAATGGCAGAGAGGTCTGTGGAGTATATTTTGTCACAATTGTTTTTTCCTAAGAATATGCTAAGCCTGGTTGAATCCATGAATAAAAAGATATTTTGAGTTTAAATTTTTGCTCTTTTAAGTAAAAAAACAAAAATCTCAGCCTTTTAATAATTCTTATGTCAGATTAAAAGCCCATTTTTTTATTATAAACATCAAAGTACAATGGGCCAAGTGGTCCTGAATCTTTACATAGCAAAGAACATGTGGAAAACTACCTTATTTTAAACAAATCCAATTTTAAATATTTAACTATTACATCTAGAGCTCCAGATAGTCAAGACAATCAAATCAGTTCTACTTAAGTCTACTCAACTATCCATTTGGTGTCATACTGGCCAGTATCCTAGATGACTGAGTAGACATTCAGGAAGTGGACACATATTTTAAAAAGCTAATACTGACAACGTTGAGATCTTGGAATGTATCCTGGCTGAGGTCTTTTGACTATTTAATTTATAGTTAAGCCATATAAAGGTTTACTGGTTTTGTTTGCTTTTATGATTTTTCACCGGTTTACAACATTATGTATGATTAGAGACTACAGGTCACACACACTTGAGGTGTATGTTCCCATACAGCTACCAAGGCACTGGAGGGCCTCCATCACAGTCTATTGTGCCTCCTCCACTTTGCTTTCCCTATGCTCCCTGGCAGTAGCCTCACAACTACAGTCAGATTTCTAGCATTTGTTACTGGTTTGGTCTCAACTGACCCTTTGTTTGATTCCTCTACTTTCCATAAATTAGTGACACCATATGGCACTTATCTTCCTCCTTCTGAATTGTTTTACTCCAGTGTAAACTCTCATGAAAAGAAAATGTTTATCTTTTTTATAGCTAAGTAGTATTCCATTGTTTATATATACCACATTTTCCTAATCTACCCATCTGTCTTTGGCATTTCAGTTGTTTCCACAGCTAGGCTTTTATAAATAATGCTTTACAGTGAACAGATGAGTCCATATTTCCCTCTGAATTAATGTTTTTGAGTGCTTCAGGTAAATACCTAGGAGCAGAATTGCTTAATCATATGGTAGGTCTATTTTTAATAATTTGGGAAATCTCCATACCATTTTCCATGAGGGCTGGACTAGAGTACATTCCCACCAACAGTGTGCAGAGGTTCCTTTTTATCCACTTCCTTGACAACATTTGTTATTTCTGGACTTTTTGATATGGGCTATACTAATGAATGTGAAGTAGTCCAAAGGACTTTTTTCCAAAGTTTAACTGGGCTAAATTGGAATGATAGACTCAGAGGAAAGGCATATATCCTAAAGCCTTTTTCAAACAATTTATAAAAAACATTCCAAAGGCACTCAGCTACACGGCTATAAATCTAAGTCTCAGAACACAGAACTCTTATTTTTCACCATAGTTGGGAATCTTCTTTCTGATATGAAGAAGTAAATTCAAAATAACATAGTTGGATAGAAAGGCCAAACCTTAATGTTACTGGGGCAGCTACCTAATTCTTGGACAAATTAAAAGTAACTGTCCTTGAATAGTGTTCACCAGAGGAGAAAGTGGATGAGGGTAGGTAATAAGTTGAAGGGGTTCGATTGTACATGGGGGATGAAAACTAGACTCTCAGTGCTGACCATAATGCAGTATTTACAGATGTTGAAATAGCTGTATACCTAGAAGTTATATAATAAGCCAATGTTACTTCAATGAATTTTTTATGCCCTCACTTTACTGAGTCTTTACAAAAGTATAATTATCACTCAAGAAGTATCCCAAAGTCCACCCGTCTTTCTAACCAATCCCAAAGCCTCTGCTATTCATTTCAAGATGCTCCCAGATACTATAAAAAGTCAGCACATTAGAAAAGGGACTGTCCTGCACTTAACAAGAAGAAGCAATTTCAAAAGTAATTGCCCTAGGCCTCAACCTCCTCAATAAAGTCCCTGAGCCTTCTCATCAACTAGGCCTCTACCCAGACCTATTAAAAACTTCAGACTCTCGACATAAAATAATTTTGTCCACTTCCACATCCCTCCTCCCTTACAGGAAAATGTATTGTTTGTCCTAGCCAGACTCTATTAATAGACTAATAAGACCTTGAAATTCCTCTTAGAACAGTTACTCTGAAAGTTCTCTTCTCTCCCTCTTTGAGACATAAATCTTCTATTGTCATAACTATCTTTCTCAAAGATCTAAGACCCACCTCATTAACATGCAAACATCTAGGGAAATCACCTCTGGCTCTCAACCCAAGGGCACCTGGCTTTTACTTTACTGCCACCTGTCATAAAATAGGAGAAAATTCTTTTTTTCCTGATAAGGACCAGTTAAGAACCCCCCCCCTGAAAAATCCCTGAATATTTTTTTCACTTTAGGCGCCCAATCCTGTAAAAGCTAACTTCTTAGTCAACTGAACAACTGCCCAAGGTGTAACCTCCATATGTGATAACCTTTAAGGGGAAATAAAAGGATCTAAAGGTTTCCCCCAAAAAATACTGATAAAAAGCTTTAGCCTTTATATTGAACAATAACAACTTGTTCCATCTGCCAGAAACCAAATTCAAGTAAAAGTGAGGCAAACATGAAAAAAAAAAAACATGTTACATAAACTAATGAGTTCTGTATCACCATGAAGGACAGGACAGGTTGACAAGATGGCCAGAGCAGGCCTTCCAGAGATATGTCACTTTGGCCAGTGAATTATTCTAAGCTAAGGTCAATCAAGGTCCTACAGGTTCAGGAGAAATTTACCAATCTCTTATTTAAAAAATGAAAATTGGGGGTATTATCAGAATTAAGATTTTTTTTATCAGAAATAGCCTTTCTATGGGAGAAATCTATCAATATGGCAGAGAAAACTAATTATAGAGCATCTGGTCTTCTCCTATGAGTCACCTTCTCCACATCATGTGAGGCCCTGGCTCACTCTGAACCACCAGACCTATGTCCTACTCTTTAGCTCAGGATACACATCCTCATTTTGAGCCATTTGCAATACATATATAATACACGTGAAATTAAATTTGTTCTCTTCTCCTATTAATCTGCCTGATGTTAACTGAACTGCTTGACAAACCTGAGAAGAACTTAGAGGAGTAGGGGAAAAGTTCCTCTCCTCTTTTTCATATATATATATATGTGGGAACTCTGTGTGTGTGTGTAGTTTTACATGTGTGTATATATAGTTTTATGTGTGTATATATATATATATATATATATATAGGTTTGTGTGTGTGTATAGTTTTATATGTGTTTTTTTTACCTCAAAAGAAATGGTACAGCATTGCCAAATTAACTTATAAATTATAATAACCCCTCAAAAGATTCTATTCTAAATGAACTTTTTAAAAGATAAGAGGTAATATGAATTAAATATTCCTAAAACTCTTGAAATATATAGGAAGTAACCCAAATGTTTTTTAAGATCATGTGATTTGGGTAAATCTGAAAAATAAGACTAATTTAAGATTGTTGACATAAAAAAAATGTATCTGTGTCTTCTGAGTTATCAGCACTGTGTGTTATGAACATACGTTTTTATTCTACATGGATATATTATTCAAGTAAGTTAATATATTTATAAATGTTTAAGATTAGAAAACATAGATTTCATATTCAAATAATTCTGTCTTAAAATAGTTGTTTAGAGGTTGGGTGGAAGCTTTCCAGAACGTGAAAGAGGAAAGTGAAGGACAAAAATCTGAATGAAAATCAAAAGTGGAAACAAATCTGTGTTTTGGGGAGGGGGAGGAGGAGATTTATTAGTTTGGCTTCCTATTTTCAACAGGCTTTAAAAAATCCAACCTATGAAAGTTCCAGCAAGGCAAACTTAAGAAGACTAAGGCAGTCAGTTACCATTTTTGCTGCATTTATATAAGTAATCAGGCCAAATTTAATGAGCCCAAACTTAACTTTTTGAATAAGAGTAATCTTATTTTGATTATCTTTGATCACTATCAAGGATGCTTGATTTTGTTTTGAGAAAGTTTATGCTTCAATGGAATACTAAAACCCATCCCCATGGGTTATCATGTTCTAGTCTTATTCAATGTCTTCAAGCGAATTTTTCACCTCTGTATAAACTGGATCCTGCTGCCTTGCACATGTTGTCACTAGTTAGTATTTCCAACTTTTCTTATCCCACTCTTGGTTTGGTATCACTAAGAATTCAAAACCTGGGGCCTCCCTGGTGGATGGTGGATTGAGCGCCACACTATGAAGCATCTGCGGCACAGCAGCATGAGTTGGGTCCCTGATCAGGGAGGGGACCCACAGGGCACAGCAAACCTCTCCTGCCTCGCCCACTGCTCCCCTCAGCAGTGTATTTCAGCCGATCTGCCTGTTCTGCTCCCCACTCTGTTTCTGGTGAATCCTCGCACCTCTGTATGCATATATACATATATAATTAATACACATGTAATTAAATTTGTTCTCTTCTCCTTGTATGAATAAATAAATAAATCTTTAATAATAACTGCTCAGATCCTTATTGAGACCCAGGTGTTTTGTTCCAAAGTCCTGCACGTTTAAAGCAGGAAACTTGACATATTGAATGTCAAAGGACATAGGGGTGCAACAATTTAGGCCACTCAGGAAGTTCCCCCAAAGCCCTGCATCTTCTGTGCTCTGCTCCAAGGAATGACCTTGACGGTGACACTGATACCATCATCTAAAGACATCTTGAGCCCAACATCTAGAAATCTTTGAGTGGCTGCCCTCTGGACTCAGCAACTAGGTTTTGAACCTGCTCTAACCATTAGTCTTTGCTTTTATTTTGTTTGAATCAATGTCTTTTCCTCCTTTGCAGCTCACCTTGTAATTTCTCCTCAGACCAATCAACCTACTTTGTGTGTGTGTGAAACTGTAGGGAAGTTTCAGATAGAAAAAATATGGAGACACAACCAGTCCCCCAGAGTTGGTATAAAGCTCATTTTTAAATGAAAACATGTCAGTTACATAAGATGTACAGAGGAACCTTATTCAAGCTTCCTTTATCAGACTAAAGCAGACAATCCAGAAAGGGCAGTTGCCATAAACTCCCTCCATAGAGAGCTTCCAGTGAATTCAGCTACTTCGAGAACAGACTGCCAGCCCCATCAGCACCACTAAACTCAAAAGAACTTTCCACACCTTCCATTGAAGCCATGACTACTGCCCCAGTTAAGTTTGGTATAAAACCGTTATCTCAGACTTCTGTGGGAGTTATTCATCACTGAGTGCTCCTGTGTGTAAGCATAAATGAACATTTTCTTTTCTCTTTGTCTGTTGCCAGTGAATACGCAGGTGCCTAACCAGTGGACACTAGTTAGAAGAGGAAATATTATCCTCCCAACACAGTCATTTCTTATCTTCCAGAATCACATCACACTGATCCTTTACCATTCCACAAGAAATCATAATAGGAAACAGATCAACACAATCAAAGAATAACAGGAAATAGGGAAATTTCATTATGCAAAAATCCAATTTTATATGTGAGTCAGTAGGTGGCACCAAAGAAGAGAGAAGTCTATCTTGATAAATGCACAGAATGCTCTGAGTTCTGGAACTCTAATAACAGCTACTCCTGTTGTATCCTTAAATCTCTTATTTGTGCTGAAAATTGCCTCAAGACCTCACTGAAAGCAAACTGAAAGGTCACAAATAAATAATACTGAGAAAATATCTTGGAAAAAAATTTCATCTATTGCCTCCAAAAATCAGACTTCCACCTTGCTGGGTGAGGCACAAATTACATTGTAGTCAAAGAATGTGAGGTCTCCCAACAGCACATCCAAAGCCTGTGAACCACTGAGGCAGAAGCAAGTGGAGAAGCACAGAGAAACTTGTCCTCTAAGCTACAGGAAAAGAGGTGTTAGGCAGTCCTGAAGCCTTTGCAGCACGCCACACGGCAGGGCAGGGCTCTCTCCTCCAATACATGTGAAACCATAGGACATGGCCCATTCAAATCCTAGCCTTTCCACAGACTGTAGGCCAGAAAAGGACTGGTTGCCAAAGCAACCACACAGCGAACCTTCTTTCCTGTTACTTAATTAAAATAATCAGCAATTCAGGAAAGAATATTCCCTTAAATTCTTAGACACACTTTACAAACACGTCTTGCCATCTTTGCCATCCTGAAACAGCATCCAAGTAGTTCATGACCTAAATTGCAGTTACTCAACTCAACTCATTTAGCTCAACAGCACTGACTGAAATAGGAGAGATCCATCCCTCTTCTACACACACCAGTGATGCCATAATGCTAAGATGGGGCTTCTCCCAAGTCCTCTCCAACAAGGCTCAGGCTGTCACTCTCCACTCACCCTGGCAAACTCCATCGGTTTGGGAAGAAGGCACATGACCATGACATCAAAGCGAACATCACATACTGTCTTCAGCCACTTGGTGACAAACTGAGGCTTCAATTTTTCCACTAAGCTTCCAACTTCATCGTCCATCATATATGCTGTGGAGTGAAACCACTGAAACACCATGGCCACCAGCCTGGCCAAACTTTCCGTAGGTGTGTTCTCACTGGGCGTGCAAAGGCTCACCTGGAAATAAGCAGATTGGACCATGCATCAGTCTCCATCCATCATTACATACTTAGGACATGCTCATTAAAAGCAAAAAAAAAAAAAATATTCCTACACAATCCATTTGAAATAGGCAATTTCATAAATGATGGAGGTTACTTTTCCTCGAAACCATGTACTTCCCCCTACAGAGACAGACTGCAACAATAATCTCTTTTCAAGATTGCACCTTCCAATAAGCTTTTTCTCCTACAACAAACCTATTACATAATCTCCACTAGATAAATGTCTTGAAAACTTAAGCCTAAGTAAAATTTCATCACTAGCTTCAGTGAAAAAATAACCTATATACATTTCAGTTCTAAAGTGATCAGATTTAGGTAAGAATACCTATAATAATTCTGAAAACTGGCAACCTCCTAATTCGCCACAATATAAATAAAACTTTTTAAAACTACCCATCATTCATTCATTCATTGATTCAGAAATCATTCTTACTCACTCTGTATTAGGGTTCAAGAATATAAAAAATAAATAAGCTACTATTCTTGCCTTCAAAGAATTCATACTAGTAGCCATTATGTCATTAGATAATAAGTTCTAGAAGCAAGACATGTGGTTTCAAGGATAAGTAACCCTCCATCATTTATAAAACTGCCTATTTAAATTTAATCCCTGATCCTTGAGATGTTTTACCTTGAAACTTGGTAAAAAAAATCATTTTCAGATAACCATGTAAAAGCACAAAAAAGATGTATCACTACAGGGACTTAATCCAAATGGGCAAAAACAAATTAATCCAAATTTGCCAAATGGGCAAAAACAAAAGCCTGCTTTTCTGCAAACTGGCAAATTCAGCATGCTGGGAGTTTTAGATCTGTGCATTTGCTGTCCTCTTGAAAAAATGTTGAAGTTGAGTGACTGAATAGCAATCATTTGTGTCAGCTTGGCTGCAAGTGTTCTGACTGTATGCAGACTTACCATAAATACACAGAAAGCTCCACAGACGACATTCAACAAAATTTTCATGCATGCAGACGATGAGCTGAGTGGTCTGCACATTGTATTCAATCAAATATCTGACCATCTGCCTTAGCAATTTTCCCATTTGCTTCCTGCCAAATATGCATTTCAAGCTAGGATCTAGCCAAGTAGGTTTCAACGTGTAGCTATTTGTTAGAATCAACTGGGAAGCTTTTTTCCCCCCCCCCCCCCAAATACCCAAACATCTAGGACAGGACCTGGACATTGTCAATTTTTAAAAGTCTCCCAAGCAGATCTAGCGTGGCGCCCAAGGCTAAAAGCCATTGCCCTTAACTATAGAATCCCACTGCTTAGGTTAATTTTTTACTTCTTTAAAAAGGAGAACTCATCATGAGTGCAATTTTGGAATGAGAAATAAAGTGAAGAATTAAATTCTTTTTCTTACTAAAAACCATATTCCAAATTGACTGAGTAGCCGCTGGTCGTGTTTGTCATCATCCTTGTTGTCGAAGTCAGCGTTGTCCAGGGAGTGATGGGAGGAGGAGAGGCCCAGCTGCCGCCGACGGTTCAGCTCATATTCCCGCTGCTCAGCGTGAAACTCGGCTTCTTTCAACAAGCTACCCAAGAGGAGAGATTTCCAATCAGGCTACCAGAAAAGGTTTATTCTACATTTTGACCTATTCCAGTTACTTCATAGAGACTCAAGCTCTCCTCTAAATTAGTAGTTACACCCAGAAGCCTGATCTCATTTCCTCATTTCCATCTATTGCAAATGTGAACAAACTGAGGCACAAGCACACTACGTCCTCCAATCAAACAGGACAGACAGCTTCTGCCTTCTGCTTTGCCACCCGCCCCACCAGAAGTCCAGGTTTCTCCTCTCTGCTGTGCCATCAAGTGTGCCATAAAAGAAGAGACTGAGGAACTCGTATCCCAATGAAAGAAATTTAATATCTAGTACTCAAAGCCCTGAGCAACAAACACTCCTTTTCCAATTTGCTAAACAAGGGCCAATTTTTAAAATAACACCCAGAGTTGGCAAGGGTGTAGCAAAAACTAGCTATTTCAGGGAGCGCCATTACCTTGTAAATTCAAATACACATTCTGAAAAGCAATTTGGTGTTGTATGGAAGGTCATTAAAATATTCATGCCTTGGACCCAGCCAAATGCATCTGGTCATCTACCCCAAGAAAATAAAATACAGGAGAGACACGGTACACAAAAATATTTACCAAAGAATCATTTGTAACAGTAAAAATTGGAAGTTTTATATATATCTAATGGTGAAGGAAAGATAGATGACTATTATGTACCCACTAAAAGTAATAAATAGGGAAGCTACATTACCTAGAAGAGAGCTAGTGGCGTAATGACAAATGAAAAAAAGAACTGTGGACACACTGTGATTCGATCATAAACAAACCATCACATGACCAACGCTGGAAGAATGTGACCATGTTGGCTGATGTCTTTTTCTATCCCCAAACTTTCTGAAATGTTTTATTTAGCAAACATTTATTGTACTTCTACATGTGTCAGCCACTGGGATGAGAAGAGCAACCAAAAAGATTTAATCTCTATCCTTAAAATTTTACATTTTGACATCAGTTTTGTTTTTTGTTTTTTTTAAATCTTGCCTCTGTGAATAATATACACAGAGGTCAAGTCCAGAGACTATCCTATCCGAACCTCTTCTTTCTGTTATGTGACAGAGAGAGAAACGGGGAGCAGCTCACTCTACGCGCCCAGCTACCTGCACGGCCGTTCAGTTTGTTCCCTGAGCATCATTACCTGGACTTCTCCAGTACCTTCCTGCCGTTCGCAGGTAGCGCCCTGGGCAGCGCCCCGGCGGCGAGCTAAGCGGCCGTCAGTCCCCCGCGCTGCTGGGCCTGGACCCCTCCTTGGCCACGCTCCCCTGACACTCTTCCCCTGACGACAATCACGTGCCTCTGTTTTCTAGTCCCTGCACGTGCACATGAGCTCAGCGACTACACGTCGGCTCCCAAGTGCCTCACACATGCTGGCATCAAATAAAAACACTGTTGAGTGAAGGAAAACATCAGCTGCGGCCCTGTGGAAGGTGAGCTCTAGGCTGAAGGACCGGAGCTGAATGAACCGCACAGGCCACAAGTGACAAGGGCGGCCGCGCGGGAGCTCACCTGATGACCGCCTCCACCGCGCACACCAGCTCCTCGGCGCCGCACTCCCGGGTGTTGATGGGGGGCGGAGAGGTCTGGTAGAGGTGGGTCTCTGCCGCGGCCCCCACCTCGCTACTGTGGTGGTTCGAGTGGCACCGTTTGCAGTACCGAACCGGCCTGTTTCCGTGTCGCCCGCAGCACCCCGCCGAGAAGCAGGTGACGACGGCTCTCCTAACGTGAGAGCTGCAGTTCTGAGGGGAGAGTGAAATGCCCCGCTGAGGTCACTTTAGCTAAGAATTGGAAGAAATGGAGATTTCGGGGCAGCATACTTCCGAAGCGCCAGGGTTTCCGAAAGGCAGGAAAGTCTCAGCCACGCTAGAGTAGAGGGTGGCGGCCAGGGGTAGGTGGTCGCCCTTCCCACACTGTGTGGGAAACCCCTGGGGAAGTTACCTCAGTCATGGGGGCTGCAGGGATTTCTGGATGGTTTCCAATCTGTTGCAAGAGTTTACAGCAGAAATATGTTGGGGGAAGTGAAGCTGTGGTCCAAGAAGAGAATAATTTTAACCGCCAGAACAAAAATTCGAAAGTTTTTCATCCACCACTAGAAAAGCAGATTTCCATGGCGGCTCCACGGTCCTTGCTGCATCCAAGGGGGCTGGGGTGGTAGCTGGCTGCGCTGAACCACCTTCCCCCCAGACCTCCCCATCCCTAGCAGGCTCTTTCCATCAAGGCCTACGGAAGACCTCAACTGGCACCATGGAAACATATCAAAACACAGCAAGATCCTCCACAGACTCTGCAGCTGACATCAACGACAGGAAAGGAGCCCACAGATCAGGTGGCAGAGAGGAGAGAAGGGGAGCCGCACCGGACAGGCGGCCACGCTCAGGGGCTGTGACCCAGCTGTCCTGAGAGAAAGCGAGAAGACAAGCAGCATCCACAGAAGCTGCTGGAGGGGCTGTCAGGGTGCCTCCCACGTCCCCCCTGTCTGTGTCAGGAGAGCCTTGCAGCTTTTCAGCAGTGCCTGTAAACATGTGAGTGCCTGGAAGGTGGGGGGGGTGACACCCTCAGTCAATTAGGAGCTCAGAGTGTGGTGGAGATCTGAGGACACCTGTGGCAGGCATGGGGTGGGGGGTGAGAGGAGGAACATGACAACATACTCAGCTGTCCACAGGGCGTGCGCTGCAAAGTGAAGGCTCGTCCCCTTACTGTTTAGCACAAGGCTTTGGGCACTAAAGTTGGGAAATCTCATTTTCTGAACAGGACTCAGGTCAACAAGTCATAAATTCAAGTTTGAAAATTTTGTGGTTTTTCTTTAAGGAATTTTAAAATTATTTGTTAAAATAGTGTGTTTGCTCTGCATCTGGGGTCTTCTTGGACTGGTTCAGCATCCAAGCTAGGCCTGACTTCTCCCAGTGAGGCAGTTTCCCTGTTTTGTGCCCTTTCTCTGTCTTTCACACACTGTTTCATTCTGGAAGCACTTGAGTTCTTATTGGTTTGGGGCCTCTGCTCACCCGCCAAACCAGTCCACACCACCAGCAGTGTGTATGTATCACAGTCTTATATCCTTAGTGTTTATCTCTCCCTTTGTTCCTCTGGGATTCCCACTGCAATTGAAATAAGAGGGTATGGGTATGGGTGTAGCTGGTAGCTATGAGTTTAACAAAGTCCTGAAGTTTAAAACTTGTTGTTTCCCACCCTATTTTCTAGTGACACATTATTTACATTCTTCCTACCTGCAAACTCCTGGCTATAGGTCCAAGGTCCTCTCATCTAAGGGAGAGAGGTCAAAGAGGGAAGGGTAGAGCACAGGGACTATGGTGATAGATAGTTCATGGGTGACTTGGTGGTGGGAGAATTATGGGGACTACACCTGAGGGGAGAAATCAAATATTGTACCAAAATGAACAACAATGTAAGGAAATGTTTTTTAAAAGCTTATATTAAATTTAAAAAATTAATTAATTAAGTTCAGATGTGAATGAGGCCCTTTGGGCTTGGTTCCTCAGGTGCCTCCATTTGCTTTGAATCTAAGTGGACTTGTGGTTGCTTCAATGAAAACCATATGGCAGAAGTACCATAGGACGCCTGAGGCCAGGGTCATGAAAGACATGCCTCTTCCACCTGCCTGTCTTCGAATATTCTTTCTTCAGAAACTTCCTCACAGGACACGCTTCTCAGAATACTCAACCATGGCCAAGCCACAAGAAGAGGTAAGTCTTTTATCAACAGTGCTGACAAAGCCCCGTCTTCAAATCACCACATTCCAGACCCCAATGATCTCTTAGAAGCATCCAGGAAACCCTGGCCCCCAGCTAGTCAAGTGTTCCCAGATGGCCACAAACATCAGCAGGCAGAGACAGGCTGGCCTGTACCCTGTCCAAATCCCTGACCCACAGCATCTCTGAGCAGTTACATGGCTGGTGCTTTCAGATGCGACATTCTGAGTGATTTCCTATGCAGTGTCTGGAGGCAGCACAGGTAACAGTCTCTGGCGTGCCACCCAAAAGCCAACCTGCTTTATCACAAATGCCATCAATTCTCAACATCAGAAATGAAATGCTTTTACTTTTTGCTCAAAAATAAACCTTTGTTTGGTCTAAACAGTAGCTGTGGATCCTGCTAGGTTTTAATAATCTATTTCCAAGCCCAGCGGCTCCTCAACCCATGTTGAGATATATACATTCATTTTAAAAGTGAGTTAGAAAAATTTCCCTTAGATCCAGATTCAGCTGGGCATGGTTTTCAAATATTCACCCCAACTACTCCATTCACTGCTTTGATTCTTAAACATGAATAAATAACTCCAAGTGGCTTCACAGAATGATAGAACTAAAATAAATCAAGTTCTGTTCCTTTTTCTTTACAAGCTTAATGCTGTCATTTACTGATTTCAAAACTACTGTTCAAATATAAGAACATATAGTGTTGAAAGGGGCCCAATGCAAGCTGAAGGAATTCTGAACTACTATGAACGTAACAGAAAAAAATTAACTTCTTTTAGAAGACAGTGCTTGTTAGAGAGCACCTAATAAACATGCTAACTGATGTTTATTACTAAAAAGTTTTTGTCACATGATGGAGGAGAATGTTAAATAATGGTCCACTCTGGGTGTCAAATATGTAAGGTATATCACCAGAACAAGGGCATGCTGATTTAGAAAAGAAATATGTCTCTCATCCCAGTCCCTGGTAAAAGATTCTCAAAGTAAGACATAGCCTCATAGCCTCAGGATAAAATCAAATCAAAAGTATTCAGAATGACTGCAAGATCCTTTAGTAAAACTTCAGAAAGAAATCAGGTACCCAGTTGAGCCTGTCAACTAGAACAGGAATTCTAATAATTTTAAAGGCAGAGTGGAATGCTGAAGTATAAAAAAAGACTGACTTTGGGGACACAGAACCCAAATGAGCTTCACTGAAAATCTCAAAGTTTGAAAGAAAATCATACTGGCAAAACACGCCCAGCTTAGACTAGAGGGGACAGACACGGTTCAACAGGAAGAGTTTGTGGGACCCCAACTTCTATATGCAGGAAGAAAACTCAACCAAAACATAAGCCCTTTCTTAATGGAAAAGAAAGATGCCCCTGAGAGCAAAGTGAATAGCCCAGAAGGACACGCCGTGAGTTCCGGAATTACCCCCAGGAAGTAACACCAGGTGTGGCCAAGGCACATTCACTGTGCAGGAGACGGAGGAACCAAGACATGTTCCTGACTGACCCTTTACAGACCAGAGATGCTGACTGCCATTTCTTCTTCTCTTGCCATTCTCCCATCCCTGTCTCACCATTACATGTCTGGTTTGTGGGGAACAGATACCTTGCCTTTTTATTTATAGATTTATGGATCAAGAGAACTTGTATTCAGGGAGTTTCATCAGTGACCAGACCTGGTGCAGATCGCAAGATAAAGGACTGTAAGCCTGGAACCGTAAATAGATAAGACTTTTGGGGGTCTTGTAAGAGGGTGAGTGCACTCCACAGATGGAAAGAATATAAATAACTACGTCCAGATGTGGGTTATGGAGGATTAAATATAACCACAATATTCTTGCTGTTGTGCCTATTAAGAAGAGAGGTCTTCTTCTCCATCAATGAATCTGGAGTGGCCTTGGAACTTGCTTCAACCAATGGAATACAACAGAAGCCACGCCAGGTGACTTCTGCGCTTCAGTCTCAAAAAGCCTTGCAAACTCCTCTCATTCTCTCAGAATAAATTCAACTAGCTTCCTGGAGAATGAGAAATCTAATAGAAAGAGAGAGGGTCAGACACCCCACTCATCCACCATTCCAGCCATCCCAGCTGAGGCCCCAGTCAGGCGAGTGAGGTCATCCGGGACCAGCAGATCTTGAGTCTACTCACCAACTGACTGCAAATACATGAGTGAGCTTAGAGGAGTTTATCAAAAGAACTGCCTAGCTGAGCAAAGGCCAAACTACCAAGCCCCAGAATTGTGATAAAAAAAATGCTGGTTGGAAGTCAATACATTTATTAGTTTCTTATGTGGCAATTGGTAACTGAATCACTCTCCAAATGGACCCATTCACAGCCAGTCTCCTAAAAGGTTTAAATGAGTTGTATATGGTCTCACAGGTAAGTGAGAAGAGAACTGATCAGAACCCCAGTATCTCAACCAATTAATCCACAGTTCTTCGTAAAATGAAGTGGCTTGGGACGCAATAATGAAAAATGGTTAAAACAAAGTTGAAGGAGGAATCTTTAACTAGAAGTAACATTCAACTTACAAATAAATATTTATTTTCCATATAGAGTTGATTTGGGTATGTTTTTGACACGTGTATACTGAACTAGTCTTCACCTCAAACAATGAAGATTTTAAGCATGCAAGATACGAAGTTGCACATATACAATGCACTGTCATTCAAACCTTTTTGACTTTTAAGTGTCTATCCAACTGTTACATATATATGCTTTTACTTTATTTCAGTTGTCAAAACACTGTGCATAAGATGGTTGAGCAAAAGCAGAAATGGGAACAGAGACCGTCAAGCGCAGCAATCTTGCATGCCACATTGTTTTCCTAGCGCTTCACAATACAGTGACATGTGCACACTGGGAAGCCACGTGCAAAATGAGGCAGCTGTCAATGAGCGAATTTACATACACACACAGCAAACCATGCCCCACACACAGATGGTTGCGCTTACCTTCTTCTGACATATAGCAGATATTTCAGCTGTAAGGGGAAGGCACACAGAATCAACAGAGAAAGAGCCCATCTTAAATAAGGGCAGCCATGAAGGGGAGCGAAAAACCAGCCTAGTAACAGTCTCCACACTTGGTCAAAAAGCTTCTCATTTGTCGCATAAACCGTCATCTACTTATATTGGTCTCTGTTTTCCTCAAAGAGCATGAAATAATAGATCTGTCATCTGGTAGTGATTTAGTTTGCTGTAGAAGGTTAAAAAATACCTGCAAGCCACATACTTTACTGATTTTTACAAGAAAGTCAACATTCTTAGACAAGACCTAGAATTCAGATCAATAAAATGTTAATCTCACCTCCTCATTTAACAGGGAACAAAACCGGGGGCAGCTCTGGTCGCTGACTTTTTCGAGATCAATCACACAGGCTGCCCACGGAGAGATGGACCCAGACCCAGACCTCTGCACTCACTGATCTCCCCCTCATAGTCTAAGGCTGCGCTGATGTGTACTTAAGGAAAAGCAACTGTCAAACCCACGGAGTGACCAGCCGGAGCAAGGCTGTCAAACAAGCAACCAACTGTGCACTTCGGGATCAACTTGAACTGGATGAGAATTCTTTTTAATGGGCATCTCAGTTATCTCCATGAAAATCGGTGCTTAAGAATACTTGAAACTCCTATTTCCAAGAATATGTTAGTTAACACTTCCCCGGAAAAAGTACTCAAAAAATGAACTCAAGCAGTATGGTCTGTTACAATTTGTTAGAAAGGTCAAAGGTGTCTCCCAAGCCTTGTCTGAAAATTAGGAACTAGTGGAGGCCAAGTCGGTGAAATTTACCACTCAGTTTTAAGAGCTGACTTTGTATAATTTATCACATGTAATAGTTTTACACTTGATCTTAGCCAAAAGGCCAAGAAGCGATTGTAATAGTTTTATATCTCAAAGTTTATCTTATCACCTCTCTAGATAAATAATGAGATGTTATTATCAATTTTCTTTCAAAGATAAACATCATCTGGAGAGGATGATGAAAATATGACATCTTAAAATATGACATCTGTGGGTTTCCCTCAGAGCCCTAGAAGATTGCTAACAAAATAACCTAATTTAAAGGGGAAATTTAACCTAATTTAAAATTACCTTTACACTACACACCCAAGTCATTTTATAAATATCCTTATATGAGATTTCAAGCTCTCTCACTGAAGGACACAGAGGCTGACATGTTGCTCCATCTTTCTGACGGAGAACACTTCACCAAATAAATTAATTTCTTAAGATTGAGATGACCTACTATTGTGAGTTAGACCATAAAACTAGTTTTATTATAAAATAGATAGCTGAAATTTTTTACAAGCTAGATAGCATAGATTTGTACATATCTTTTTGAATGAAGCCTTTCACACAACTTCTTTTATCCCCCTCTTCAGCCATATACCCAGTTCCTCCTGGGTGTCTGGTCCTGACTCAGTATGATCCCAGCTTTTCCCACTTCCTATCTTTCCTCTGCTTTTCTGAGGTCTTTCCTTCTCATTTCAGCCTCTAATTAGGTGGCGAGAATACCCTCTTCCCCAAGTGGGCACTGTAATCTCATCATTTCATTGAGATGGATCAGATATTCTTTATCTCCATTCACTAAGGGGGAGGCTGAGTTTCAAAATGATTAAATGATTGTCCCTAAAAACACAGAACTAGTATCCACAGCAGGAGGAAGAGAATTCAATTCCCTTCATGCTGATATTCCTTATTCCCTTTCCAACCTGGCACAGCCACAGTTCAATGGCAAGACCCGTTCGTTATATATACAGAAACTCCCTTAAGACCTAACTCAGCAGCAGTTTCTTTCATGGTATGAATTCTAATTTCAACATCTGCCCTTAATTTTGGTAGAGATGATACCTCCTCCCTCATTATTAAATGTGTGGGCACATTATAAGCAAGACATTGATAAAATGCTTCATATCAATGAATATTCATAGATCGTAATACTGTGCTTACTGTCTTTGTAAAATAAAAGATGCTAAGGAAACAATCGACCATGCCATTAGTCATGATTACTCATCATTCATCTTTTCTGAAGTCAACCATACCTTGTGGGAGAAGAACATCAATCAGCCACTCACTGTGGTCCCTATAAAGAAAAACAAATTCATTTTTGAGTTTCTTTGCAACGTTACCTTCCATGTGAATGTTTATAAGCTGCACACTCTCGCTAAAAGGCTTTTAATAAAAAGGAAGTGTAATTAAGAGCACTATGATAATAAACTTTTTAAATGTCTAATGCATTCCAGCTAAATTATAAATTATAGGCATTTCATCATATTCAGTTATCTTTAAATGATACTTTCCAGATGCTAATTAAGCCAACCAAAATACAGCATGATTTGTACAAAGCTGAGTGTCATTTTGTGAAACTAAAAAGCGAAGCGAACCAATATGAATTACGTGGCAGGTTTGAAAACCACAGTTATCTTTTCTTTTTCTCTGTGGTCTTTATAACCAGGTCACTTGAAAAATGGAGCTGCTTTATTAGGTGGAATAGCTTTCTCTTCTCACAAGGAGAAAAATGTAACATTTCAAAGCTCAAGTCTTTCAAATATAAGTTAGTTATGGGTTAAGTCATAGGACAAACCAACCTTTATAAAAAAGAGAGGCTAATGGGAAGCATGGCCAATGTAACGGACTTAGGTCCGAGTGCTAGCTCTTTTCTTCTCGTTGTTGCCTTACTCCCTTTTCTTTGAGCACTAATACCTACCCAGCAATCCTCTGGCTGCATTCTTCACAGAGATACAATGGGGGTGGTTTATCACCCAAAGCTACTGACAGGGAAGGGTCTATACACATCTGAAACACATAAAAGACAGAATGAACTATCCTGTTCTGTTTATCACATTCTCTATAACGTGAGTACAAATGTTTCAATAATGGCAGATTTTCTACAGCAAAGTGGAATAAATTGGTTTTAATAAAACTATTGCTGCTTTCCTGTACTGACGGATGATCCACACTGGGGACTTAAATGTGGCAACTGTGGTTTTTCCATTTCTCCTGTTATTTGCAATTCAAGTAACAAACAGTGTCTAGAAATTCATCCTCATTCTGCAAAGATAAAAGCAGCATCTTGGTCAATGGATGCTCAAATTGCCTCTATATCACTCGTATAGTAATTTCTTCTCTAAAGTGGTAAACACAGTAATCTCTCTTTAGGAATGGGGAAAAAATTCATAACAGTTACCAAGATGCTGGCAGGACAAAATTTTGCTTAAGATAGAGCTCCTTCATAAAAATGTAGCACTAAATCTAACATTGAGTGGTTCATGTCCCTTACTCTGGAATCTAAGTTTTATTATCAATGATCCAACACTTCAGTTTTGGGGTTTTTGTCTTCCTCCTGTGACTTGCAGTTTGCTTAACCCTGCTGTGCTTTATTTAGTTTTGGATTGTTTATGGCTGGTTTTTAGTGCCCCAAGTACAGAGATGAAAAGTTTAATTTTACAGTTGGATCATCAAGATATCGAAGTATCCAGATGTTTTAAGTAAAAGGAACAAAAACATTCAGTAAATAGCTATATATTTTTTAAATAGCTATATTTTGGATTTTTCCTCAATTTAGGTTTCTTTGATTTGCCAAAGTCATTTTGAGCTCTGTTCCAGCCCTGCAAGAAATAACCAATCCATGCTATAGCTGATTATGCAGTGGATATGTGTAGTAACAAATTCTTCTGGAATGTCATTCTGTCTTCTCTTCAGCTATTTGTCACTAATTTGAATGGGAAGGTGGGTAATGAACTGAATTTAAAACCTAAGCAGTCTGTCATTTTAAATTAAAACCCTGGGGAGTTCAATGATTGGGGTGCGAGAAGAATTGGCATCCCTACATTTAAATATTTATACCATCAAAATCTGCAACTTACATATTCCCAATGCTAAAGGCTCAGTGAGAACATTTTCTTAATTAAATTTAATGTTGCCTTTGATGCAAGGAATAACCACATTTTGCTGGGGTAAGTCAGAGATGAGCAAACTTTCTGTAAATGACCAGAGTAAACATTTAGGCATGTGTGTCATACATTCTCTGTCACAACTACTCCATCTCAGCTGACTCAATGGTGGCATAAGAGTAGCCACAGGAAGTGACAGGCAAATGAGCATAGCTGTGTTCCAATAAAATTTTATTTGCAAAAACAGGCAGCGGCCCAGATTTGACCGTGGACCACATTTGGCTGACTCCCATGTTGGATAATTATTTGGTCTCCGAAGTTCTTCATAAAGGGATTTTCAAGTAGAACCAATAAAATCAAAAGCAGAGGGTGGATGATGAACTATAAGTTGCACACATTTGCACTCTTAATCCTATCAATGACTGGTTTTTCCTGGCAAGTATTTTTTTGCAGCTTATTGCAACAAAAATGGCTAATATTTTTGTATCTGGCAAATCATTAGAGCCTGGTGGCATAGCTCGCTACCGCCAAGAAGTTGCACATTTTGTGAAGATGAATTCATTTTTCCTGAGTCTTTTGCATGGCCCCCATGCAGATCTCGTCTTCACTGCAGTTACTGGCCCTCATCTCTGATGAGTCATTGATATCTCTGTCATTTTTATTCCACACAGAAGGAAAAATTCCTAGGGTATTAGAGCAAACTGACCTCTGACCTCTTAAATTGAGCTAATTAACACAACCCATCATATTTGCGCTGGTAGTGTCAGGTCTGTTCTACTCTGAAGTCAGTTTACAGCCATGTGAATATGATCACACCTGGCTGTTGTACTTCAAAAATAGTTATTATCTGTTTACAGAACAAATGCCCAATATAAAGGGAAACGCCCAGATAAAAAGAAAGAATAAAATGTAAGTAAGCCTTGACTGCCACCTTGATGCAATCACCGGTGACCTCTGGGGACCATGCCAGGTGGTGGCTGTTTCCCAGGAAAGTGGATATAAAGATACACTCATGCAGCTTTTCAAGTAAATGGCCATCATGCCATATAATTTCATCATTTCCTTTCATTCAGTGCTATTTGATGCGCATGTAGATGACGGACACTCGTGCCCTCAAGTCGCACAGTCACAGGAAGGAGGGCTGAGTGCTCACACTACACAATCAGCACTGAGCCAGGCCCGGCTGCCTGACTCCGCCAGGATGCCCCTGACCAGGGAGCCATAGCAAGAACGCTGCTTCTCTGAGACATGTGCAATGAACACAGAAAAGGAAGCTCCTTAGGTGACGGGGGCTTTGAAAATAAAATTTGGGGGTGGAAATGTTTTAGAACTAGACAGAAGTAGTAGTTGCATGAATCCACAATTATGCTACCACTAAATTGTTTGCTTTAATATGGTTCATTTTTATGTCATGTGAATTTTAGTCAATAAAAACAAATGACATAAAGAGCATGGCTTGGTCTGTTCTGAGGACTGGCTAGAGGAAAGAGCTTGTGGGAAAATGAGGCCAGCCCAGAGGAACAGACTGGGCCATTTGCCTAGAAGAGAGGGAGAAAACCTAATACAGCACAATTTCTGTGAGTAGGTCAGAAGCATTACTAGTCAGGAAGTCAGAAGATTCCTGAGAATGCCGTCTGATGTGAAAGCAAGGAAAAAAATAACTGGAAAATGGGACTAGAATTCCTCTTTTCTGTTGATGTCTGAGTGAACCAAAAGAGAGCTGTAAGTTGAGCAGGAAGAAGAAAAGATGGATATAGACACTGAAGTGAGACAGAACCATGAAGAATTAGCCTGAACTCCAGGAATAATATATGAATTCACATGTGTTTAACTCAAAACGTCATCACACTGAAGAAAAGTTCCTTTGAACCCCAATGTCTATGGAAGTTCAGAAGAGAGGTTTGCACAGTAGGATGGAAAAAGTTTTGCTTACATTGATGGGTAGCACTCACTTGCTCTTTTTCAATAGAAATTTATTCCATTTGCCTTCATCAAAAGCAGAGATCAAGCATAATAGGCAAGGGTATCCTTTGCTAGATAAACCTAAATGACAATGTTATTGGCACTTTTCTGGCACTTATACTCCATTCATATTTCTCTTTTGGTTCCATTTATATTTCTCTTTATTGAAGCAACACTGCAGGACAGCATTATGTAAGTTTCCAGTGTGCATCATTAACAGCCAACATGTGTATATACTGCCTCAAGTTCACCACTAAAGGTCAAATTCTACCTTTCACCATATAGTTGTCCCCTTCTGCCTCCTCTTTCCTCCTGGTTACCATTAGTTGGTCTTATATTCCAAAAGTTTTACACCTATGTTTCTTATACCTCATTTTATATCTCCTACTGTCTCTCTAAATGATAGTATTAATTTCCTGTTATTTGATAATTTTCACAATCTACCCATCTAGAAGAGAAACAAACCCCATGAGGCCAGGTTCTAAAAAGTAGCTATGAACTCTAGTCATTTTATCTAACTTGCATTCCCCATAATATAAAAAATAACCCTCACAAATCCAGCCATGGGTCTAATCAGTCAAGTATTTTGTGCACAGCAGATATAAGTAATTTGGTTAAAAAGTATACTAATTTTTCTTAACACTCAACTTCAAATATTCAGGGTTATAACAGGACAGAACCAAGTTGATATGATAGAAAAAGAATGAAACCGAGGGTCAAGGGACGTGGTTCAGGCTGAGTGACCCTAGAAGACCTCCCTCACTCCCTGTCCCCACAGCTCTGCTGTGTCTCTCCATGTGTTTCCTGGCCAGCCACCTCTCAGTCATTTCAAGTTAGTCCTATCTATGAGCTAATGCTTAACAGTTTTATTTGTATTTGGGTGTGACTCTTGAATTAACATAGTCACGTACTAGATACTCATAAATTGTACTATCCATATGAAAACAGCAGCAAAGTCTATTTCCTGAGTTTATTAGCTTAGGCAGAAGTGAGCTAAGGACAATGAAAGTCTTTCACCAGAGTTATTCTGCCAACTAGCTCACTGCTAGACAAAATTTAGCTATGAACTCAGAGCCAAACCTGCAGATGCCACTAATCATTGTTCTGTCTTGACCCAATCTGTCAAAGTACAGTCAGGTTGAACACAGAGGTGCCTGAAAATACCACACCACACCAAGGACAGAGTACACTTTTCAGTGTAGGGTATAATCTACTTCATTTTATTCACAGCCATTTGTTCTTGATAATTTGACCACTAACTATACAATATGACGCCAGGTTTAATGACACAGTACCTTCACCGCTGGCTTGTTAATTGCATTGTGGCATTCAATGTGCTGGCAGTGGATGGGATTCCAAGCTGTAAAGCAAAGCATAGCTGATGAATACTTCTCACTGAAATTACTCTGCTCTTAATAAAAAACAAAGCAGCAATATTTCACTACTCCTCTTTGTCTGAAATAAAACCATTGTCAGATCCTGAAAGAATCATGTTTTAATCTGAGGTGAAAAAATTAAATGAGCAAAGATATTATAGCTCTATCCATTTTCTGTGGGGAGACACAAGCTAATATAAGGTGGCATATGCAGTGTCATAATACTACCTCAGCATGATAAACCATGCGTTAAGTTCTCAAAAAATTTTACATCAATGGTTTCATTTGCGCTCCCCAACAATTCTGTGGACTAGGAGCAGCAGATTATTAACTTCATTTCATATATGAGTAAGTTAAGCAACTTACTAAGAGTGAAAATTAGTATAAATGAGAATTTGGAGCTAGAACTTACATCTTTTGATTCTCAACATTCTGCTCTTTTCACTATATTAAATACCAAATGCTTCCTAGCAACCAAGAAGCATTTCAAAAAAAAAAAAATAACTTGAATGATAATGCAACTTCCACCATTTCATTTCCCACTTCATCCCTGTCCAATGTGGAGACAGGAATACAAAATTCCTGCCCAAATGAAATCCATGTCTCTCCCATATGTGACCCACAGATAAAACCTCTGCTAGTGTGATCATACCCTATTCTTTATTTAGGTATACACACAGAATGAGGGTAGCACTCAGTAACCTGGGACAGGAAAAAGCAAAAATACAAGAGGCACAGATAATAGTTATCATCACCCAGGTAATTCTGTAGCACAGAGCATTTAGCTAACAACATTCCATTAAAGAATTCATAAAGAATAAGATGATATTTTTAAAAGTAGGGCTTTCTAAATCATCATATTCTAATATTAAAGGGCTATGATTGGTCTAAGATAAAAGAATCTGCAGATAAGAGAATAGTTTTATATCAAATTATAATTCAAAACTACTATAATGTAGGCCAAAGTTACATTCCAAAAATTTTATAAAATTATCTTTCAAGGAGTTTCCCAACTTCAAATCATCTATCCTGTTGTTAAACCAGTTAAAAATTTATGTGTGTCAGATTTGGCATTTGGAAAAATATAATCAACAGAAGCACTGACTGTATAAAATGTGCAATAGACCTATTTATTTAAAAAGAAGACAAGAAGTACAGAACAGAGACCACTTTTCCAATGAAACAGTATCAATATCACATTGCTTATAAATTCAGAGAAAGAGTAAATGAATAGAGACAGATAAATGAAATCATTTTCATATAGGCATTATATAACTCTAAGATTTGTTTCATACTTGGGGACGAGTCAAGAGGAATATACAAAGTAATAACAAGATTTCTTGTGCAATTAAAAGAACCCAGAAAATAAGACTAACTAACACAGGAATTGCATGGCTATGTGATGGGCGATGCCAGCCCAGATGCATGTGACCCATCTCTCCAGTGTCAAGCCCAACACAGACATCACTAATCCATAACAGTATTTCTACCTGCTGAGATCAGAACTGACTTAAAATGCTTCTCAACACTTAGCTACAGGTATTCTCTACTGATCAAAACATAGTTGGGGGCCTCCCTGGTGACATAAGGGATTGAGTACTGCACAGTGGGGCCTCTGCAGCCACTGTAGCGTGAGTTTGATCCCCAGCCAGGGAGGGGAACCCACATATTGCAGCAGACCTCTCCTGCCAAGCCTGCTGCTCCGCTCAGCAGTGTGTTTCAGTTGATCTGCTTGTTCTGCTCCCCGCTCTGTCTCTAGTGAATCCTCTTACCACCACCATCACCACCACCACCACCCCATGCCTCTGGTCTGTACCCCAGCTCTTGTTTAAAAATACACATTAAAAAAAATAACATCATTGGCACACAAGATAAAATCAGTAAGCCACTCTTGAAACCATGTATTATGCAAATATCTACAGATCACTTTGTAAATAATAAGTTATTGACACTTAAAAACTTAAATAATCTTCAAAATAAATAGCAACTGTTACAGTAATGCACAAAATATCAGAATGTACAGCAGCCACAGCACTTGATCAGGACTCTAAAGACCTCTGCTTGCCAGAAATTAATGTGTTTTTTTTTTTAATATGGACAGTGGGGATATCCAGGAAGTCCTACTCCTCTAATTTCTTATTCAATTTTTAAAAACAAACTGCAAAATACCTCGTTTAAGTTTACCAAGGTCACACTATCTTAAGCTTGTTAGAATGATTCTTAGTTTTTGTAGTTTGTGTCAAAAACCACCTGTCAAGTTTCCAGCATTATGATTCTTGGAGCCCATGTTAAATCTACTGAATAAAAATCTCTGAGGATACAGCATGTGTGTCTGTAATTAGGAAAAGCACTACAACTGATTCTGATGTAAGGACAATCTATATACTTTATCTTTATGGCAAATATACTAATGATATATTATCCTTCATTTATAAATAAAACCTAAATATAGCAAAAAAGCATGTAAAACAAGAATTCTGCTTTCAATTGTGAGAAAGTAACAGGTATTAAACTTGCCCTCCCACCATACATCACTAGAAACTGGAACATATATATAACAACTTTTTCACAAATTCATCTACAAGTAGTATAGGACAATGATCCCTGAAAGAAGAGAAATAATGAAGTAAGTTCCACAATTATTCTGGTTTTCCTCCTGGAAGCAATTTCTAGACCTTGGACTTATAAAGGGGAAGATAAATACAATGGGATGGTTTTGCTGAGTTGAGAACACAAGAACTAGAAGGTAAAGAAGCGAAGTAACTGAATTTTGCTGAATTTTTGGAGTACCATTGAACAATGACCTATGCAGAGAAAATGCCCCATAAGTCTGCGTAAGACTCCTGTGTCTTTGGCTTCATTCTCATCTGAACATGTGCAAGACAACTCCACTGGATCTCACAAGGAACAATGATGGAGTACCATGCTAATAAAAATAATCTTTTATCTGTTATAAAGATGGGAGATATTCAAGTTCCAACCAGTCAGAGTAGATATCTGGAAAATTCACTAGTAACACTAGGACATCATACCTTCTTAGTAACAAGGCTATACCAATATCATGGAAAAGAACTGCTCTAAGTAAACCATATTAAAGAACAAGCCATAAAAGGATCAAGCTCCTCCACCAACTATCTTGATGTGCAAAACAAACTTCAACACACTATAATGGAAGACAATATAATAATAATTCAATATAATATTCATGAGTCCAGCACTAACCATAAAAATTACTTGATATTTGAAAAGAGGAGAAAATATTACCCATAATTGGGGAGGAAGTCTAATAGAAATAAACTAATAGATTATAGAGATGAGGTAGTTAACAAGCAAGGATTTTAAAGCAACTAATATAAACATACTCAAAGGAAAACATGAACACAATGATTATAAAGATAAAAGAGATAGTAAAACCAAACCCAGTTTCTAAAAATTATACATGCAATAACTGATAGGAAAATTCACTGAATGGGCTTAATAACAAATTAGACAATGCAGGAGCAAGCATTGATGAGTTAGAAGACATTAAAAACAGAAACTACCCAAACTGAAGTACTAGAAGAAAAATGAGCCAAAGTTTTAGTGAACTATGGGAATCTGGTCATATAAACTTGCAAAAAAAAAAAAAAAAACACTAAAAGGAGCAAAAGGTAGCATTCTAAGAGACAACTGTCAAAATTTTTCTAGTTTGATGACAGCTATAAGCCCATAGATCCAAGAAGCTCAATGAATCCTAGATAAAATAAAGGCAAAGAAAATAGTAGCAAATCTCATTATCAAATTAATGAAGACATATGATAAAGAGAAAATTTTAAAAGCAACCAAGGGATAATATACACATTACTCACAGGGAAACAAAGATATGAATGACAGTTGATTTCTTATCACAAATAATGCAAGCCAGAAGACAAGGGAATGACACCTTTAACAGGCTGAAAGAAAAAACTGTCAACCTAGAATATATATATCCATTGACAATTTCCTCCAAAAAACAAATATGAAAGAAAGACAATTTCAAGACAAATACAAGATAAGAGGGTTCACAATAAGAACCTGCTAAGCTTCACAATAAGAAATATTAAAGGAATGTTTCAAGTTGAAAGAAAACTGTATCTGATCAGAACTCAGACCTACATAAAGGTACAAAGAGTTCTGGATATGGAAAATATGTTGATAACTACAAAAAACTTCCTACTAATATTATCATGTTATTAAAAGGTGATTTACTATATACAACAAAAACAATAGCTATACTTTGTGCTAAAAACACACAGAAGTACACATTAGAAAGCTAATAACATACAAAAGTAAAATATTTGATAACAAAAACAAAAGTATGAAAGGCAGAAATTATAGTGCATGACATTATTACCTTATATGTAAACTGGGGCATATTACTTAAAGGTGGACTGTGAAATAAAAGATGCATATCCTAAACCTTATTACAATTCTTTTAAAAAAAGTTATAGCTAACAATTTAAAAGAGAGATAAAATGGGCTACTAAAATACTTAACCTATAAGATATAAAAAGTAAAGAACAAAGAATAACAGAACAAATAGGAAAGTAAAAGATGTAAAAGTAGTAAAGATGACAAACTTAAACCCAACTATATCTCTAATTACACTAAAAGTAAATGGTCTGAACAAAAAGGCAGAGATTGTCAATAGGAATTAGATTTTTCAAAAGCCATCATCCAAATATATACTGCCAATGAGAACACACTTAAACTACATATATATATAAAGACAGATATGCTAAACCATGCAAATATTAATTTTATACCACTTATACCATGCAAATATTAATTATAAGAAAGGTGAAATATCTATATTAATATAAGACAAATAGGCTCCAGAACAAAGACTATCAATAATAAAGGATGTTCCACAAGGAGGAAAGAGACATTTTATCAAGAAGACATAAAAATGTAAATGTGTGTGCTTCTAAATGACAGCGTTTCAAACTACATGAAGCAAAACTGAAGGAACAGAAAAAAGAAATAAGCCCATAATTAATGTTATCATTTTCAATAATCCTCTCTTATTATTAAAATAAGCAGAGAGAAAATTAGTAAAAATAGAGACTTGAATAGTCCCAACAACTTAACAATGATGATAGAAATTTCCACTCAACTGTAACAGGGGCTCCTCTCCCTGCCCTGTAACACAACCACTGTGAAACAGATTTTTTTTCAAAAGGCACATGTGACATTTATTTAAATAGATAATATTTTGATGCATAAAATAAGCCTTAAAAAATTAGATGGAATGTTATCATAGAGTATACTTTCTGACCATAATGAAATTAAACTATAAATCAGTAACAAAAAGATGACTGGGAAGTTACCAAATACTTGAACATAAAAACAAAATTCTAAACAATAAAGACATCAAAGAAGAAATCACAAGGAATATTAGAAAATATTCTGTATTAAACTAGGATGAAGACACAGCATATCAAGTTTGTGGAATATAACTAAAGCAATGTTTAAAGGGCAATGTATAGCTTAAAATTCTTTTTCTATTTTGATATAATATATAGGATTATATTCATTTTAAGTATTTTAAATACTTATATCAGAAAACATAAAAGGTCAAAATTATTGATTTATGCTTATACTTTAATAAGATACAAAATTTAAATTCAATGATTGTAAAAGAAAAAAATAAAGATAAAGGCAGAAACTAATGAAATTAAAAATAGAAAACCAATAGAGAAAAACATAAAAGCAATTACCAGTTCTTAGAAAGTATAAAATTGACAAACCCCCAGCCAGCCTGATGGAGAGAGAAAGAGAAATAAATAATCAGTACCGGTCAATACAATAAATTTGACAAGTTGGATGAAATGTACACATTCCTCAAAAGACAGATTACAAAATTACTGAATCTTACTCAAAGTAGAAAATTTTTAAATAGATTAAATTGATTTCATAATGTTAAATCCTCCCACCAAGGAAACAGTAAATTCAGATGGATTCATCCATAGATTATAGTAACCAAATTCTCCCTAAACTCTTTTGGAAAATAAAAGAGGAGGAAACACTTCTTAACCCATTTTATGAGGTCACCATTACTCTGTAAACAAAACCAGATGAAAGTATTACCATAAAGAAAACTAGACCAATATCCTTCCTAAGTGTAGGAGCAAGGACACTTAAGAAAAAAGTAGCAAATTGCATCAAGTAATATAATACAGATAACAATGTGGAGTTTATCCAAGGGATGCAAGGTTGCTTTAACATTGCCAAGTGAATCAATGTAATGTACCATTTTAACAGAATGGTCATGTGATCTTCTCAATAAGAGAAAATACATTTAACCAAAATTGACATGCACCAACAAAAAAATGTTCAGCATACTAAGAATAAATTGAGGGGTTTCCTCAATTTAATAAAGAGCATCTGTGAAAAATCTACATCTAAAATAATATTTGCTGGTGAAATCCTGAAAACTTTCTCCCCACAGGCTGTGGGAAAAGCTGATATCCATTCTCAGCTCTGCTGTTCAGCACTGAATAAGATCTGACCCAGTACAATAAGGAAAGGGACGAGAAAGAGGAGAAAGGGGAAGGAAAGGGAAGAGAGGAAAATATCAAAAAATCTTCATAGGGGGCCTCCCTGGTGGTGCAGTGGGTTAAGCAACGCACCGTGAAGCAAACCACAGCCACTGCAGCACGAGTTTGATCCCTTCCGGTGGTCAGAGAGGGGACCCACATGGCGCAGCAGACCTCTCCTGCCTCACCCGCTGCTCCCCTGAGCAGTGTATTTCAGTCGATCTGCCTGTTCTGCTCTCCACTCTGTCTCTGGTGAATCCTCTCACCTCCTGCAATTCTGGCCTATACCCCTGCTCTTGTATGCATAAATAAATAAATCTTTAAAAAATAATAATAAATAAATGTTTAAAAAAATTCATATACAGAAATATTTAGAAAAAACGTTTTAATTAATTAATAAGTCAGTATCCAAGAATTAAGAAAAACAC
The DNA here is from genome assembly GCA_019455555.1 of Galemys pyrenaicus. Classification (NCBI taxonomy): domain Eukaryota; kingdom Metazoa; phylum Chordata; class Mammalia; order Eulipotyphla; family Talpidae; genus Galemys; species Galemys pyrenaicus. The sequence goes on along the minus strand of JAGFMF010011747.1, from coordinate 13,781,187 downwards.
AAGCAATTCATATAACAGACAAAATTGCACAGATCTAAGATTTCTTTTCTGTAATTCTAAATGCCAAAAAACAATGAAGATATATTTACGTATTTTTCACAGTGTAACTGAGTATTCCTTTATGTGTGAAGAAACACAAAGACATTCTTAAGTAAGACTGAGTTCTAAAAAAAATATATGACCTACATTCCACTGTTAAAAATCTTACAGAAAAAGTCTGGGTTCCATTTCCAGAAATGGCAGACAAATTAAATCAAGCCAAGTCTCCTACTGAAAACAATTAGAAAACGAGACAAGATTAAAAGCAAAAACAGTGAAAAAAGAAAAAAAAAAGCAAAAACAGTGAACCTTATGGGAGAATTATGGAGCCTGAAAGAAGGAAGCATTGGAATCTACAGCCACCGCCTCCTTTGCCAGTCTCACAATGTGCCAGTCGCAAAGACGAAGCAACAGACACTTCCAAACAAGGGAACAAAAACTGAAATTTGGGTGCCACCAAGGAATGGGAGACCTAGAAGTCTCCTACACTGTGAGGGATAGGTCACAAAAGGCTATGCCGTGGAAGTAAAGGTGACCAGTTCTCACAGGACTAAAGACCAAGAATAGTTTACTCGATGTTTTGTTTTCTTTGTTTTTAGAGCTGTATAAGGGGACATGGATTGCCAGTGTTCGTGATCTCCTGCTAGAAGCAAAAGCAATCCTCTCTGAAAGAACATAATTTAACCTAAATCTCTAATTAGCGCTACAGTTTTTATACCTAACATATCTACCACTCTTTCAAGAAATCATACATACACGACTAGAAAGCCAAAGAAACAACACACCATACATCAGAATCTCCAGATACAGAATATTGGATTATCAGTATTAGAATTTAAAAATAACTATGTGTACTATATTCTACAAGTAAAGCAAGCAAGACAATACCATGAGAGAATTGAAATATTTTTTAAAGGGTGAAATAGAAATTCCAGAACTCAAAAATATTAAAAAAGGAAATTAAGAATACAACCGGGAGACTAAAGACTCAACAAACAAGAAGACAAGTCAAGAAAAAAAAAGATTCAGCATGAAGCACAGAAAGATGAAATGGGGAAAGAGATTCAAAGATTTTCATAGGAAAAGGGGGGAAGTCTTAACATATGTGTTAATGGAATTCCAGCAAGAGAGTGAGAACATAGATCAAGCCATTTTTTAAGAAATAGGGAATTTCCAGTTATTACCAATAGGGTTTTAAGGATTTACAGGATTTACTTACTGAACAAAATGTACAAAGCAAATGGCTGCCCCACATTAGGCATAGCTTTTTTTAAAGGCCTTAATCCTTTCAAAAAAAATCCTTAAAAAAAAAATGAAGCATACATGTTAAGTTCTACATTCACCTTGGCTTTTTTGTCTGGAAACATTTCCAAACTGCAGCAAGAAAAGCAGAGCCCAGCAAGAAATTAGCATTTTCAGGGGACAGAGGAGACATGTCAAAATGAAGAACTGGAAGGTAGCTAGAATTTGTGAGTAAAGATACAGATTTTTCCAAAGGGAACTTCAAAAGAGATCCCACAAATCTAAATAAGGGTGCTCCTTGGTCCGATTAATCCCAACCTACTTGTGCCCGAACACAACTCTGCAAGGACTAGCAGGAAACAGACACTTAAGGCAGAAGCTGAAGGGAGGTTGCAACAGGCAGAGCTGGGGTGTTGGAGTCAGAGACATTCCCGAGCCAGAGTCTAACTAACAAACAACCTACAGGCCTACTTCCTTATCTAGTAGGTCAGCTGACATATCTTAGAATGTTCGCTTAGAGTGTTATCTTAGAGGTTGTTATGTTAGGATGTGCACCTGGGTACGGGGCGGAAGCCCACGCCCGCCAAAATGAAATGTTTCTCTTTGAAAGTGGCTATATAAGCTCACCCCTTCTTACTCTCAGGGTCGATCGCCTCAGCCAGAACTGCGTGTCTCGGTTGGACGGTCGGCCCCAGCATGCTGGCATAATAAAGCTCTACTTGATTGTTGCATCCCTGTGTCCTCTCTTTGTTCTTTTGGGTGCCCTCGGAAACTCGGTCCTTTACAGGGGGTACATTTCATTTCCAACGTACCCAAAGTGAGGACGTTTGGTGAACCTCCAGGAATTCAGGAGACACCTTAAGACTGAAGGTCACGTGCCAGTTCTCATAGAATAAGTTAGGACGGTTTCTTCTGCTTCCATTTTCTGAAACAAATGGTAGACTATTTGGTATAATTTCTTCCTTAAATGTTTGGTGAATTCACCAATGAATCATCTGCGCCTTTTCTACTTTGGAAGCTTATTCATTGTTGATTCAATTTCCTGAATAGATACAGCCCTATTCGGATTGCCTGTTTTTCCTGTGTGAGTTTTAATGGTTTGCATCTTTCAAGGAACTGGTCTATTTTATCTGTTATCAAATTTGTGGCATAGAGTTGTTCATAATAATCCTTTATTATCTTTTTAATGTCCATGGCATCTGTAATGATGGCCTCTAATTCATTTCTGATATTAGATATTTGTGTCTTCTCTCTTTCTCACGGTTAGCCTGACTAGCAGATTATCAGTTTTATTGATTTTTTAAAAACACGGCATGGGGTTTGTTGAGTTTCTCTATTATTTCTTGCAGTAAATGTCACTGAATTCTATTCTAACTTGCTTTAGGCTTACATTGCTCTTCTTTCTCTATTTTCCTAAGGCAGAACCTTAGATTATTGATTTTAGATTTTCCTCATTTCTACTCTATGTCTTCAATGATAGAAATTTTCCTGTAAGCACCACTTTAAAATATATAATAAATTTTAAAGCTCATGCTCTAAGAATAACAGTTATGCATCAGGACTAATAGCAAACTGTAACAGGGTGGTCCCCAGGAAAAGGGGAAGTTCCAGAATCCCAGTTCCGCCCTAAGTGGGTGGAGCTGAGCAGGGATAAAAAGATGTTGGAGAGAGGAAATAGAACAGAAGGAAGGAAGGAAGAAGAAAGCAGGATGGAGAGCAGCAAGGAGAACTGGAGGAAGCACGTGGAGCAGAGGGACATGTGAAGAAACTGCGCTTGCTTTTTGGTCTTGGACTGGTTGGAACAGATGTGGGTGAGAGACCCATGGGGAGCTTAACAATGGCAGCTTTCATCTTGATTTTGATTTTGCGCTTTTCCTCCTGGAATTGTCTAACTCTTTCTGACCCTTTCCTATGGGTCTGCACTGAAAGGTCCTTTAGACTTGTGGCAGGCTTTTGGGCCTTGCTTTGGGCCAATCCTATTTGACTGGACTTTTACCCTCAAGGAGATGGGGAACTTTAAATACTTAACTTAGTAACTATATTATTTGTCCTTTCTATATTGTACCCTAATTGTATTAAAGTTCCTTTCCATTAAAAGTCTTATATGTTTGTCTTAATGCAGCGAATAGCAGAACCCATTCAGAGAGGGCAGGTTTGGGGGTTCTGGGGTGCCCCTCTCCCTGCCCTGTAGCAGGAGGAAAGAGTAAAATTAAAATTAAGATGAAAGTTGTTATTATTAATCTCCTCACGGGTCTCTCACTTACATTTGTTTTAACTAGTTTAAGATTAAAAAGCAAGCGCAGTTTTTTTACATGTCCCTCTGCTCCACTTGCCTCCTCTAAGCCTCCTTGCTGCTTTTTATTCTGCTTTTTTTCTCTTTCTTCTGTCCTCTTGTCCTTTATTTTTTTCTCTAGTATCTTCTTATCTCTGCTCAGCTCCACCCACTTAGGGCAGAACTGGGATTCTGGAATTTCCCCCTTTCCTGGGGACCACCCTGTTACAACTGGAAATTCTTGCAATATTTAAATCTGACGATTCATGTTAAACTGCATGAAAACCAAATACTATCAATAACAAGAAAGACAATCCAATTAATGACTGTGCAAAAGACTTTATTAAACAATCCATAAAATAGGATACTAGTGAGGAATAAGCATGTGAAACAGTGCTCAACACCAGTCATCATGTCAGGGGGAAAGACCCTCCTGAATGGATTATACAAATAGGTTATGGACTTCGACCCCCATTCCAGACCTACAAGATCCAAGGACTACAAATCCCATAAGGTCATTATCGAAGAGCGGATCACTGGGACCTGAGGGTGGAGTTGAGCAGCCAGGCTGAGTATAAAAGCAGACACGTGGGCCTTGGGGGTCTTTTTTCCTTGGGAGTCAGCTCTCAGCGCACCGTTGGGTTCCAGCTCCAAGGAACTGGTAGGATATTTACAGATCTGTATCCCTCTCTTCCCCTTGTGTTATTCACTACACTATTTCTCCTTCCCTTGTAAATAAAACCCTTTATTAACCTTTGTTGTGTAGGCCTGCAGTTAGGGCATTATAAGTGCAGTTCGAGCGCGCAGGTGAGGACCCAGTCAGGCAAACCCATTTTATATTAGGGTTGCCCTGTAACAATCAAGGCAAAGCAAATTAAAATCACAATGAGATGCAAACTCACCAGAATAGCTAAAAGTCAGTTTTAGGTTGGGTATAGGACAACTGAAACTCTCACACGATAGCAGATACATAAAATGGCATACACACCATTTTCTTACAAACAATATGAGTCAGCAATTCCACTTCCAGGTTAAACTCAAAATAAACAAATGCATATGTACAAAAAATACTGTAAAAGATGTTTATAGGGCCTCCCAGGTGGCGCAGGGGTTAAAGTCTCAGCACTATCAAGCTATCACCAGCTATTGCAGCACAAGTTCAATCCCCAGCCACAGAGCTGACCCACATGGCACAGCAGACCTCTCCTGCCTCGCCCGCTGCTCCCCTCAGCAGTGTATTTCAGTCAATCTGCCTGTTATGCTTTCCTCTCTGTCTTTGGTGAATCCTCTTACCACCCTCACCTCTGACCCAGCTCTTATGTACACACATTTTTAAAATAAATCTTAAAAAAAAAAAGATGGTTACAGCAGTATCATGTATTGAACCCAAAATTTGAAACAACTAAAATGTACATCACAAGCAGAGTTAATAAATTGTGGTGTGTTCATGCAATGAAATGTTTATTAACAATAACAAAGAACTACTAATGTCATCAACAACATAGTCCCATAATATGTTAAGTGAATAAAATCAGACAAAAAAAAAATACAAACTGATCCCCTGATGGGGGCCACCTACCTATACCCTGAGACAAAAGTCCTTCATAGAGGAACTTTCCTGAAAAATCAGAAGCTGCATAGCTGGCCCCCCTGGATTCCTTTTTCTTTTAGCTGATTTTATAATTAAAATCTTATAAGTTACAAAAAATGTACTTGCTGGAATATCTTCCATGGAGGTAGTTGTATATTTGGTTGTTTCACCAAACAAAGTAATTGGTTGCTATGCATTGGCTACTAATTGGCTAATATTATAATACAAATTCAAGAAAATCAATACAACCAGGTCAAAATAGAACCAATTGGAATGTGGTTGGTTATTCTACAAATTCTAAAGTTAGAAAAATTTTCAGACTCAAACATTTACCATGGGCTACAAGCCTGTGGGACCTAAGCATAACCTTCATGACCTGGGCCATTGTGAAAGGCTCTGCATTTCCGCTTTGTCTTTGTCAAAAAGGTTCTGCATTCCTCAGGTGATAATGAGTTACAAGAACCCTCCATCCCCTCCTCCCTTCCCCTTTTTGCTTTTGCACTAAATTTAATCTAATACAGGAAGGCTGCTTAGTAACATACATTATCGATCAAATCTAAAAGATAATGAAACTAACGATTCCTTCTGAAGGCCAAATACAAGAGTATAGATTCAGGTGTTAATTTGGTACCTCCCTCTTCCTGCAAGTCTGCAGTTTCTTAAAGTGCTGACACCAGTTTTGACCTTAAACTAATAATCAATCTTATACTCAGAGTGAAAATAGAATAATTAGTTGTGATAGCAAAATGAGTATACCTGCCTTAATATAGATCAATCAATCATAATAATTCTAACACTAATGGAAAAATGTTGTCTTGGTTTTGTAATTGCCTGTGTCACCCATCCTGGCTAGGGGTCCCAAGACTCTAAGCTGTTCTTGAAAAAAAAAAAAAGCAACAACACGGGAGCCTCCCTGGTGGCTCAGCGGGTTACGCAAAGCACTATGAAGCAAACTGCAGCCACTGCAGCACAAGTTCGATTCCTGCCAGTGGCCAGGGAGGGGACCCACATGGCGCAGCAGACCTCTCCTGCCTCGCCCACTGCTGCCCTAGGCAATGTGTTTCAGTCAGTCTGCCTGTTCTGCTCCCCACTCTGTCTGGTGAATCCTCTCACCTCCTGTGACTCTGGCCTATACCCCAGCTCTTGTAAGCATAAATAAATAAATCTTTAAAAAAAAAAAAAGTAATGATTGTTATCTTCCTAATCTATGCACATGTTGATATAACCCCACCTTTTTCTTGTAATGTATAAAGACCTGCTGAGATGCATGCCATACCCCATCAAGTCTTGTATCCCCTCACCAACCCCTCACTTGTCCACTCTGTCCCATCCTTTGAGGACCTGGCCTTCAGCCTGAGCTGGACTTCAGCAATCCCCCTTTATATGAATCCTTGAATTATATGACTATGTGAATTCAATAGAAAGAGAGGTAGTGATTGCATCAAATTGAAAAGGGGCGTATGCTGTTACTCTCTGGGTGATGGAAACATTATTTGAGTGATGATTTTACTTTTGTCAAAATTGATCCATATGTCCACTTAATACTTTTATATTTTAATACATATAAGATATACATGTAAAATATACCTTAATAAAATACTGTTTCCATTAAAGAGATATCATGCCTGATAATTTCCCAGAACTGATAAGACAGCAACTCAAAAAGTCCTACAAACACTCCAAAAAGACAATTGTAAATAATATAACTAAGTATATCACAGTGAAACTACTGAAAATCAAAAATAAAGAAAAAATTTCAAAAAGAAGACAAAAGGCAGTTTATCTTCAAAAAAGCAACAATTAATGTTGGCTTCTCAATAGAAGCAATAAAAATGAAAACATCATGAAATACCTTGAAACTATGGAAAGAAAATGACTACCAATCTAGAATTCTGTGCACTGATAAAGCATCTTTGAGAAACAAAGGAAAATAAAGACATTTTCAGACCACACTAGCTGAGATAATGATCCTCAGTAGAATGGCACTGAAGGAAATATAAAAGGATATTATTATGGAAATAAATTTAAAGCCTAAATGAAACTTAGTAGTACAAAAAAGGGAAAAGAGCAAGAAAAATCAAAGTCAAATGAATACTGACAGCATAAACAATAATTATGTTTTGTAGAATTAGCACAGAAGTCAGCATGCATTGAAAAGAGTTACAATCTTGTCATTTTACAGGCAAAGGTGAAAATATTATTTTATACTGGACACTGATAAACCAAGACTGAATGATAGACTCTCTAGGGAAGTGATGTTAAAAATAATATAAAATTGAATAACTCAGTAAAACAAAGGTAGTATATTTACATATACTAAACTAGTGCAAAAGAAGGGAAAAAATAACTCAGAGAAGGCAGAAGAAATAGAAATAATATAGGAAAATGGTGAATTTAAAGCTTAATATACTGGTAATTATATTACAAAAATATGAATAAGTATTCCAATTAATAATTAAACTTCAAGAAAGTCGAGTTTAAAACATATTACATGCTATTTATAAGATTAAAAATATAACTATACAAAAAGAGTTGAAAATAAAAGAATGAAAAAAGTTATACCATGCAAAAATTCATAAATTGTAGCTATATTAGCATAAAACATAATATTTTCACACAAAGCACTACTAGAGAAAAGCATGCTTTTCATTATGATAAAAATTTCAATTCACCAAGAAGATATTGCATTCTAAATTTGTATGTATTTAACACAGCTCAAAATTTTTACAACAAATATTGTAGCTTTTAACATTCTGCTCTCAATTAACTGGTAGAATAGACAAACATGCAAAAAGGATATCTAAGATTTGAACTATACAATTTATAAATTTTATTTAATTGGTATATACAGAACACCACATCAAACAACTGCCAAATTCACGTTCTTTTGAAGCACACGGAATCATTTAAAAAAAATTGATCATAGCCTTGACCCTAAAAAAAATTAGAATGACAAAGTCTGTTATTTTGACCAAACAGGAATCCAACTATAATCAACAATCAAAAAACTTTAATAGGAAAATCCCTATATGTTTAGAAATTAATCATCACCCTTTTTAAAAACCCATGAATCAAAGAAGAAACCAAAAGGAACTTAGAACTCAGCATAGCACAGGAGCCTTTAACCACTTGTAGTAAGAAGGCACAAAAGGCTGAAGGATTGGGAAAGAGACATTAGGTTGTTACTATTCAGCAAGAATATACTTGTGCACATATGAGCAATTTTAACAAAACAAAACTACAAATTATTTGCATTTTAAAGTGTTTTAGCAAGATTGCTGGATACAACACTAATATACTAGAATCAGTTGCATAGCTACATACTAGCAACAAAGAGTGTGAAAATGTACTTTTAAAAAAATATATGTCACTGACAATGACATCCAGCAATAAATACCCAAGGACATACTACATGAGAGCTAGGCAGATGTCTGCACAGAAAACCATAAAACAGCACTGAGGGAAGCAAAAGGAAAAGTCTAAGTAAGTAAACGAAGAGATATGCTATGTAGATAGATTGGAATATTCAATATCATAAAGATGTCAGTTATAGATTCAAGGCAGTCTCACTGAAAATCCTAGTAGTTTAGGTATATGTTTATGTGTTTGGCAGACTCCTTAATGTGGCAAATAATGCAAACTAATCTTGAAGGAGAAGGAATGAAAGAGGAGAAAGAGAAAGACCAGAAAGACAAGAAATCAGGAGCGGACAGGAAGAGGACAAAAACAGCAAAGTGGAAAAACTTGCACTGAAGGATATAAAATTTTATTATTCAGTTACATTAAACAATATGTTATCGGGAAATGGAGAAATGAGCCAACTTAAATAAATAAGGAATCCAGAGTAGACATTTGACTTGTGACAAAAATAATGCTACAAGTAGAAAAGAATGGGAAACATTTTTAGTGCTATTGAGCTAATTAGTTATCTATAGGAGAAAAAAATGACCTTTGCCTCACATCATACCAAAAAAATTCCAGATACATTTAAATGTAACAAATATTCTAGAAGAGAATAAAAAATACTGTCATAATTTTGGAATAAGGAAAATTTTTCTCAAACCAGATAGGAAAAGTACTTCATATAAAGAAAAAGGTTACTAATTTAATTATAATAAAAACAGAACTCAGTTACTCAAGTCATCATTAACAAAGTAAAAAAATAAGAAAATACATTTGCCACATAAATGACAAAGATTACATAAAGAGGATGGGTCAAATAGTCAAAAATATTAACATATTTTCAAAGTGCTCGACTTTATTATTCAGGAAAGCGCAAACATATCCATAATGTGATACGTCTACAAACAGATGGCTAAAATTTTGAAACAAAATTTATTGCCCAGAATATAGACACTCAGACCAAAAGAATTCTCATACACTGCTAGTGGGAGTACAAATTAGCATAATCCTTCCAGAAAACTGCCGGCCATCACTCATTAAAATGTGACCCACACACACCCACTGATCAGCAACTCTACCCTAGGCCTATATCGAACAGAAATGTGTACACAGGTGCACTAAGAGACAGAAGGATTAGAAGGATGTTCACAGCAGCTTTATTTGTAATTGTCAAATACCCATTAATATTAGAATGAATACATAAACTGTGGTATATTTATTTGGTGGAATATAAGTATCAGTAAAAAGGAATGAAGCAGTTAACGTTGAACCCGTGGACTCATCTTTTATTCTCTCTCACACACACACACACACACACACATACAGAGTGTATGATTCCATTTATGTAAAATTCAAAAAAAAGCAGATCTCATCTCTGATGCTGAGAGTCAGGGCAGCGGTTACCCTTTGGGATGGAAGGAGAAAGGGATCATGGGAGGGTACAAGGCTCAGGGCATCCCGTATACACTCAAGATTTGTGTTGTTTTCCACATGTGTACAAAGCAATCATGAAAGGTTTAAAGCATTTTCTTAGACTATATGGAGATGAAATTAAGATCTTGAAAAGATAACTAAGAACTCAATAATGGAACACAGCAAGCCTAGCGGACCTTCTTGCCTGTGTGCAGAAGTCAAGGAGCCTCTGGCACTAACACAGGGTTAGATGTGTGGTAGCCCGAAGTCGAGCCCTGGAGTGTTAGCCACAGCTCTCGCTCTACTTCCGCTACAGTCAGTCTTGGAAATGGGTCACATCTTTCAACTCATAGTTCAGGTGGGATACAAAAAATAGCTGGTGACAAAGGCGAAATTATTTATGAGTTGGGACATTGTAACAAGAAAATTGCCAGATGATGTGTTTATCCTCCACAGAAGCAGAGCTTTGTAGAGCAACATAATGGCTGTTTTCACTGCCAAGAAACTTACACTTTTGCACAATTACTAACTCTGCCTGGCTATGTGTTCATTGTGTTATTCCTAAAACTTTTCTGTATTTGAAAAAAATGTCATAATAAAAGGTCACATACACTGTCTGATTTCAATTTTATCTTAAAACGTGCACACCAAAAGCTGTTCATATCTGTGTAGTATTATTTGTTTTCCTTCTATTATTTTTTTAAATTTAATTTCCCTCTTATAAAAAAATTAAGCTTACTTTTTTAAAGGAAATAAATCAGTGGGGAAATATACAACAGTTGCTATTCCTATGAAAGTATTTTATCTTTGCATTTGCAAACCCATAAAGTTGTTTCCATATAGTAATAATTATTATTAAGACTATTTAGAATTATACTGCTATCCAATCTTGAGGATACCCTTTAGGGAATCTTTCTTTGCTTCAAGCATTGCAGAAATCTCAAAGGCTCCAATAAAGTTTCATTAAAGAACTGAATTGACAGATATGATGTCACATAAAAATGTGAGCATTTTTTGGGCCTCCCTGGTGGCGCAGTGGGTTAAGCAACGCACTATGAGGCAGACCGCAGCTACTGCGGCATGAGTTCGATCCCTGCTGCCGGCCAGGGCGGGACCCACATGGTGCAGCAGACCTCTCCTGCTGTGCCCGCTGCTCCCCTCAGCAGTGTGCTTCAGTTGATCTGCCTGTTCTGCTCCCCGCTCTGTCTGTGGTGAATCCTCTCACCCCCCACACATCTGGCCTGTACCCCAGCTCTTGTATGCATAAATAAATAAATCTTTAAAAAAAAAAAAGTGAGCATTTTTAATAGTTGATCTAGGTTCAAATTCAAGCTATGCTCCCTTACTATTTTTGTGAATCTAGGGATGTCACTTAAACTCTGTGTCCCATGCCTCACTTATAACACTGAAAGAAGAAAAGCTACCTCTTAAGATTTTTGTGAGGATAAGAAAAACATCTGTAAAACCCCTTAATGGTGTTTGGTGCATAAATTGTTCAGTTAGGAGAAGGCTAACATTTCATGAGACAATATGCAGCCAGGCAAAGTCTGACGGGCATGGTGCTTGATAACAGTCCTACGTGGACCAGCACGACTCGTTTCTCCCATAACCTCTTGTTCCTGGGTGAAGCTGTCGTCACTAGAACGGGCGCTCCAGGAAAGCTGCTCCCCAGAGCCTGGATGGGGCCTGACGGGCCATAATGGCTCTGGGGAAAGAATGGGAGCGTGGAGGTGTGGCCCTGCAAACGATGAGCTTCCATGGAAGCGGCAGTCAGTCTCATCGGGATTCTGAAATGCCCTGAAGAGGCAAGTCTCTGTGGCTTCTCTGTCTGAGACCCGCACGTGACTCCCTTTGCTGTTAGGGTGGGATCCACACACCCTCACGGCCCTGTCAGGCTCCTTCTCGTCTCTCTCTGCTCTCTTCCTCTTACACCATGGTCTGGCTCCTTTTGACTTTTTCCAGTTCCTGTACACCAACCATCATGCTGTCCTTTCCTCCAAGTCTGAACCCATGCAGTTCCTCCTCCCTCAGAGTCAGTGCCAGCCCTTCCCATTCACTTCCCTTAAAAACCATGTATCTAAATTTCAGGGATCAGCTTACATGGCACTCACTGAAGAACCTCCCTTGACAGCACAGCCCTCCCCAAACTTGACCACCACATGGTGAGGTGCAAGGACCCCTTTGTGTGTCCCCAGAACTCTCATATCTGCTCTCTCTGAGCACTCCCTACACTGCAGGGCAGCTTCCTGGTCTTGCCCCCACAACTGGAATGTAAGTGCCAACATCAGTGATTTTAACCTGCTCTATTTTTTCACCATTTTTACTGCCAGTGCCTAGAAAAATGTCTGCTTAATAGTAGACGGCCCTGGAATATATTTGTTGAATAAATGAATGCATTTCCGTACCTATATTGCATTAAGCTCTGTGAGCTCTGGTTTTCTGTCAGTTCTGCATCATCAACAAAAGTACAGTACCTGGCACATAATAGTTTCTCTTTAAATATTTATCAAACAAATAAATTTCATTTGGTACTTATTACCCATCATGTAAATGCTGTTTTTTAAGGATCTGTCGAGAAGGGGTTGGAGTCAAATTTCTCAGCCATGTCAACTTTTTTTATTAATATTAATGTTTCCAATTTTTTCTGCTGCTTCTCCATTTAAATAATCCACTTAGCAGAACTTAAATAGTTTCTCCTACCGGTGATCTAAAAAACCAATGGTACCGACATCCATTTTTAAAAAGTTCACTTCCTATTTATCTGCAGAGTTTACATTCACATTGCTGTCACCACAGCACCAACTACTTATTGTGACCTCAACGTAAGCCCGCCAAGATCTATCACAGCTCAAACACAGATATTAATATTTCTAACACGTTGCTTTTATCAGGAATATAAATCAGGCAGTTGAATTAAGTTAAATCCCCTTTGAACCACCAAATCACCTTGGTAAACCTTTGCAAATACCAAGAAAGTAGAGCCTCAGCATTGTCAGTACACAATACCACAATATGTGAATAAAAGCTAAATTTGCCTAAAGATCTACCTCTCTCATTTTCAGAGAAATATGTACACAAGTCAGTGGGGGAAGAGTAGTCAAGGTGTGGAAATGGACCTCATTTCACAGTACAAAACACCACCAACGACGCAGGGCCTGGAGCTTGTCTGGCTGTTTTTTGTGAAATATATGTCTTTACATTTAAATACATTGTTTACTTCTCAATTACTGATTACACAGTATTCAACAACTGTTGATTCTTCCTCTCCATTGAGGCTATCCAGGTCATTTAATGTTTATGTAGTGTATGAGTGGGTAATATTTAAGTGCTCTAAATCTTATCAGAGCAGAATGAGCCACTTGGGGTTTTTGCTGAATGGTGAGCAAATCTGCAGCATTACTCACTGCTCACAGCTCAGTAGAGATTAATGTTAGTGAGAGTTAAGACCACAGGTGTACAATAAATGGGATTGGACTTAAGTAATTTGCTACTGAAGTTGGTTTTAATTAATTTATTTTTATACGACCTAGTTTCAGAAAGGATTTATGATAATGTCTAAAGGCATAGTAAATATAATCCAGCAAGATAAAAAATAAAGAAGCGAGGCAAATTTGGCATAAGAGAAATAAAGAGGGGGCATCTCAGGCTATTTTCTTCTTACCTGTGTACTGCAAGCCCCTGTATTCACTTATTGCCCCAGGAGGTTTTAAATTGGGCCAGTAATGGAACAGCATTTGCACAGCTGGAGCTTTCACTTGTGAAGGCCCATAGGCAATCACATATAAAAGATCCTAAAGGAAACAGGAGCATATCTTAAGTTAGCATCACCAAATGAAAAACAAAAGTAACTCATTCAATATTACCAAGCAACAAAATTTCCAGTGGACGCCTTGAGATGGTCTTCGCCTGAAATGTCATCATCCAGGTGTGCTTCTCAGATCACATTATATTAAAACATTATTGTTTATGTATTGATCCTATAAACAAGTCTCCCAGATAGAATTCAAAAGTACACTATCTTTTATCAAATTCTCTATTCAGAAAATGTGAAAAATTAACATTTTCCTAAAACACATTTCTTAATAATTCACATCTCCTATTTGAATGAAGAGAGGTTCTCAAGCAACCTTTCAAATTAAAAAAAAAAACTGTCACATGATTAGAATTTGCAAAATTCCAAGAATAAGATGTATCCAATTACTTTTTCTATTAAGCCTCTGTTTTCCTGAAGCATCATTTCTGTTCTAAATGATAAATAATTAACCAATAAGGAAAGAAGGATAGATTCTGTTCACACCAAAATAATAAAAAAAAACATAAATTTTACCTAGATGATAATTTTAACATATAAACAATTTTATTATAGTCTATAGATTAAGTTTTTGTCTATGAGTTAAATATGGTCCAGAACTTACTTTCCAGACTTCTTGTTTATATTTCATGAGGCATTCCAATAACTGACAATGATACACTGTGAGGAAGAAAATACAGTTTCAGCATTAAATGTAAGAAAGAAAACAATTTGAAATATAATAAACTATATCAGTATGACTTTTCACTTATAATTATCCAATTCATATTTATTTTCACATATCCACATTTTTCAACAATCATATAAGTCCTTGACTTCATCAAACATTATTCCAGGGCCTCCCTGGTGGCACAGTGGGTTAAGCAATGGACTATGAGGCAAACCGCAGCCATTGCAGCACAAGTTCAATCCCTGCCACTGGCCAGGGAGGGGACCCACATGGCGCAGCAGACCTCTCCTGCCTTGCCCACTGCTCCTCTCAGCAGTGTGTTTCAGTCAGTCTGTCTGTTCTGCAACCTGCTCTGTCTCTGGTGAATCCTCTCACCACCACGGACTCTGGCCTGTACCCCAACTCTTGTATGCATAAATAAATAACTCTTTTTAAAAAAATATATTATTCCAAGACCTGAGAAGTGTTTTTGTTCATCTTAGTCACAAAGGAAACTGAAAGAAAAAGAAATCTCTGTAATCACACTTCTGTGATATAAACTTATACCAGTGCCATCAAGAGCTAACTACACGGGGAAAGAGGCCTGCTGGCTACTGTAGCAGTAGGTGTTTGTTGAGCATTCATTATGCGCCAGGTATTGTGCTAAGAGCTTTACACATACTGTCCCATGACCTCCACGCTATAGTTAGGAAACTGAGGCTGAGCTTCCTACCTTGCCCAGGTTGGACAGACACCAAGCGACAGGCTGACAGATCCGAATAGGCGTCTTTCATCACCTGACCGCCAATTCCATTTTGTTGAAGAATTCTTCAAAGCTGCACAACAGCAAGCTACTTTGGTTTGCTTCTGTTTACTCGGGAAAGTTGTGCTTTCCCCGTCGATGATGTTGTTTTACACCTTCTCCGATCTATCTTCCTCCAGCCTGTCATGGCACTAAGCAGGTCTCTCTTATCAACAGTTAGCGATGGCCACCGCAGGACTCAAGTCGGTGCACAGTTCAGTCTGCCTCTTACTTGACCTTCAGCAGCATTTACTACCACTCAGCCACGTCCCTTCCCAAACACTCCCTGCCCTTGCTTTGTCACTAGCCCTCTCGTGTTGCCTGTGGCAGAAACTGCTGCTACTGCTCAGCTTTGACCGATGACCTTTCTTCCTTGCCCAGTTTCTAACAGACAGGCTACGGAGCAGGGTATTTCCCAGACCTAGGAATGGCCAATCTGGCCCCATCCTGACCAGTGAGATCTAAGAGAGAAACGGCTGGGGAGCTTCTGAGACTTCTCTTCTTCTCTGATGAAAGCAAAGAGGCATAGCGGGAGACCATTCTGCAATTTCCCTGACTGGTCCTACATACTGTTTGTGGGTGTGATTGTGTAAGAATTTGCAGCCTTCACTGGGGCATCCTTCTTGCAGAGAAGAGGAGAAATCTAAGAAAAAAACACAGAGGCCATCTCCAACCCCTAATAACGTGGCACTATCTCCAAGAATTCCCATTGTGTAAAGAGACACTCGTGTAGTTTAAAGGCTCTGTTAGTCAAAGGCAGCTTAATAGTGACAGATACAGTCTCTCTGTCTCCTTGGCAAGCTCATCCTCTTCCCTGGGGCACCATCCATTGGCATTCCTGACACTTCACTTTTCATCCCATGGTCTCTCCATATACAGTTCAATGAATGTCACTAGACACGTACATGCAGGCTCAAGTCCATTATATCTAGCCCAGAGCTCTGTTCTGAGTTACAGACTCATAATACAGCTTCTTTAGTACCATCGCCTCTCCTTTTAAAAAAATTTTAAAAAGCTTATTTACTTGCATTTTTGTGTCTTGGATATAGAGTTATCACTAGGTTACATGTGTATCCAGTTTTATTAAGATATAATTTATATATAACATTGTATGAGTCCAAAGTGTACCATCTCCTCCTCAATATCTCAAAGACAGCTTGAACACAACATGTCCAAAACAGATCTATGATCTTCCCTCGGGAGCCTGGTCTTCTTCCAGTGTCTTCTTTCTCCATGAATAGAACCATCACATGTCTAGTTAGAAAGCCAAAATCCTCCATACTCACCTTGTCAGCAAGTCCCACTTTTCTCACTCTCAGTAGCCCTGCCTTCTGTCCGCCTAGACCAATGCAATGATCTCCTTATAAGTCAATCAACTGACTCTCTGGCTCCTTTTTAATCCACTCTCAAATGCAGTCAGGGTGACAGAGTCAAAGTCCTTCAGTGGTTTCCCAGTAAACATGGTATGAGTAAGGGACTTCCAAAGAGAACCATGGCATCCCACAGCAGCCCGGGGCTCATCTCACACCAGGCAGCCCTCGTGCTGATCTCCAGTCCCTGCTGCAGAACTTCAGTCCCTCCTGCTTGCAGGTTTCCCTTCTGAACCATGGGGTTCCTCCAATTAGAAATCTCCTCTCCCCTGTAAGCCTCGTTAATGCGACTCGTCCTTCAGTGCTCAGACCAACACTTACTTCCATGTAATGCAAGAAATCCCCCTTGAGAGGGTCTTGTGGCCGCTCATTGGTGAAACTTTAGGTTTGTTTTCATGATTATTTGATGACTGTCTTCTCCCTTCACAATAGGGTAAGCTTCCTGAGGCAAGGGCAGAGGTCAGCTCTGTTTTGCTAACCATGACGTCCCCAGCGCCTGGCACAAAGATACTACAGCGTGCGGACGTGGCTGCCAGACCTGGATGCTGTTGTTAAGTCGGCCTGTGTTCCCACGTGCAGACACTGCAGGCCGCGTTCCCACAGTGCTGTTGTCCATGTTCTGCTCTGCAAACGTTGCTCAGTCTTCAACTGCCCCTTCAACAACTTGGAGAAGCTCTTAGTCTAAAATGTTCCCCCCGCCAGAATATCCCACTTACCCTATCAGTCAAAATTCTATCCATTTTTTAAGACCCTGAAGCTCTTCCCAGTCATTTGGATCCATGGCGTTCTCTCCAATGGTGAGTTAATGCTGTCTATGATATTTATGCAGTAGTTTTACAGGCTACTTTACTTTGCAAATGAATGATTCATGTGAATGTGCCTAATCCTCCCAATTAGACATAAGCCCCAAAGCGAGCACCCTGTCTTTCACTCCCAGGTGGTTTCCACAATGCCTATTACAGAGCTGTGTGCCTAAAAGTCACCCCACAATGCCTGACCCTTGAACGGTGACCATGCTCTGTCCTTAGCTCGCCATCGACTGCCCCTGCTGGCTCTCCCGGTACAGATTCCAACAGTTACACGTGCTTTGCCACGTGACCCCAGAGAGCCCCTGGTGCATATGTTCTTAATAGCTCTCCACATCACAAGACTAGTTTGGGGTCCTTGATGTAATTCTTAGTACAGAACAAGCCGACTATAAACATCCCCCCGTGGACAGATGCAGATACAGGTTTGGGAATGACAGAGGTAGCTGTCTGCTCACAGGGGTTTCCCAGGAAAGTCTTCTTGGCAGCGGGAACACTGGCAGGTCGCCATCACCCACATTGCCAGTGGCTGAGATGTACAACGCGAGGGCACCAAGTCAGCACTTTCCACATACTTAGCTCCCCAGACCCTCGCAACACTGTAACGTGCTTCAGGAAGAATTTGCGTTCCATAGACGGGAAACTTGACTCTGGGGAAGTCGCAGAACATGTGTAAAACTTTGCTAATGGAAGTCTGCAGGTGAGTTCCGATGTGCCTCAAAACACATGCTTTTACACAGAAAATAGGACCAAAGCCTCATTTCACTAGAGTCCAAATAAAGGGTTTTTCTTCTCAGGACACAATATATAATATAAATTCTATTTTAAGGAGACAAAGCAGGATATGAGCTATAATTTTCAAAGGGATTTTACGTTTAAAGGATGACACTGCAGGTTAAGATGCATTAAGATTCTAACATGAAAACCTTTTTTTTCCTTGAGTCATAAAGCCATTTATTATGTATTGTGTCAATAAGCAGAAAGTTGAAAACTTTCTGGAATGTGTTCACTTTCCAAATAAACATTCAATGAAAATAAAGACTGAATTTCCATCTAAGCATGTGACCCTACCAGTCAGCCCCCTTGTAAGTCAGTTTCCCCACGTTTACCTGCACGTAGACTGATCCAAGGAAGTCACACAGAGTAAATCACAGAGAACGCAACCTCATTCGTATTCAAAAATACAAATACAAATCAAAACAAAGAGTTCTTATTTTCCACCCACCCAAAAGTATACAAATTTTATGATAATACTCAGTAACAGATCACTTTAATATACTATTAGTGGGAAAACTGAATTTTTTCAAGGCCTTTAACCTAGTAATCCCTCTTTTATGAGTCGATTCTAAGGAAATAGTCAGAAATGCAATAAGATATATATTCTGCTTAAGGATACCAAAGTGGTATTAAAATAGCAAATTCACAAAATATTAAATCATTCTTCAGTTGTTAGAATTATAGATGATTTTTATAGTTCTGATTTAACTATTTCCATATACTTATATTCAACTAATTTCCAGTCAATGTTTGAAAACTGTCCCCAGACATTATAGAACTATCACGAGCCAGCAAGATTACTGTAACAAGAAAGGGAATATTTCTTTCAACTCTAAAGTCTGCTTTCTAACACCTGTCCAGTTGTCTATTCCCCCAAGAGTTCTTCTGGTGTGAGAATTTCTAACCTGCTGATTTGACATCCTGTTTTATTGTTGGCATTGAATTAGTCAAGACCCAAAACTTCCACTTACCTGGGTTGGACGTGTACTGCATTGCAATCATTAGCATGGATGATGCAGAGAGATTAACATGGGCAGGAACACCTTCTCTCCTTGAGGAACCCACTGAAACCAAAATATTTTTGATTAGACACAATCTGTGTGTCTCTGTCTCTCTCTACATATACTATAGATAGATGGAACAGATAATCTAGTGGCCACAGAAATCTCATGTATGTGAACATACACATTATAGAGCAAGAGAATGGAGAGAAGACTTTTATAAAAAGTTCCAACCAAATCAATGGAAATCCTACCCTGCAAACGCTATAGTTATCATTATCATGGCCAAAATTTCATGAGACTCTAGAATGAGCCGGAACAATGCCAGAATATGACGTAATCGCTTTATCAAAGTTATACTTAAATCTGATCTCTGTCCCCAAAATGTTTATATCTAGGTGGAAAAGAAAAAAAAAGGTAGAACCCTCTATGTACCCAAATATAGGATGTGCATCCCAATAAGAAAGTAAAAATAAAATATAAGTTATTTGTGAACCCAACTTGAATGCATTAACTTTTAGAGATGCAAATGAAATAATGGTTTACTTATAACAGGTACCTTAATTTATCCCACACATAAAACATCATTAATTAAAATCATGTTACAAAAGATAATATATTTTACATTATTTCAATTCCCATATCATTAAACAATTTTATTCAAACCTTCACACATAACTTCAATATGAACTTCATTGCCATGAGAACCGCTTTGTTTTCCAGAGCTTACCATCTTTACATTCGTTTGCGGTGCTTGACAGAAAGCACTTTTTAATCTGTGAATAACGCTGTCCCTGGACATTGTCTCCTAGGCCACAAGCATTTAATCACAGAGCAAGCAGGTTTCTTCACAATTCATCTTAAAGCTGTATAATCGTGATCTCCATGCAATAACCCCTTAGATACTGCTTTTGAGACATTGTTAAGTGGCTTGTTTGTAATGACATTCAACACTATCTCAAATTTCCTCCTCTCTCCTCTTTAATAGCATGTATCAGGTGCACTGTCAGCATTCAAAACTAGCTCAGGCGGAAGTCACTGTGGGGAAAGCATGGTCTCCAGAGAGTGCTTTATTATTCTAAACACAGTAGTTGAGAGGGCCCCAGGAGGAGAAACTTTACAAGTGAGCAAATAAAAACTGAATTCCTCTTTTCTCAGGGATCCTTGCAGAAATCTCCCCAAATAGTGGGACTTGTGTGAAATACATCCTCAAAGGAAGAATACAACAGCACACGATGACTACAATGCCCTCATATCCTCTCTCACTTCTTACATGTTAGGGAAGACAGGAAAAAAAGCAGACAGACTTATACTCTGTTTAATTTTTTTATGGCAGGTTAAAATTGAATATGTGGGGACTGCATCTCGTCTACATCCAAAAAGAATAAGGCAGCCATAATAAAACCCATTTATAAAACAATCATTAAGACATTAATAAAAGAGGTGTCATATAACAGAGAAGACCAAACTTAACATGATTTTTTTTCCCTAGAGGACTGTGACCACCATAATGGACAGGACCTTTACAATAACTTTACAGGAATTTTTAAAAATTTGAACACATCAATAATAAAGTTCCATTTACCTGAGATTGCTTCAATAGCCACTTTCAGCAGGGCTACTGTTACCCCACCAAGCAGATGACATTCAGGTGGGTAAGTTAGTTTGGCCACACAGTGTAAGCATATAGTAAAATTACACAGATACAGATCAGTTCATCGCCCTTAGAAAAGCTGATTAATCAAACATCAAGAGAACTTTGAGTCAAATCTGAAAGAACAAGAAGCAGTTGCTCCCAACATCTATCTAGGCAGCCTGGTCAAATTCACCCTTTGGGGCCCATCTTAGAAGGTCTAATTTAGCCAACTTGGAAGCAGGAAAGTTACATGTAAGTGGGCTCACAGTGAGTGACTGTGATGCCGGCGGGCCACAGACCCCATTTGAGTATCCCACTGGATGGATGAGAAGTCAGGACACACGCCAGGCATGGAAGGAGTAACAGCAGGCCCCTGGTGTCCTTTGTTTACGAAAAAGGAAACTTAATTTCTGACATATTCAAGAAAAATAATTATATATGTATATATCCATTCCTCCTGAGGACAAGAGTTTTCATCTTGTTTAAATTCATCCTAAACTTTTTAATAATAAGCATTTCTAAACAATGAAAATTATTAAAGGAGCTGAGAGCCATTGTGCTTGGAGGCCTTTGGAAAAGGAAGAGAGGGCCAAACTTTACAGATGATTTAAGGGAAGTCTATTTGGAGAACACCCCAAGTGGCTCAGTGACCTCTGGGTGTCTCTCCTACCCCTATAAGTCCATGCTCTCCCTCAAGCACAGCCAGCCACAAAGCCAAAAGTATTCCCTTGGCCCAGGCCCTAGGAAATTGGCTCCAATATTTATATAAACAGACACCGCCTGCAATTTCTTAGCCTTCTAACAGACCGAATAAAATCACTGCAATTCTAATTTAATAAACATGCACAGGCACACGTCATTTACTGAATCTTGTTAAAAAGATAGGATGTAAACAGATGTGCAGCTTGTCCCCATGAGGGCATATAAAGCCAAAACCATATACAATGGAGAAAGGAGAATTTAGCAAAGAGAGAGAGAGAGAACTTTACATTTAACATTATACTCAGGAAACAGAATTAAGTGCTTCAAGTCCTATTCCCTGCTCCTCCCAGTATTACCAGAATAACCATCACCACCACCACCTCCCTCAATGAACAATAACAATTTCTTACTCTTCTGGTATTTTACACTTCCTAATGCACTCTCATGTACAGCTTTTACATGATTCTCACAAAAACATAATAGAAAAGGCCATTTTACAAAAGAGAAATTGAATTATTTGCTTGAGAGCACCAACCTAGTTATTACAACTATAGCCAGTCACTTGATTTCTTAACTAATGCTCCAGCCATGGAGTATTTTTGCAATACCTGCTATGCACCAAGCATGGTTCTATCCCCAGAAAACACAGCCATAAAAAGATAGGCAAGTCTTTGTGCTCACAGAGCTGAAATGCTAGAGCCGTCCCATTTGGTGATCATTGGCCATGTGTGGCTATTTAAATCGAAATTAAACAAGTTAAATTAAGAACTGGGTTCCTTAGTCTCACTAGATAAACGTCAAGTGCTCAGGAGTTGCACGGGGCTAGTGGCCACTGAAGTGGCACAGAACTTTATAGAACATTTCTATCATCAAAGAAAGTTGGTCAGTGCTGGTCTGGAGCACTGTTGTGGTCAGTGCTGTTCTGGAGAACAGGGAAAGAAATGTAGACCAGGACAAGGGAAGAGATGGAAAGAGATGGAAGATCCTCTTTTAGCTAAAGAGGAGAGGGGAGGCCATCTGAAGCAAAGGGTGTAATCGTGTGAGAGAAGGACTTTTTCAGAGAAGGAAAAGTCAGGAGGAAAAGCAAAGGGTTGGAGATCGTGAGGTCTGAAATTCATGAGCGTGCAGAACGGTCAGCGAGGACAGTGCTGGGTGAGCACCGGGCAGGTGGTGACCCCATAGCAAGGAGGGCAGGGCCAGGCCCCAGAGCCCTGGTTGGCTGCAGGACGCCGAGTTTGGCTTGCAGGAGTGATGGGACCTCCCTGAGGTGGTGATGGGGGTGTAACGTGATCTGATGTGCGTGTCTGGGGGCTAGTGCTGGGTTTGGGCGGGAGGTGGGCAGGAGGAGTGCCAAGAGGAGAGACAGAGAGACTGGTCAGAGGCTACTGGCTGGTTCAGATGCGAGGTGGTGGTAAGGAGTAGTCTGTATGGAAACAGATTTTTTTTTTTATGAAATATACTTAAATAAACCCCAGCAGGCTCAGACTTTTTTTAAGGTAAGGGAGTCATCAGGGAAGAAAACAGACATGCTGGACCCAGTTCCGCCACACAACCGAACCATTTTCTGTGCTCAGCCAGGCTGCACTGCTGGAGCAAAAGGTGGCCTCTGCGTAAAAGGAAGTAACTGTGTAAAAGGAAGTGTTCATGAAACAGGCTTTAAGAATGAGATACCTGTACCTTCAGGAGGGAAGAGCATAAAGGGACACATAAAGGAGAAACTAACACCCATGCTGCTGCAGCATTAAAATATATGCATATTAGAGCCTCCCTGATGGCGCAGGGGTTAATGTCTCAGTGCTACCAAGTTCTCGCCAGCCACTGCAGCGAGAGTTTGATCCCCAACCAGGGAGGGGACCCACATGGTACAGCAGACCTCTCCTGCCTCATCCACTGCGGCCCTCAGCAATGGATTTCAGTAGATCTGCCTGTTCTGCTCCCCACTCAGTCTCTAGTGAGTCCTCTCACCCTCTGCACCTCTGGCCTACACTCCAGCTCTTGTATGCATAAATAAATAAAAAATCTTTAAAAAATATATTTTCAGATTGGCAGGTTAATGAAATCATGGAAGACAAGATTAACTTCAGCGTGTTCTGTCAGATTCTATGGGATTAAAACCTACTAAAGTGATTAATGATATTATATAACATACTCTAGAGAGAAATTCCCAAGCCACAGTGGATAGCCATTTTCTCTAGCAATATTTAAGATGGTAAGATTTTCAGGGCAATATGTGAATTTGAGCAGAATATTAGAATTAGTTGCAATGCGCTGTCATGTGACCACGTGCTTGGTCTGTTACACACAGGCATAAGCATTCCACAAGACTCAAAGGCCATTCCTACATGTTACAACCTGATCTCCATAAGAAACATGGGAGGTAGACAGGAGAGGTTATGAGTATTCACAATTTTATAGCTGAGAAAGCTAAAGTTTGATGAGTTTGCAAGATCTGTCAACAAAGGAGTATTGTTCAGCTTTTCTGGATTCTTGCTCTAAAACAATCCCCACGATTCAGCAGTAAAACTCTTAAATTTAATAAAAAGTAAGATGCCTTGTAAAAATAATCATTAGGTAGTAGAACAGATTTTACATGTAAAGCATGATTTAAATACCACCAATATCTTATATTGGTTCTGATTCTTTTCTATATATTTATTAGTCTTTGGAAGTTCAAGACAACATAACACACATTCTCTACAGCAGTAGTAGAACAAAAAATTATCCAGGGACAGGGATCTGGAAGTAGATATTCAGTTAAACTGAAGAGGTGTTCTTAAGTCAGTGCAGAATCAGAATGAAGATTTATGCTTCCTGAAAGGAAGTGACTTTTGAAAAGGTCTAAATCGGAAAAGAAACTAGATAAGACTGCATAGTCCAGATTGCAAAATACGCTAGAAGGACCTTTAACTGATATGTACAACCTCATTATTATTTAAAATAATGTAACCTACATTATGTCCATTTAGGGTCGGCTTATTTTCTTCTTTGCCAAAATATCATCTTCCAACATCCAGATTTCAAGTTAATCCACAAATCACAGAGCCTTTATTGGAAAAACAGGTTTCCATGGTGAAATGCATATGAATTTTTCAGTTCTTAGAAACTCCTTTAATATATATTTTATAAACAGAGTATACTGCACACATTTGGAATAAAAAGAAATATATTTTATTAATGGAAGGAGTTAAAAAGAAATGATTATATCAAGGGAAATTTGTATAATAAATTGAAGTTTGTGCTTCTGCAGTAGCTCAAAAGCACAGTACCTCAGTTTATTGACAAAAATGATCTGAGGGAAATTAGACTCTTGGTGGTGAATTTAATGTAGATATTCAGATATTGACTTATAATACTACATGCCAGAAACCTATATGTTATTTCAATTAAAAAAATGTTTTGATTTAATGACGTGAGGAACATAACTGATATGCACAAAGGGCTCTTAACCTGAAGGAACAGGTTTACCCATCAGATCCACTTCAGAGCTCAGGGCTTCAGCTTCTAGGCCCTCAACGACAGGATCCCTGAACACCTCAAGAACCATCCATGTTTTTACATTTGACCTTGCAAACGTCACACCAAGGAGATAAAGCCTTTTTTGCCTTAAAGACTTTATCAAGCACTCAGAAAATGCAATACCTTTCATCCTAACATCTCAGTCCTGAAATAAACATATTCTGGAAGAAGTTGAAACAGTCCTCTCTTCAAAGGAGAGGTCTTAAAAGAGGAAACACTGGTCAGGAATTCTGAACACGATTCGCACAAAGGGAAGCAACAAGGATACAAAGAGCAGCAGCCCCTCGTCCTCACATCCACTGACCCTGATGAGAGGATGCCAGAACCCTTCCTCTCGGTTGGGTCTGTGTCTTTGCATCCGCCGTGTGAAGGAGCAAGGAGCGCCTGGGCATTTCGCAGGATTGGGCTGTAAAGCAGTACTGTGGTTTACTTTCAAAGACGACAAACACAGGTTACTCTTGAACCACAAGAACGGCGACAAGAAAGGAAAACCAGAACTAAGAGACTAAAACTAGGAGAACAAAATAGATGAACTAGACCAACGATTGGGGCAGGGGGAAGGGAAGCTTTTAAGCCGGAATTATTTTGTCAGAGTTGATTCTAGAGCACATTTTCGAAACCCCTCTGTTACAGTTGAAATAAGGGGGTCCCAGAATTCATACCTTGAAATGAACACCAAGTTCCTCCAACCAGTGAACACTAAAATTCACACAAATTTTGTGAACTCAACTTACTGTTCTGTTCGCCTCAGTTGCCAGTGTTCACACATTTAAATAAGTAACGATTCTAATGTTACTACAAGATGGTGAGGGGTGGGGTCTGTGTTTCTAATTAAATAGAAATTAAAACTCAAGCCTGCAGAAACATTGTCAGCTGTCACAATGGGAAATCAGTCTTCGGTAAAACTTCAGAGGTCTGAGAAACTCAGTGCCTCTCCCCAAGTTATTAACTTGTTCACAGAGACACAGTGAATTAGATCAATTATTAGAAAGATGCAAGCCTCACCTGTTATTAAGAAAATACTCCTGTACCTGATTTTAGCAGTTAACTTTTAAAAAAATGACTATAGAATCCTATGACTATATCCATAAACAAATAATGTTACACGGGGCAGAAAAAGAAAATGATCGACTAGTCTACTCCTTGAATGGTATTCTTGGCCTGCTAATTTTCTTGAATTGCTATATAACTCAGACAAAAGTCATGCTCTACTAAAACATGAACATTACAATTCCGTAGCTAAAATAAAACTTGTGTAAAATAAGTAAATGTGGCTCAAAAGGTGCCTAAGTTTACCCATTTGTTATTAAACAGCAACAATTTTAATAAAACCATAAGTACATTTAAAAAGCTGAAAAATGATCATGAAGAACTAAATGTGAACTTTACAAGTAATTTTGTAGAATAAGAATTGAGAAAAGCAGATGAGTAAACTAACACACTGAACATTAGGCATTGTGTTAGCACCTTAGCAATGTTCTGTTGTGATCATCTCAATTATCACAACTCCTGAAGGCAACTATCATTCTTAATCTCACCCTGCAGGTAAGAAACAGAAAGGTGGGCCCTCCCTGGTGGCACAGTGGGTTAAGCAACGCACTATGAAGCAAACCATAGCCACTGCAGCACGAGTTCGATCCCTGCTGCCGGCTGGGGAGGTGACCCACATGGCGCAGCAGACCTCTCCTGCCTGGCCCACTGCTCCCCTCAGCAGTGGATTTCAGTCCATCCGCCTGTTCTGCTCCCTGCTCTGTCTGATGGATTGTCTCACCTCCCCACACCTCTGGCCTGTACCCCAATGCTTGTTTGCATAAATAAATCTTTAAAAGAAAGAAACAGAAAGGTTAGGCAACTTGCCTAAGGTCAAACAGCTAGTTGACAACAGAGATGTGATTGATCTCTAGGCCTGTTTTGATTCTTAAACCCATAATCGTCTCAGATTATCCACTGAAACATAGATTAATCCACAAACCATTTCTTTTTTTAAATGTTTTAACAAGAGTTTGATCATAAAAACCAAGACCCAATTCTCTTTGCTCTTATGTTGGGAAAGCTTGACAAATTAACGCTATAAATGTGAAGCAGGATTTAAGTCAACTCCACATTTATAACAGTACCTCCCACAAGAGTCGCAGGCCTTAGCATTGTCCAAAGTGGGGTCATAAATTTGACTCGCTTCATCATCACAACACCCCTGTGAGGGAAAGCTGTTGCTATCATCACCTATACATGAGGTTCTGACTATGTGAGTCACCCAACATCACACAGCAGATTGTGGACAGAGCTGGGACTAGAAGAACCCACGTGTCCTGACACTATCGCTCTTCCCACCACACCTCCTGGCCTTCAGACGAGAAAGACAGGACTCTGTACAATGGAGGCAACATTCTCTCCACCTCTTTTTCCAAAGTGGCTACAGATGCCATAATTTATATGCAGCAAATACAGACTGTGCCTTCCATGTCCTTTCTTTCTATTCTATAAGCTCAAACTATCTGAATAAAACAATTCTGGGGTACAGTCATTTTTCAGTTCTTTGTTTTCACCACAATGTTCAAGCTGAAATGACTTATTTTAAATCACTAGTACATGTCTGTAGCAACTGATTCCATTATAACTTGAAAATCTATAGCCTATAACAGGAAAAGCAATTTCCATTTGTACAATACAAAAAATAATCTAACATTAGGTAAGACTGGACTTACAGATAGCCATTGGTAGAAAAGATGTGCTAAGATATTCAATAATATCCTTGTGCAGAAATGGAGGAAAGGTAGCTAATGTTGAGATCATCGTGTAGGGCAAAGTACTCAGAATATCATCGTTGAGAAAGGGTAGCAAACATGTAGTTGTATAAAATATCGACTGTCCAAGATCTACAAAACAAAATTGACAATCAGTCACTGAATGTTTTGCCATTTAACAATGCGTTAATTTTACACTGTAACTTTTTTATGAATTGGTTTAAATTATAAGCAACTGTTTTTCCCTTCCTAGTAAAATCTCCAAAACATAATGTTTACTATAAACTCTGTGTATACAGTAGCTACTCAATAAATAACTGATGACTGACTGTATTAAGAAATACCAATACTATTTTCCATGAACTTTTCCTCAACCTTTATCAATTTTCAGTAAAACTCCATTTTTACACTTCGAGTTGCTCTTTGACTTCATCAGTTAAGAGCAACTTCCCATGTGACCATGAACCCCTGAAATTCCTCCAGCATTCTTACCTTCATTACATTTTATACCAGAAAACTGTGGCACAAAGACATTAAATTATTTTCCCACTGGAAGCTTTTTAAACGTCAAGGGCAGGACTGGAAATAAAACCAGGCCATTTCTGCTCCATCAACCAAACCACAAGCTTCCTACATCCGGCATTTTGTGTAATGAAGTCTCGGGCATCTTCCCGTGCGACGGCAGGTTCAGCACGCACCGGGGAAGCTGCGCTCTGAGACTGCGTGACCCTGTGCATCCGGTCATCCAGGAAGGAGGTGGCGTTTATCAGCATTTTCAGCAACATTTTTAAATGGGGATACGAACAGTATCTACCACGCTTCTTTAGAAAGCTTGTCGGAGGATTAACTGAGATAAATGAAAAGTACTCAACATAGCACATAATGCCTGCTCCACAGATATTAGCCATTATTTTAAGTACTAGTACTGTTACTGTTATTACCTGCACAAGGAGTAAAATAAAGGACATTCAAAAAAAAATACACTGTTCAGTTTTGGAAGGCATGCAGAACCAACCTCATTACATTGAATATACGTGCTGATATTTCTGGACCTCTCAAAATATAGATCACTAGCTGAAATTTGCACAATTTTATTCATCAGAAAAGAAAATTATTAGACCTGTTTTGCAGCAGATTTCCCTTCTAAAGGCTATTTGGATGCCTAATGTCATTTCTGGTTATCGTTGGAATTAATGTGGCATCTCAACTGTAGCAGAGTGGGTGTAGCGAGCTCAAGTTTATAGATGTTTTCCTAACAATTAACTGAGGTTGTGCAGGAAAGACACCTCAGCTGCATTTCAAGCGAGTTACAGAACATTAGCTCTAAAAAGGGCCTAACAGTCCCCTTGAAATATTTACACCAGGAGCTGAGGTTTGGAGAGGGGAATGATTGCCCGAGAGTCAGTGGTTGACCTGAGAGAGATGCACCTCCTGATCTCCCAGGTACAGCCCACACCCCAGGTGAGAACCCCACTTCATGCCCTAGTGCAGTGGATCTTTTTGGCAGGTAGGCGAAAGAACCACCCAGAGAGCTTGTTAAGTCAAGATTAACTGAACCCACCCTCCGTGATTCTTATTCAGAAGTCCTGAGGGGAGGCCCAGAATTCCACTCCACAGTGCCTGGGTTGTTCTGCTGACGCTCAGATCACACTTAGAAATACCGTGTTGTGCTATTTTTTAACCTCTAAGGGGTGGGAGGCTGAGTGGTTCCCTATCTTCTAAGCTCTGTTATGCAGAACAAGAACACAGTACACAGATAACAGTGAAGAGGAAAGCCACAGAAACAGCTGTTATGTAAAAGCAAAAAATACAAGTCATTCCCTTGAACATTGTCATAATTTGCTCATTAATGGCAATTAAATGTTAGGTAGTCAGTTACCAAATCAAGAGCTTTTATGTCAACCAGGGGGCTCGAAGACCAAGAAGAGCTGCCCTCACACACAGCGGCCCACCCCAAGGCCAGGAGGCCGGCAAAGGCCTCGGCACCAGCAGGCTCACCGCCAAGTGAGCTCTGGCAGCCTGGCATTCAAAGTCATGTCCTTTGAGTTCTGAGCTGGGACAGGGTTGCACAAAAGTGACCAGGCTTAAGACAGCTACAAAATTGCACCGTAACCAAATTTACAGATTTCAACATTTTTTATGCCACAAAAATACAATTATAGTGAAAAAATTGAATAATCATTATGTAATCACCGTTGTGAAAGTATTTTTTTACACTTATTTTTAATTAGGAACACATCTTACTAAATAAACCATTAAACATTCTTTTAAAAAAGCTAGCCATAACTAAAAGGTGAAATAACCCGACCACCCAGCCATTTCCCCAAATTCCAATTTTTCTGTATAGTGAAATTTCATTATCATACTCCAGAAGCCAAATTACCAGTATTTCACACTTGAGAAAATTAATCTTCTAAAAGTTGCATTTTCTACAAAATTCCCTTTTCTTATGGTATGGTTTTTCTATTTGATTCTTCCAAATACAGTATTGATCATGATGCTAAGCAGTAGATATTATTGTACTCCTTTAATAAGTTGCACAAATTTGATAAGCAAGCAAGATAATGAAACTGACTAGACACAATAGAAAGGGGAGAAAGTTTAAAAAAGAATGTTCCTCGCTTCCTGTTCTACTGCACTCGTACACTGCATACCAGCTAGCAGACACTGCACCACCCTGGATTATACCATTTTGCCAACTTTCTGTAAAAACTATTGATTATCAGTTAAATTTGCAGGAGTTCTCAGACTTCTTATCTCACTTCCTGGGCTTAAAGACACCATACTTAAGGCTCAGTGCAAGAAAAGTTCTAGCCATACAAAGATCTTTCAAACAATTTATTACAATAACACAGTCTCAGCATCCAGAATCATTCGTGTGCATTTTCAAAGTTCTCAATTAAATGCTCACCGTGTTGGCCATGCTGTAGTAAAGGAACTAGATCCAGGAGAGTCACCAAAGTCACGTAGAGGCCTTGATAGTCCAAAGAAGGGTAGTCTGACAAGTGAGCATCACGACTTTGCAGGCCGCGTTCAGAAGGGGCATCTCGCAGGACGCTGTAAAGGAGGGAGCGAGTAACAGTAGGGTTGATGGAACTGACCTGCGGTCTTAGAGATGGGGTGAGTGGGAATGGCACAGGAAAAAGACACATGGTCATGGGCACTGTCAAATTGGAGGCATCTTGGTTTTCCTTCTTCCCTGTGCGGGACAAAATGCTGTTGGGGGGACAAAGAAAAAAAAGAGACAACAAAGACACAAAGAACAGCACATTACATTGAAATGACACTCTAAAACAAATAATAAAACACCAGATACACCCCACATAAGATGCGATTGCCACACCAGCAGTGTCTCAGAATTGAATACAGGCCCATAGCTTCAAGCTCAGATACCAATAACGCAAGGTTTATTTGGTGGAGGTTGCATTGCATCTCA
Organism: Galemys pyrenaicus; assembly: GCA_019455555.1. Classification (NCBI taxonomy): domain Eukaryota; kingdom Metazoa; phylum Chordata; class Mammalia; order Eulipotyphla; family Talpidae; genus Galemys; species Galemys pyrenaicus. The sequence continues at coordinate 13,749,978 of JAGFMF010011747.1, read as the reverse complement.
TGTGTTATCTGGTTAGTAAGGAGCAAAAATATAAAAATGCATGTTTCAGTGCCAAACCCATGTTTTACAGTTTATCCATTTGGTGAAGGAGAAGTTTCCCAGAAGGAAAAACGATGGCTTTATCTAATGTGTCAGGGCAGTTATTCCTAATTTAAAAAAGCATTCACAGTGAAGAAATTTTCAACAAGACTATCTTAATGAGGTAAATAAAAACTTGCAAAATATAGGTATGGCACTTGTAGAAACATGTTTTAGCAAAGAATAAACATGTGTGTTTATTAAGAAATTCTTAAAAATCACATGTTTATTGCATCAAAATAATGTCTATATGTATATTATGATACTGTTTCATGACATTCTGTCAGTATCATTTGAGATAATGAGGTTTAAACAGGCATATGAATTTAGAAATAATACATATTTCTAAAATGTTAGCTAAACTACATTGGAAAAGCTATAAAATAATATATAGTAGATGGTCCGTAGCATATGTTTGTGAGCTAATGATAATGGTTATTTATGTGTGTTTTTTTAATTTTGCATGTTGGGGAAGAAACATTTTATTTTATGAACAAACAGTGGTTTATTAAATAGTTACCTTAAAACTCTAATAACTAAGCAAGCAGTATCTGTCATATAGCTGCACATCATACAATAAATCTTATATACTACTGCTGCTACTTACGTTATTAGTCAACAAAACTCACTAAAAACTAAAGGAAAGATAATTTAGAAAGTTAAAAAAAGTTTAATGGGACTTAAAAAAAATTCTAAAAATGAATTGGCTTTCTTTTAGCCTTGATTTTTATATAAAAACCTCTTAGTAAAAGTAATAAAGCAAAAAAGTTTAATTTAAAAATAGAAGAAATGACTGCTTAGTCAAATGTTTAGGTTTTTTAAATTAGGTTAGATTATTTATCATTAAAGACATATCATAAGATTTACTGCACTTACAAAGTGCTTTTATAGCGTACACTTACATGTTAATCAAAATAGATAACAATTTATGAATGTTTCATTACATAAAAGTAACCTTGTTTTATACTCTTCTTATGTGCATCAAACATTACTAAGTTCTTAGTTAATAACAGTTCATTTTCAATTTTACAGTGGCGTGAAGAATTGGTTAGTGTCAAGCATGCTTGCTATGTCAAATTTCCATTTATTTTATTTACTCTTAGTGCAAAAAATATGTTACAATGTAAGAAAAATGACTACATGCTTTTTATTTTCCTTGTGCCTAATTTACCTCGATTTCCTTTGTCTTCTGTTACCCAATGTCCAGGGAAAAACAATTAATAATAATAAAAATGATTTCAGAATAGTTATGTGATACTCCTCAGTAGTAAATAACTTAAAATTTGGTGTAATTTTTTTTGTCTACTTTTAAAGGGATTTAATATACCTTTATGTGTGTGATGTATTTAACTTTGCAAGCTTACACTTTACAATGGGATAATATCAACATTCCAGTTACCCCTGCCTGCTTATATCTCTTATAAATACCATCAGATTTTCATCACTGTAAACTTTCCTTCTATGACTCTATTATTTTTAAAAGCACCACCTTTAATGTTATAGTCTTAATAAGCCCAGTCACCAAAAATCTGTTTTAATCCTATAGGATTCTATCACAATGAAAATTCCTTTAGAGTCACAATGTCAGATATACTATTTCCCAAACTTCAGTACTAAATTAGTCTACTGGCAGCATTTTGTTAAAATTACAAGATGTGGCTCTTACAGAATTGGTATCAGAAGAACAACATTTTGCCTTAGAGAATAAAATTAGCTATATATCACATTAATTCTATGCTTTAAACTAAGTAAAATGCTCTGATCAGATGTTTCCTTGGTGGGGGAAATATAGCATGTTGATTTCTTTCAAATATACATTAGTATTTTTCCAGTGCTTGATATAATTGAATAAACACTAGCTGAATCAACTTTGGAAACTCTGTTTTGATATTTTCCCCTTCCTGTGTATTTGGGACTCCCAAATGGTATTAGCAACGACTTCATACATGCAGGAAGGGAAGAATGTCAGCGCTCAACAGTAAGACTCCTCTCTCACTGCCTTTAGATTTAATAATTAGGTGAAGTTGAAAAAAATGGCTGAAGATGAATCATCCATGAAACCAGTTTTAAACTACAATTCATGTTTCAATGTAAGGAAATGTTTTCATTTGTGGAAAAACTTAAGAAGGGCTCATGAATAAATGTACAATGCGTTGTGATTTTATGATGTTTGTGAAGTTTATTCAGAAAAAAAAACTTATTTCCCCAACCAAACTGTCTAACTTGGGAATGATAAAACAACCATCTTCCCCATCTGAAATTCTTCCCCAGAGATATGTACACCCAACCATAAAGAACATTAAGAATGCCCTGCTCAGAAGAGTTTGACCCAACAACCAACTTTTCACCTTTCTTTTCCCCCCTGAGATCCTCTTTATCAAGCATATACTTCCCACATCAAAGGAAGCCAAGAGAAGACCTCTGTGGGTATGGGGAAAGATGAGAAGTTGCCCTGAGGTATCTATAGCACAGAAAATTAAGACATCAAATAAACTTTCTATAAAATTATAAATTTTGACATTTGAGTTGAATCTAAGCTATGCTCTAAACTTACTCGATTACGCCATGCTCTAAAGCTACTCTGAATTTCAAATCCACAATTTAATGGTCTATATTTCTTCTTAAGCCATTAAAAATAACAATAAAATTAAGATTATTGTGCATATACTAAGTCCCTTTTAAAAACATATTGAACATTTTCTACGGTGGTAATAGCAAGTAGCTTTCCCCATACACAATGATTTCTTTTTTAATGTTTTATATGCTAGCATTTGAATTAATAACAGAAGAGAAATCTGGGGGAAGAAGTTCCAAAGGAATGTGTGCTGTAGGAAACACTGGGAATTGTTAAAAGTTCCATCAGGTAAAAGGCAAGATCCCTAGGGAAGACCTTACACGTTTAAATGTACATGGTCACAGAATGTTTCTAATATAAAATGGGCAGATTTCATTGTGGTGATTAGGAATTAAACTGGATGATCTTCTTAGGTGCTTCTAATGCTAAAAGCAAACAAAGACAGCTAAACTCAAGTTGTGTGTTAAGTAGACTCTGTGTCTGCAGCCACATCTCGTGTAGGGCCCTACTACATGAAAATGAGTGAAACACAGCACTCAATGAAATTTTACCCAGACTCCAGCACTGCTACATTAAATGTGTTCTAGAGTAGCTCATGTTTTGAACAGTCAATTCAATTCAACAAGCATTTAAGGATCCCTTTCTTCAAGGCCAACCACTGCTCTAAGTTCAAGATCTAATCAGTGGATAACTTAACACACAGGACTTGCCTTCCACTAACCAAGAGTTTAAGGAATCTCTACGAATATAACTATGAGCTAAGTGGACTTAAGTGGACTATGCACTGCTGATATAGTCAATGATGGTAATATAAAACCTCTCCCCTCCTGCAGATTAAATTCTTTGAAGTTGAACACCTATGCTAATCTCTGCTTTTGGAAGCAAGTAAAAATTCTACTGAAACAGCGAGCGCCATGGACATTTATGAATAGAGCACTACTACTCTAAAAATGCAATGATGACTCAAATGAAACTTCTGGAACTTCACATTGATTATTTTAATCAAAATAATAATAATCTTAGCTTCCTTGAGAATACCCAAAGAGACAAAAGATTACTCTGTGAGGCTGTATCTCTAATTCTTTCTTCTTTCTTTCAAAGAACCTGAATTCTGAAAGCAAGGAGTGCTTCTGGATGTAAAAATGACATGAAATGCAAAGAGAGTCATCTTATTTATAAGTAGAAATCTTACTGTCAATTATCTTGGACACCAAATTCCAACTATCTTGAATTTTCTAGTAGTATAAATTAAATGAAGAAACAGAAATATAATTGTTATGATTGTATATCCTAAGTTTTAAGTTCTATATTTCCAGAGAATAAAAGATTTTTTAAAAATAAGAAGCTAAGGTAGACACAAAAAGAAAGAAAGAAAATGCATTGGGTTCAACCCCAGAGTTGAATCTGTCAGTACTAAAGTCTGACCCATGACATGTATGTTCCTCGGTAGTTTCCTTCTTCCTCCCTATGTGGGTGGGTGCTTGTGTCTGTCTGTCTGTCTGTCTATGAGTCCTATCGACTATCAACTCTATTCTGACTTACTGTCCACATGAATCACTAAGTGGAAGGTAGAGTTAAAAACATCTGGGAACACAACACTATTCACATCATCTCAGGTACAGTTCAATTTAACTTCCCAAAAGATGACAAATCTTTACACCAAGCACTTCCTTTCTTCCTTAAGGAGAACCAAAAGTCCTCTCTGGACTCATAATGGATGCCATCATTCCCAAAGCCAGACCAAGGTTTACTGAAAGAAGAGTCCCTTTACAATGATAATTGGTGCTACCATGAAGACACACAATAGCATGCATGCTACTGAGAGCATATGCTGTGGATTAGGACCATCAGGGGCAGATACTTACTACAGAAGAAACTTTGAGCCATTTCTGTAACCACTCTATGCTCAACTTATCATCCTTAAAGTGGGTATAACAGTACACTTATTTCATGGAGTGAATATAAGGAATTAGATGAGATAACACATGTAAAGTACTTAGAACAGTGCTTGACACATATAATCATCATTATTTACATTATTGCTATGGTAGTTATTGCTGGTATTGTAACCATAGTAGTAGATGCTGATGATTAAAAAATGGACTGAACTCAATTACATGGAATTTTCTTCAACTGTCACTTAAACAAACTACCTTAACAAATGTTTCACCCATGATCATATTCTAATGATCAAGAAAATGAAATCTTCATGTCTGGTAAACATGACATCGGTATACTAAATTTCTTAACTTTTTAGTACAATGACTAAGACCTAAGCCGCAAACTTTAAAGTGCCAACTAAGATGTCACAGTTTTCTTGCAAACAGAATTCATCTTTCCCGCCTACTAAAAAGCCTTACTTAGAGAAGACCCAAAATTTGTGATAAAGGAAAATGTTTCCTGTTCAGTATCCTGACCTCAAGGACAAAGGAGAATTAGATGACTTGGTGTATAAGCTTATCTGATTGCTACTATGAAACCTGAACCCTATTCCACTGCAGCTGAAAAGAAGGGAAATACCCTGTAACAAGGCCCTAAAAAAACTATGCAAGTATGAAATCTATGAATCTAATAAACAGAATCTCTTTGATATAGAAAAGGGGCAGTAAGGGCCTCGAGAAGAAGAGATATTCCAAAGAACAAGGACACAGATAATGGGACAGCAGAACCCTAATGGCTGACTTGAACACATTAAGCATTTTTGCACAACCTTCAATCTTCCCGGGACAAAACTAGGCTGTTGGGAATTCCAGGGCCACCACTCCCTTTCCAAATCTCTGTGTTTTTCCTAATACCTGTCTCACAAAACTTTTGCTGCTACCTCGCTGAAAGAAACAGTAGCAAGTCAACTTACGTATTTCTAAACTCAGATCTAGAGGGAGAAGATCACGATGACGGAAGAAATCAGGCCTTAGTGTTTAGTGGAAAGTGGCATTCCTCTAATTTCTTCAAGTTATTTCCCAAATAGCTGAGTCAGTATTTACTTCAAAGACTCACTTTTGTTTCTTTGTTTTTCCTAAAGCAAACCTTGAAGCAGAGAGCTCCCTTCTTTTTCTACCGTAAGTCAAAACAGACCGCATTTAGTTCGGCTTCCTGTCCCCCACAAAATTTCCGTGTCAGTTACAAAATATGTTGAACATGTGAACTGTTACATGGATTAAAAATAATTGTTATCACCATATATTGACTTTTGGAAACAGGATACACTAGTGATGGACCTAAAATGCTACATAATTCTGATTTTCTTTAAGACCGTGTTTCCTAGCCTTCATTTGATCTTATTTTAATCTTAATTTAAGCAATGTAGGTTCTCCTTTTAATCTCACTCTATGGTAGTGCCAAGCATACATTTTTGTCACTGTGTAAATCTCTTGGGAAGACGGTCGACTGAGGAAGCAGGCCATGGCCATGCGACCGAGTCCCGCGTGAGCCTGCGTTCTGACCTGCTATATACACCCAGAGAACTTGAGTCCACACTCTTCTGGCAGAGCACTAGGAAACCTAGTCCCTTCAAAACCTTCAGTTTAATAAAAATTTAGATCCCAATAAATTCAGCAGTGCTACCTAATAATTCTTTCGAAGTAGAGGATATTTGAAAGCTTACCTTAATAAGGTCTGAGAAAAATATTTCAGGGTGTTTGCAATATCTGTTCCTGAAGGTACAGGATAAATGTTGTGAAGAACCCGGTTATGATATTCCTGTAAGTACCGGATCTTGGAAGCAACTAGATAAAAGCAAAACAAAACCAAAAAGAAGAAGAAGAAGAATCATCTTGTAATATGTATTAAACATACACATATTTATTTTTAAATAGTCATATATAGAAACCTAATCTTAAGGAAAAATATGTGAAATTTTATGGGAATTCCATGATAAAAACAATTATAAAAGATGTTTACTTTCTTATAATTATATTTGGCATGGAAAATTATCTAGCTTAATAGCCTATTCACAAAGTATCCTTTACTTTTTTTTTAATGATGAAGAAAGTCAGTATCCAAATCAATTTCATAATCACCCCCAAGTTATCCTATACTGGCAAAATAATAATAGGCATAAATCCGTGCCACCAGAGAGTTGTATGCAACACTGCTTAGCTAAAACTGAGGAGAAAGCTCAAAGGCCTGTGACCAACACTTTGAAGACCCTGTCCTTGCACAGTGGCGTCAGTCGGACCAGATCGTTAACTCAATAAACGATCATCAAGTCATGTCTAGCGAATGCTTAGACTCTGGGACTATGTTAAGAGTAGAGTAACTTGGTGACTGTTCAGGAAGAGGGCCATGATTGGGCGGGAGTGAAAATAGGAATAATGAAAGTTACATTTTTCTTTTAAGGAATTCCACAAATTAGGAGACTTCCTAGTAGCTCTCTGGGCCTGGCTGCCCAGATCTTCTCAAGATGCAGAAGGGACTCGATAGGTTCATCGACCCTCCTAGACCTACCTGGAGTCACCAGCATTGTCCACACGCCTGACCTGACCTTTGACCTGGCTGCTGTGACTGGCCCCGTTCTAGTCACTCCTCTTTGCCAATCCCAAGGAGCCATGATGGTCAGCGTCTCTCAGGCCTCCTCTTCCACAGAGCTCTCAACACTGTCCATTTGTGCTTTCAATCTTTAAGGCTACCAAGGGAGCCTTTTAGGTGGCATGGCTCACGGTCAGCAGTTAACAGAAGACATAGGACGTCCTGGAGATACTGTTCCCAGCAGCCCTCAGAAATAAACTGGATGCACTCTAACTGACGTGCTGGTTTAAGCAACTTAAAGAAAGGCAAAATGCTTTTCATAGGTTGGGATGTAGAATCACAGAAAGACGAAATAACAGAACTGGAAAATCCTTAGAGACCTTTTGCCAGAACCATTTCATTTTAAAGATGGGAAATGAGGTCCACAGGTTGTCTGTGGCAGAGCTGAACTAGAGACTATCAGTCCTGACCGCCCCCCCGCCCCTGGCCGTGCTCTTTCCGCTGGGACACACTCTAGAATCGATTCTGAAATGAAGTCCACATCAGACAGTGGGTGCTTGCACATGACACCAAAGCAGTTTGGCTATTGTTAGGTTGGGCATTGGTTCAAAATTGCATATATGCCATTTCTCAGATTTGTCTTAATTCTCTTACTACCTGCACTCTTTTCATAATATGGTCATCATTTTTCCACAAAAGCGAATCTATATGGCAGATAATAATACCTTGAATTTGTCTAGCCCATCACCTCTGAAGAAAGCAATAAGGTTATGTCCATTGTCTCAATTAGCCCCATAAAGTGTGCGGTTGTAAATAACTTTTTTTACTGAGATAAGATAAAAACAGGTAATACTTAAAAACGTTTCAGTGACACGATCTATAAAAATGCATTTTACTCTCAGGCATTTTAATATTTTTTTTAACCCCACCTAATGCATAGTTCCAAGTTCCAAACAGCTGAGACATGTGCTGGGCCCACAAAGCTTTCTGCTCTCCCACTATCACAGCAATGCTTTGCACTGCGACTTTTCTCAAGTTTTAATGTTCAGCAGGTTCCTGTAGAGTATTTCAGGAATACCATTAATCATTCCACCACCCTAAAAAAAGGTGTTGATAGTGCAGGTTGTAGACAATAAGCTCAAAGGAGGAGAAAAATCATAGATCCTGCAACTTGAGGCTTACTCATAATTCAAGTGACAGACTTTCACGACAGTGAGAGCAAGCATTCAAAAATAGTGTGTGAGATGAATGAATTCTTTTTATAGTTCCTTTCCGTAAAATGTAGCAATGAATCCTTTCAACTGGCATCCAAACATGCAAGGGAAATCAAAGACCAGGGTCAGTCCCTTCTTTCTTAAAATATTTCATAAAAAAAAAGTCACATTGTATTGTCTTTGTTTACTTACCTGTTTATTGTTCTATACCAAGTTGTAAATTTTCTTGAAGGCAGAAAGTGTATCTTACTGATGTCTATCCCAAGCCTAATACACTCCCCTGGCACTGTGGACATTCCATATATTTGCAGGACAAATGAACAAAGGAATCATTACTTTAATAACAGTGCTTTATCATTTGGATAATTTGCATACATACATATCTGTCTCCCACACTAACTGTTGACTCTTATTACCCTAGTGCCAGGCATCGAGTAGGTATCAATAAATGAGTGAAAACAGAAAAAAAAGGAAGAAAGAAGGGGTGAAGGGAGAAAAAAGAACAAGGAGAAGGATGAACAATCACAGAATACAATTTACAGAACCAGTTAGAAGCAGCGCACAAGCTAACTCGCGAGTTGGTGAATGCAACATAATCTCAGCAGTCCCGGGTTTGTTGAGCTGTCATGTTTTCAACTATTTGAGAACAGCCAGAAAGGCCCCTGACATACAGCAATTTGTATTTGTGCTGAGAACGTGAACAGCATTTATATAGTTTTCAACTTCGCACACAGGAGTCGGTTAACAAGCCCGCGCCCAGCGCCAGCAGCCCCGCGCGGCCGCACTCTTGTGGGTTCCTCGCAGTGTACCCCAGTATTGTCACAGAAACTCCCGCTGGCTAGATCCACAAGTTCACTTGTAGACTGAACCTCAGACTACATTTCTCTAGTAAATTCCGTTTTCTACCCGCTCAACCCTCTTCAATCGCTGTTTCACCACTCTCTGCTCTTCTACACCCCACCTTTCTTATACTTTAACAACAAAGCCATCTGTTACGACTGAGTTTGTGTCACACACACACACACACACACACACACACACACACAGTCATATGTGGAAGCCCTAATCTCAAAACAGCACTGTATTTGGAGAGAAGTCCCCTACAGAGGTGACGGTGATTGAATTAAAACGACGCCCTGAGGGTGGCGCTATTCCAATCTGATCGGTGCGCTCACGAGGAGATCCGGACAGAAAAGAGACATCAAGGATGTGTGCACAGAGGAGAGGTCATGTGAGGACACAGTGAGAAAGTGGCCTGCAAGCCCCGCAGACACCCTCACAGAAACCAAACCTGCCAACACGTGATCTCAAGTTCGTAGCCACCGAGACAGCAAAAACTGGGTGGATGTTGTTTGGCCACTGAACCTATGGTACTTCTTTGCCCACAGCTTCGCAAGCCGACCACTACACCACCAGGAAGGAAATCCTGTAAGATTGCATGGACGCTCTGACACTGAGCTGTGAAATCAAACGTTTCTAGGTTAAGACTCAGACTCTGTCTCCACCTAACTCCACTTTACTCATCCATAAAATGGGGATAGTCATGCCAACTTCACGGGGTTATTGTGAATAAAAAAATCAGCTCATCAACTGAGCTGATCACTTAGGACATCCTCAACGTATGGTCGGCATCAAAAGCCCACCGCATCTCCTTCGTTCCTGTTCCGATCAGAGAGCAACCCCAGCACAAGTGTCTTGCCGTCACTGACTCCCGTTTCATCAGTCTGTCTCCACCTACTAAACCATTCCATGACTTCCAAATTCACACTAGGAACTCCCCTAGGGAGAAGGGAAAGAAAAGACCTCCCCCTTGACTTGACAGTCCCCTTCAGCTACTGGCCTCTCTTCAGAGCCAACACTGTAAAGAATTGTACACTTTTCTCCATCACGTCGTTTTTTCTTCTGCTCCTTCCAGTCAGGCTTCCGCCTCCACATGCGTTGAGTCTGCTGTTTCCCACATTCTAGAGGCTCCATGTTGCCAAATCCACTGGGTAATAGTCCTCATTTTACTGGAGCTTTCAGTGCAGTCCACTGCCAAGCCCTCTCTTCTCAGAATGTTCCCATTGATTCTCTGCCACCACATTCTCCCAGGTTTCTTCCTATCCCTAAAGCATCCTGCTGGACGTGCTTTGCCACCTCCCCTACTACCTGATGTTTAATTAGATGTGGGGACTCCTCTGAGCTCAGCACTAGTCCTTCCTCTCACTGTTCTCTCCACAAGCAGGTCCACTCCCCCACAGGGCAATCATATCTAGAATGTACATCTCCATCCCCGACGGGTAGTTCTGAGAGACAGACCTCATTTATTGAGTTTCTCCACTTGTGAATGTTATAGAGCACATAGATAGAGGTAGTATAGATATCCCACCCAACACCGAGCACTTATGTCTTTCCTCACCCAAAGGTAAACCTACTCTGTCATCTCCATAACCCACCAAGTCACTCACAAAAAGCATTCTAAAAATCATCCTCAACAACTCATGTTCCCTCTTCCTCCTCCTCCCTTAATCTAAGCACTGTCAATGCTACTCCAAACTTTTATCTTCCCTATCATTACTCTGCACCATCATTTCTGGATCATTCTAAAAAGTCTCCTCATGCATCTCCCTTGTTCCCCCTTGCCTCACTTCAGTTCTTTTTTCTCAGAGCAGCCAAAGAGAGCTTTTTAACATATAAACAGTTTCACGTAAATCCTTTTACTGCCACTCAGTAAAAAATTGCACTCAGAGGGTCTCCTTGGTAGCACAGGGGCGTGAGCACCACACTGTGAAGCATCCATAGCACAGCAGCACGAGTTCAATCCCCAGCAAGGGAGGGGACCCACATGGCCCAGCAGACTTCTCTTGCCTGCCCGCTGCTCCCCTCAGCAGTGTGCTTTGGTCAGTCTGCCTGTTCTGCTCCTTGCTCTGTCTTTGATGAATCCTCTCACCTCCCATGACTCTAGCCTGTACCCAGCTCTTGGGTCCATAAAAGATCTTTAAAAAAAAAAAAATTGCACTCAGTGAAAAATCCAAAATCCTTCACAGAGCACAAATACCCGGCCTCTGACCACCTTCCAACCTCAGGTCCCACCACAAGAGCCAGACAAAGTGGCTCTTGTCCCCATTTTTTTGAACACACAAACTACTTTGTTTTGCCTGAAAACCTTTAGATGTGCTATCTTTCCTCCTAGAATTTTCCCCTCCATGTTTTGTCTACTCAGCTCCTACTCATACTTTAATATCACTTCCCCATGGAGGTTTGCTGACTGCTCTGGATAAATTGATTCCTCACCCCCATTTTTCTGTCATAATACCCAACCTTTTTCATAGTAGTGCAATCTATTTTAGGTTATACTGGATTGGAACACTGCACATGATTCAGGAGTACAGAATCACACTTCTTCAAACGTCTGTTACCATACTACACCAAGCACCCATAGTTCTCCACCATGGTTCCTTGGGCTCGGCCACAGTTTGCTCTCCATCCTCTCCCTCTCCTCTGGTAACCACAACTTTACACACTCAGATTTCTAAGGTTTGTTTTTGGTTTGGTTTAGTCTGACCATTTGTTTTGCCTAACTTCCACATATAAGTAGTAGTATCCAATATCTGTCTTTCTCCTTCTGACTTACTTCACTGACATTATCCCCTCCAGTTCCATTCACATTGTTGTAAAAGGCAAGAGTCCGTCCTTTTTATAGCTGTGTAGTATTTCATTGTATATACACAATTTTTAACTAAATGCTTTTTTGGGTGATTATTTTCTATCTCTCCCAAGTGAACAGCATTTACCATTATCTACACTGATTGATGGGTGTGAATTTGTGGGGTCCCAGTAAAGGGAGGGAGAGAAGCTTTTTGCAGTGGTCAAGTTATGTTTTTTTTATAATAATAGTCAAGAAAGTTAACTGACTGTTGACTTTACCTGAGTGTAATACATGAATGTTGTTAAAGCTGTGATGAAAATGAAGTAGATACAAAAGGTAGTTTAAGAAAGTGAAGATTTTCATTCAGGTAAACACAAGTCTAATTGTGATTCTCTGCTACTTCATTCCTCATCCTATATCCACTATTTCTTAAAAGCTTTGCTACATTTTGAGAGAATGGCCCATAACATAAAAGTAAAATTCAGCCATCCATTTTAGGCAAGATATAAAAAATACTTTTAACAAAATTGGGATTATGTTTTAAATCTTTTTCTTTAAATTTTAAACATTTCCTATATCACTAAATATTTTTAACAATCACTCATTCTTATTTTAAAAGGTTTAATTATGTTCATTATCATAAAAGTAAAAAATTCTGATGAACACAGAAAATAATTGCATAATCTGCTTTTCTTAATTTCTATATCAGAAACACATTTCTATATCACTTTAATAAGTATAATTTTCCTTTATGTCAGCAAATCATAACTTATTTCAACAATTACCTATTTATAAGATTTGAGGCTATTTTTCACTATTCTGTTCAATATTACAAAGAATAATCATTTAAATATGTGAGTATGTCTTTATTTCCTCAGATTAATTTTGCTTGTCATGCAGTTGTTAAGTCAAACAGAAAATACTCATTTTAAAACTTTCGTTAAGAATTGACATATTTCCCTTCAGAAAAGCAGTATCTATTTACCACTAGTGTACACATGAGGGATAGTGTTTATTAAATGTCACATTTATAAGATGTTCTATATACACCTAACGATTATTTTAATCCTCACAATAACTTTTCAGAGTAGTTATTATTTCCATTGAAATTTGAATAAACCAAAGCTCAGAAACAATGATTTGGCACCAAAACGCACACAGCTAGCACACGGTAAAATCTGATAGTGTAAATGCTAAGCAGGCTTCCTACCAGTCCACATTGTTCTTTTATTATTTCTACTAGCTTAGTAATATTTAATTGTATGAAAATATTAATACTTCCCCTATTTTATTGTTTGACATTGAGGTTGTTCCTAAAATGTCACTAAGTAGTATTATAATAAAAAGATAAAATGGTAGACACAATCTGTCTAGTATTTTTAAGAAAACACAAAATGAACCACTTAAGTCACTAAATCCCATGCTTCTTGAAAATCCCTTTAATTCTTCATGGCCCATCCTAGGAGACACTGTGACATCTTCTGACTCTAGATATTATTAGTATCTCCCCTTTTCTGACCACTTGGGACACTCGTTATCTGCCTCAGAAATTTTGTTACTCCATTATGTAAATTTGGCACTGATTATATTGTTCTGGATGATTCTAAATTAGATTCATGTTTGCAAACCTAGTATCCCTGTGAAGACAGAAGCTCTTCTATATCATGTGTGACTACAGTAGAACTTGTTACAATGTTGGGTGCATTGCAGCTGATCAACCTTAGCACAGTGTTTGCAATAAAGTGAAAGTTGAAATGTCAACTATCTCATATCCTACTGATGTTCTCCAAATAAATGCCTTAAAATTTTAACATGATTCATATAAATAAGCTACTTCCAGATGAAATTTGTCTATATAACATACAAATAATGCAGAAAATTTTCATGATTTATTTTCTCATTTAATAGGACTACCAATCATTTCACTTTAGAAATGTCAAAGACTTTTATAAGATCATCATCATTATTTGCAGTACTTATGCAATTTTTCCTTCAAAATAGGCCACTCGTTTTACTTGTCATTACTTGGACCCTAAACATGGAAATGCTGCGGAGTTATCCTGATGTCCTTCAGAGAGAGCTTGCGGGTGCAGTGTAAGGTCCCACCTACAAGCTATGTGTGACCTCAAGCAGATCATTTAATAACTACAAGCCTCAGGGGTTCTTGTTTGTTTTGTTTTGTTCTGTTTGTTTCCATATGAGAAATTAAAATATCTCTCCCACATTCTTTGCAAAGGTTGATTATTAATATTATTGATTTGGAAGTGTATATCCAAATTCCATCTTACTTTTTATTGGTTTCTTCTTCCACTACATAAAATCCAAGACTGTGGATTTGTGGCCATTGCCAAATTGCCACCCCACCCCCACCCAAATTATTCATCTTCTTTTCAGTATAACCTTTCATTGAAAAATGACAGATATAAATAAAGAATATCTAGACATACTTCACAAATTTTGTTTGCTATAAATATTCACCACAACATTATGAGTAAAAAGTGTGTCAGCTACCTTTTACAATTTCTTCTTTTGATTAAAGGAACAGCAAGGAATAAGACCTCTTTCTTAATTACTCTGCGTGTCTGTCTTAATTCACTATTTTTGTGTCTTTCATGTCCAATATATTCTAATTGTTGGTCCAGTTGGTTCTATCTAGAAATTATCTCTAGAATCTACTCTCTCTGCCCACCATGATATCACCTTAACGCAAGCTGTATTCCTCTACTGTGATGTCCACACCAGTTCCTTTCTGATCCTTTTTTCACATTACATCCAGAGTCCTATCTATCGATAAAATGTAAATCTTGTTCATTTCCTCTGGTTGAATCCAGATAATTAAATTAGCATATACAGTCCAGAATGAACAGATGCCTGCTCATCTGTGAAGCTTCGTCTCTGTTCTTCCATATGTACCACACATTAGCCATACAGACTCATAAAAAACAACTCACGGTGCTCTTACCTTAACGTGGGTTAGCACATATTGATAACTCTAAGGAAATGCAATCCATAGTTCTCTCCCTGGCAAATGCCCAAGAATTCTTCAAAGTTTACAATTCCACTATAATAACTAATCCCCCCAATACACACTGCATTTGCTGCGTCTCCTCAGCATTTTCAGAGCACACAGGGCTCCCCCATCATAGCACTTACCACTCTGTGCTATAATTATTAATTCACTCTCTCCTCCACTGGCCCTCAGATCCTTGCAATCAGAAACTGTCTCTTTTCTTTTTGTATATCCAGCATCGAATAAGTATCTGCTCCTAAATAAATGTTTGATGGTTTAATTAATTAACCAACAGATCACAAGATACTTAGTACAACAAAGCACTTTAGAATTTATAATCCTTTCCTGGAGGAGTTCAGGTTCTTAGATAAGATTTTAAAGTTCACCTCCCTCTTCATCCTACTATGTGTAGTAAGAACAATATGTCTTACCAGAAACACCTGTATCACTGTCTTCCAAAGTCCCCATTTCCACCACTAGTCATTTTGGGGTGTGGAGCTGGTCCGGCTAAAAACTGACTAAAGGATGAAGATGGGCATGTATCTACAAGAATGGAGAGAGAGCATACCCCCTATTCCAAGAGTCAGAGGAGCAGAGAAGTGTATACTAAGGAATTTTCTACATGAAAAACCATGTAAGGCCTAACCAGTCCAGGTAAGCACCAAATGTAAGCAGACTTCATCCTCTGAGTCAGCCCCAGCTGAGGGTTGGAAGGATGTACCATTAGATGTGGGAAGTGATAATACTCTTCACAGTGGTACACCCCTCAAAGGAACATTCTGGGGAAACCAATTTCAGAAGGAGAAGTAGAAAACACACAGGGCTTAAAGTTGGTCCCATTATTTTCAGAATGAGTTAAGTTCCCAACCACTGTTGAATAAGGACTACAGAGAAGAACTCTTGCAAACAGAGGTGCTAGGTTACACTATCTGAGGACACAACTTGAACCCTTAATATGGTTCAAGAGCTCAAGCCGAGGGAACTTTGGTTGGGAGATAATGTTATAGAAACAGAGCAAATTTTGAAGTCCTATCTATTGAACCTAAGTTTCAAGTTATCTTATCCTTTTAACCCACTGCTTTTAAAAGTACTCATTTGTGTAACTGCCACTTTTTTGTTTATCCTCTATTTTTACATAGGTCTTTCCTCATCTGTGTAAGTAGATAAAGCAAGTCCTATTCATCAGATTATTTCATTTATAAATATTTTATTAAAGTCTCTAACAAATAAAATCATTTATACCATAATCACACCACCACTATCACACATACAAAAAAGTAAATAAACCTTTCAATATCAGAATCCAATTAAGATTCGTCAGAGGCATTTTGCAGATTCCACAGGCAGCCCTTCCACATTCCCTTCCAGGATCACAACTATAACCTACACAACCATAACCTACACAATGCAATAATGCATTACCTGCACAACTATAACCTGCACTTGCCAGATTCCGAAGAAAGGCCATGAGAACACAGACAATATGGGCTTGTGGCCTGTTTATTTCCATTTCTGCCTCATGGTCCAGCTCCTCCAAGCTTTTCATTGTTTATTTTGTTACACAGATGTGTAACAGTTACAATTTTCTGCAGCTACTACAGGAATATCCTCAACTTTCTTACTCTATCCCCAACAACTGAGTTTTTCACATGCCAAAAAATCCATTTACAGGTAGAAAAGTAGGGGCACCAATAGTACAAAGCATATAGAAAATTAGAGTAAGCTGAAACTAAAACCCGGGTGTCATTTGAATTCAGGCTCTTCTGCAGACTGGTTATAAGATTGAATAAAGTAATAAACTTCTCTGAGCCTCAATTTCCTAAATGGAGGAAATTTCCTCAATTTCCTATAAAATGGAGATGTCTATCTCACAGAGTTAACATAGGACTTATAGACAACTTGTCACAATGACTAGCATATAGCAGAAAATAAATTGCTACTATCATTAACAGTCCATGTGCGATTCTTCTCCCCTTTCCCATTCAATAATCTGTCCCTTAATGTGGGATAACCTGTGGAGTAAGGAAAACACAGCAGTGATCTTTCATCAACAAAATCAAGCACAAGGCCCTAAATACCCAATTTAGTGCTGAAAACCAGATCTAGATTTAAAGACACCCATTCCTTAAAGAATAAAAAAATATATAGTTAATAATAAAGATATTCAGAAATGAGACGTGAGAAGAACAATGCAATAATGCATTGCTTCAGAGTTCTAGCAAACAACCAGACAGTTTTTGCAACTCATTGATCAAAGAATGATCCTCCTTTGTGAAGATCATCCTCTTTAACTGAAAGCAAAGCCTCATGAAAGACACAAATTAAGGGTGATGGAAAAGGAATACACATATTTAGAGAGTCAAAAAGTCAAATTTCCCCTCAAAAGCAAAAGAATGTCAGATGTCACAAATTTCATTGTTAATTCTTCCAAATATTCATATACTTACATATGTGTTCTTCAGTCAATTTTAGTCCAGGTGACAAGTTTACCTGGCACTTTCAGCAGACAGGAGAGGTCAACGAAGAACACTCCCATCCTTTGGCAAGTGACTTCAACATCATCATCATCATCATCCATTACATTTGCACAGCCATTTACATTTTTCAAAGCTCTTCCATATATACTATTCAGGTATTTCAGGTATATTTTTGAGCAGTTAACTTGTGAAAAGCAATATCCTCAGGAATTTAGGGTATTAAGCAAAAGTTAACAAGGAAAAGTGAAGGGAAAGATAAGCATACTCATTGGTTGATCAGATATTGACTGAACAGACATTATGTGCTAAGCACTTTGAGAAAAGAAATATCAACAATAAAAGACATAATTCTCATTCTCTAGGTCACAATAATTCTAAACTCTGAGTGCTTACTTTGTGCCAGTAAATGTAAAATGATAATCACATTATTACTATCTCATATGATGAGAAAACCAAAGTTTAAAAAGGTTAAGTAACTTGTCCAAGGTCACAAAAGGGGTAAGTAATAGCACCACTTTCTGACATGTCACCTATAAAAAGAAACAAAGTAGTTGAGGCACACCGCACATTTTTGGCACATTGGAAAAACTAATATCGTCATAAAATCACTCAATTAGCTTTCACCCATGAATTAGTGACACCTAGCCATTGCCCATTGAAAAAGGCTTATCATGGAAATACTTCATTTACCAGAGAAGGGGCACTTTCAAAAAAGAAACAGAGAAAAACAACTTATTCAATTCAAAAGAAAAAACTGCTCTTCTAGCTCCTATTGCATTTCTGGCCAGGAAAACTTGTACAGGAACTATTAAAATCAGATTCATTTTCCTCAAGTTGGATGTTTGTTGAATCACATAATGATTTTAAATGTAATATGGAGTTCTATTTTATTCTAATGCAATGAGGCTAAGTTAAGAAGCACATTTTAAAAGTTTACTGGGCAGCCTTCTCAGATGAAGATTTTGAACATGAAGAATCTCAGAGGTAAAAGTATAGTACCTCCCACCCCATGCATACAGTGACTCAACACAGACCATACTGTCTTCTGATGTGGCAAAACATCTAAATACTGTACTTGAAACTGCCAAGGGAGGAGGGAACAAGAGCATACTGATTTGTTCAAGGAAGTAGAAATTCAGACATAGGAGTTTAACAGATGAAAACTAGAGAATGCTTTAAGCTCTCATTGCTAAAATGTACTCAGCTCTCTCTGTAATCACAGATTGTTTTTAAGAACTGAAGAGCTACTTAGTGGAAATGAAATAATTTCAGAGATATACAGAGGTTGATGACTATTACTCACTCTTTCGGATTCTATATCTAAGTGCAGTTCTCAAAACTACCTGAATGATCAACCGTCTATCCAATCAGTGTGTTTCCATTTCCAAGGAAAATGTGTTAAAAATAAATCATACTCCCTAAGAAGTCACAGATATCCAAGAATTGGCTAAACAACAAGACAAATTATAGCCAGTACCATCCTGAAACTTAAATGTATGGCTACATGGATGAACTCAGAAAACATTTGGGATCCTACTTTCCTGTGGAAACACATTTTCTTCCACACAAGAGTACAAACTAAGACTCAGTATCAACCTAGAACTGAAATTCAGACACACTGTGGCCCCGGGCTTACTGCACCACACTGGGGAAGAAGGCAACCCATCACCACATTCTTTTTAACTTGCTCAAACTGAACGATGAAATATAAAATTACTGTTCTTTGGGAACTTTTAAAGGCTCTTAAGAATATAACATTTCTTGGTATTTATTATGTACTGGGCACTATTCTAAGCTCTTTCCCTTTTTCACTCTTGCAACCATCACAACAGCCCTAAGAAGCAGCCGCTATTTTACCACCCTGCCTTTCGTCATCTTTAAAAAACTGAGAAATTGTTATCAGTTATAGAGACTCATGTAGTCTTCTTATAGTTTTCCTTTTTACTTACTCAGCTAATATTTATTGAGAGTCAACTACATGCCAATACTGAGGGTGTGACAATACATGAGGCAGCTACAGTCATGATATCACGGTATTCGTTGTAAAATGTGAAAGATGGGGAAAAAAGGACTAAAAATGTTTTAAAGGTCTATAAAGAAAGATTCAAGAGGCTAAATAAGAGAATAAAGTAAGGGACAGGGAATTTCTTCTTTACATAGGGTAGTTGAAACAGCCTCCCAGAAGAAATGACATCTAAAAGTCAGGAGATACGAATGAAACGATGCTGGACATGAAGAAGTGGGAGGAAGGTGCTGAGTTAGGGCTCTAAAGTGAACACACTCATCTAAAGCATACACACCTGAAATGCCACCAAACTGTAGCAAAAGGATTTTTTAAAACAAAGAGAAAAGGAAAATAGGTAAGGAAACACACAGGAAAATAATGTTGGAAGTCAAAAGTAGTGACCAAATTCCAGGCCAGCAGCAAAGGAAGTTGAGAGCCAATAACGTGCATCTCAGAATACCGAAAAGCATGGAACTGGCAGCGCCACATAACCTGGAAATAGAAGAAAGGCAGGAATGGGAAGAGGAGGAAGAGGAGGACCAGAAGGAAGAGGAGAAGTTGTTGAAAGCTGTTTAAGAAGCAGTTGGATCCCGAAATTCTCTCCCACCTCACATCCCTAAGACAGCACCTCTCCCTAGTCAGTGGATATGACGCTTATTATCTAAAGGGCAACATATGCATCAGAAGATCTCCAAAATGAAAGAAACCAAGGGAATGTGGTGGCCATATGAAATGTGAAGACTGAATACAAGGCCAAGCCAACCTCTGGTCCCTCAATACCTGTCAGCCAGACCCTAGCCCTTCAGACTAGAGATTGAAAGCTCTTTTTTCCCCTTCATTCTGAGATTCTGACCAAAGAGGAAAGACCTACAGACAAAAATGAGATTTGGAGATCCCCAATAAATGACCCCCTTTGTACTAATGTCAGCCCACTTAGTCTCAATGCTTAAACACGAGTAGATAGCAAAGGATGACCAGTTATCAAGAGAAATATAACACATAAGAAAAACAAGAAGGAAAAGAAAATCAACTCAGAAGTAAACAAAGAATCTATGTGAAAAAAATTCTTTTTAAAAAGTTAATGTCAGAAAAATGAGAATGAATGTTCAGGTGCTATAAATATATATATATATGTATATATATAAACACATACACACAGAAAACAAAACAAACATATTAAAAAAGTGTTCTTACAAATCAAAAACATAACCTATAAATAATCAATAATCAACAGAACAGCTAGAAGATGCAGTTGAGGAAAACCCCCAAATTACAGCAAAAAGACAATGAGGCCAAATGAGAGGAATGATCTGCCCTGAAGAACATCAGAATAGAAGGAGCTGCAAGAAAAAGCAAGAGCAAAACCAGAAGGGCTAAAATCATTAACAAAAACAGTGAAAAAAATTTTTAATAAATGGCCCACTACAATGAAAAACACGAATATGTGTATACAAGGCACATCATTGTAAAATATCAGAAACTAATGACAACAAAAGATTCTAAGTCCTTCTAGAGAATTTTTAAAAACTTGATAACTTTTAGGGAAGATCAAGAATCAGAATGGCTTTGTATTTCTCAAAAGCAACAATGGAAGCAAGGCATAATTAGTAATGCTTTTAAAACCCCCAAAATAATTATTCTCAAAGTAATTTCTTTATTCCAGCAAACTACAAACCAAGAATAAAGACATGTTTAGATATTCATGGTTTCAAAAATGCATTTCCCATTCAGTCTTTCTCCTGGGAAAGACCCAATTGTGCTTCAGGCACAAGGGCAGTCAGACAAGACAAAGCTCTGTCATTCAAGAAACACAGTGTATAAGAGCTCCACATCCAATATACTAGATTTTTAACCCAAAGCAGAATGCCTGACTAAGTGTGATCCAGATTCTTATTTCTTCTAGAGCCAATGAAATACCTACTCTCTTCCAGTCTCCTGGGACAGCTAAGGACACTTATTTTAATCCCAAAGAAGTGTTCTTTTTACCTCCTCTTAAGAGCTAAAAGCAGGTGGTGTTAGGCTAAGTAGACAGTACAAAGTAATTCACTCCCCAGCCACATTTTTGCCAGAAGTCCCCTACCAGGATCACTCTTCTGCATTTGCCCAGATCCCCAGTCGTGGTGAGCCCTGCTTTGCTTGGACTCACTCCTATCTTGGCAGTGACATCCTTTGAAAGGGCTCTCAAAAACACTGAATTCAGACTGTGTTCCAGCTATTCTGTTTAGCTTGCCTTTGTGACATGAAAGAGAGCGTAAAGTAATATAGAATGTTTCAAAACCAATAATAAATGTACACTCATATGCCCACCACTGAAATGCAAAGATAAAATAATTCTGTGTCTTATCTGTGTACACTTCTGATTTCATGCCCTCATTCACTACAGATCTTTTCTAACTTTTCTATTAATCATACCTTTGCTCTTCAATGTAATTTCACTCCTAAACATGTGTAGAATATAAACACTCACATTATTTAATTTCAAAAAAACTGAAGAGCAGGCACAAATCCAGGGGTGTAAAGAAAGCACAACATTGCAGTCGAATTGAAGGCACTGATATTGGCAAGTTTTTTCATGGAACAAAAGAAAGGGCTGTTGTGACTTCATTCTGACATAGACACAAGAGTAGACGAATAGTCACAAGTCTGATTCTAAAGGCAACAGTCATTTATTCAAGAAACGGATCATAAATGCCAGAGAATAGGTTTTAAAAAGAATCAGGTTAAGGGCCTCGCTGGTGGCGCAGTGGGTTAAGCAACGCACTACGAAGCAGACCGCAGCCACTGCAGCATGAGTTCGATCCCTGCTGCCGGCCAGGGAGGGGACCCACATGGCATGGCAGACCTCTCCTGCTGTGCCCGCTGCTCCCCTCAGCAGTGTGCTTCTGTTGATCTGCCTGTTCTGCTCCCCGCTCTCTGTGGTGAATCCTCTCACCCCACCCCCCCACACACACCTCTGGCCTGTACCCCAGTGCTTGTATGCATAAATAAATAAATCTTTAAAAAATAATAAATTTTAAAAAAAAGAATCAGGTTAAATATGATAAACAATGAGGATTCTAGGAAGACAGTATTGGGAGCTACACCATTTTTAAACAACCTGAGGTCTTCTATTAATAACAGACAGGTCAATGAAGGTGACAAACCCAAACACTGGTTGATAATATTCACAACAAAACTAATTGTTGGTGCTCCAGAGCCATTTATGAAAGGATGGGGACCAAGTTCCATATATTAATAGTATTGGCAGCATTGCAGGAAGACACAAAAGGCAGGCAGGCAGACCTCTAATGGTCTTCTACATACGTGAGCACCCCCAAATCCAGACATACTCACTGGAAACTGTAGTGACCCAACCTGAAAACAGAAGTCAAAGCAAGGAAGGGATTCTTCAAATGATAAAATCTGAGAATACTGGAGCAGATTCAAAATGCTGAAGGCTAACATCAAACCAATGTCTACCTTCAAGATAAAGAAATTCTGCTAGGAATAGAATCCAAATTGAACAGTATGACCATAATAGAGTCCAAAGAAGACGAAAACCCATATAAACGTGGGTAAAGGAACCAGAGCATGCAGGTCTCAGAAAGTACAAGAACATATTTTTTAATCACTTTATTTTTTAAAAAAAATAGAAGTCACCCTGACATATTCCTCCTTTCTAAAATTATAGGGAAACTTTTTTCACTTAAAAAGCAAGCAACAGAAAACCCCATACAAATTTATCATAAGAAAAAAAGAATAAGCAGAGATGTATATACTAGGCAAAAAACCCTGTAATCTAATATTGAAAAGGTAACTAAGAGAATGATTAAAGTTGTTTTATTAATCACACTGAAATTCGGTGACTAAAGAAAAGAGAATTTTGAAAAGAAGATGAAAGAACTCTGGAAGGAAGAAGTAAAAGAAAAACTATTTTTAAATGAAGACTAAACTAGAAGATTACAAGAATATATGAACACCATGAAAAATGTTTAAGAAAAATGAAACATGTAAAGGAAGAATTCTTTAAAATTTGAAAGAAAAGTCTTTTCGTTATGATAAAATAAACCTCTACCAACAGCTCTTCTTTCTCACTCAGAAAACACTACAGGACTTGGACAGAATGAAAGGGCAACTGCCTAAAGGTACAAGAGAAAGGACCTAAGTAAACAGACTGATAGAGAATTCCAGCTGCCAAGGAGACAGGCAGCTGTATCAGTAAGTTCCCCCCTCCAAGGCGTGTAGCCTGGGGCTAAGTGCAGTCCTTGCAGCATACTCAGTAGGGTAGTCAGGAAACCAAAAGCCTTTCTGCCAGAAAAGGACAGCTGTAAAACCATGAATGTGCAAGCAAATTGGGGACTGTCACAAGGGAAAGAGGCAGAAAGGAAACTGTCAAACCCTGAATATCCACCTCCCTGAATGATCTCTGAACCACTCAAGTACAAAACAACTGGACACAGCCCCACTAAAGGCGAAAGATCTGAATAGAGTAAGACGCTATTGCAAAAGCACAAACAAGTGTTTGTAGTTCAGGCCCCAATAAGAAAATAACCTACTTAAATAAAGGAAATAATATTAATCAGTGGGAAATAACAGACTCCAAAGTCTCCATAACTTAATATTCACAGTGACTAGGACACAATCCAAAATTATCCCATATATGAAGACCATGGAAATGAAACACATTCTTGGGGAAAAAAGATGACCAGTGTAGTTTGATCGTGAAATGAAACAGATGTGGGAACAGACAAGGCATATGCGGCTATAACTATCCTCAATGAAGTAAAATAAAATATGTTGTCAATGCAAGAATCTCTCATGAGAAAAATAAATTCCCAGCAGAAAAGTTAAAATAATAAAGAAGAAGAAGAAGGACATTCTAGAACTGAAAAATATAATTTCTGTAATAAGAAATTCACTGGATGGACTTAACCAAATGAGCATGACAGAGAAAAGAGTATATGATTTGAAATTAGATTAGTAGAAAGTATACAATTTTGAAGAACAGAAGGAAAATGTGGGGAGAAAAAAGGAATAGAACCTCACAGATCTGTTAGAAAACATCAAACAGTAAACTAATGGATGTGTAATTGGAAAATCAGGAGGAAAGGACAGGAAGAACAGGGTAGAAAAGGTGTATGAAGAAATGTTGGCTAAAGATGTCCCAAATTTGAAAAAAGTCATATTTTTAGATAAAAGAATGATAAACACAGAGAATAAAAAACCTATAGAAGCCTGAGTTAAAAGAAGCCCATATGACACTCAAACTATTGAAGGTCTAAGATAAATAATATATTTTGAAAGTAGCAGGGAACACAGCATATTACATACATATTTTTAATAATTGATGGCTGAATTCCCCTCTGAAACCATGAAGGCCAAATGGAATATCTTTAAAGTACTAAAAGAAGAAAGAATATCAAAACAGAATTTTACATTCAGCAAAAATACTATTCAAGAATAAAGGCAAAATAAAGACATTTCAGACAAAAGAAATGAAGGAAATTTAGTCACAGCAGAGCTACAAAAATGGCTGAAGAGAAATGATACTAATTAGATATGTGAATCCTCAGAAAAGAATGAAAAACATCAGAAATGGCAAGTATATTGGCAAACTCAAAAGGCTACCTTTTCTTTTTCCCTCTTTCTTATCAACCATACAATTAAAATTATAACCCTGTCTTAGGGGAGTTTATAGCTTATACAGGTACATTATATATGACAACTATAAACCACAGAGGTAGTTAAGACTAAGATAGCAAGATTTCTATATTTTAACTAAAATATAGAATTTAGTCAAAATAAAGAAAACACAATTGCAAATTAACTGAAAACTTAAGGATATATAGTATAATTGCTAGGCAACCTTTACTTTAAAATGAGAAAAAGAATACCTAAGAAGTCAATGGGAAATTTTAAAAAGTTAAAAGGAAATTGATGGAAAATATATGCCACACAAACAGTAAGCAATTATACTCTGGAATGGTATTATTAATATCACATATTTACAGATTATAGACATATTAACAAGGATAAAGTAAACACTTCATAATGATAAAATGGAAGATTCAAAAGGAAAACGTAACAATCATAAATGAGTATGAGTCCAATAACAGAGCTTCAAAACACAGCAAATACTGACAGATTTAAACAAGAAATAGAAAATTTCATATTCATCATTAAAGATTTAATATACTTTCATTCACAACTGATAGAAAAAACAGTAAAAATATAGAAGATTTAACACTTTACCCAACAATTGCAGAATACACATTCTTTTTAAGTGCAGGTGGAATGTTTACCAGTATAGATCATATTTTAGACCATAAAGTCCCAATATGAAAGGATTGAAAGCATACAGAATATGTTATCTAAAAAAATGGAATTAAATTAGAAATCAAAAACAATGACTAACATAGCCAGAAAAATCCCAAGTGTTCAAAAATTAAGCACTACATTTCTGAAAAATAACTTTGAGTCAAAGAATAAATTACAAGATAAATTAGAGAACATTTTGAATTGAACCATAATAAAATGCAACCTATCAAAATTTATGGATGGCAGCCAAAACAAAGTTTACAAGGAAAATTATAGTTTTAAATGCCTATATTAGAAAAGAAGTTCTCAAATAAAGACCATAAGTTTTCATCCTGAAAAATAAAAAAAAGATCAAATGAAACCCAAAGTAAACCAAGGGAAGATTTAAAATTAATATAAAGTATGGCTGATAAAAATTGAAAAAGAAAAACAATAAAGAAAATAATTAAAGCCAAAACTCATTTTTTGATATATCAATAAAACTGATAAACTTCTAACCAGACAGATAAAACAGAGAGAGAAACACAAACTACCAATTTAGGAATAAAAGGGTATAATCTATAGCTATAGAAGGGATGATAAGCAATTATTACAAAAAACTTTATGTCAACAAATAGACAACTGGATAAACTAATCAAAGGGACAAGATGAAAAACATTCCTTGAAAGACACAAGGAACAAAATTGGCCAAGAAGGAATTTAAAAAACAATAAACTCATAGCTGTATCAATTAAAGAAACTGAATTTAAAACTTAAAACCATCCCACAGCAACAACAACAAAATTCAGTCCCCAATGGTTTCAACAATTAATTTTATTAAAAATTTAAGGAAAATGAATATAATTATATACAAATTCCTTCAGAAATTAAAGAAAGAGAGAACATTTCCAAACCCATAAAGTCAATTTTACTTTGATTGTAAAGCCAGAAAACTACATCACAAGAAAACTACAGACCAGTATATTTCTCATAGGTACAAAACTTCTTAACACAATATTAGCAAATAGAGGTCACCATTTTAAAAGATAATACATTCTGATCAAATGGGTTTTATATCAGGAATGCAAGGTTAGTTTAATACTGTGAAAGGTTCAAAGTTTTCTACCTAACACCAAGAACAAGGCAAGGATACCGCTCATGCCACTTTTATTTAAATTGTTCTGGAGAGCCCAACTAGGGCCATAGGGGGGAAAAGAAATAGATGTAAACCTACATTATTCACAGGTGACAAGAAGATTTGTGCTGAAATTTTAAGTAATACCCAAAATGGCTACTAGACTAAGACATAAACATTGCAGAGATGCAAGATACAAGACCAACATACAAAAATCAATTGTATTTAAAAAATAATTCCACTCACAAAAATACATAGAATAAAATTAAATATGTGACAACTACAAGTCATTACAAAGGAGAAATAAGCAAGACCTACATATATATATATATATATATATATATCTTGATTCAAGAATTAAAAGATTCAAAGTTGTTAAGACAGTAGTCCTCCCAAAATTGATACTCAGACCAAATCCAAACAAGTTGTTTTCTTTTCTTTTTGGAAAAATTACAAGTAGATTTTTAAAGTATAAAAATCAGAGGAGTTAAATTTTGGAAAATTAACAAGGTTGGAGGACTTACACTATCTGATTTCCCCCGTTTACTATAAATTTATAGCAATAAAGTATGTCATGACATTAAGGATAGACCTATAGATAAATAAACAGAACACAGTCCAGAGAAAGACCCCACACATTTGGTCAAGAGGTTTGCAATTAAGGTACCAAGATAATTCAATGAAGACAAGATACTTTTTACAACAAATGGTGCTAGGGCAACCGGATATTACAAATGGATATAATGAACCTCAAACCTTATCTTCCACCATATATAAAAATTGACTCAAAAATGTTCATAGATTTAAATGTTAAGGAAAATCTATTATATTTCTAGGAGAAAATCTTTAATCATTAAGTTAGACAAAAATTTATTAAACAGAATACCATAAGCACAAATAATAAAAGAAAAGACTAATTAACCTTCACTTCTCAAAAGTCATAGTTAAGAAAACACAAAGGTAAACCAGAGACTGAAAGCAAAACTTTTCAAAACAAAGAGTTTCCATTCAGAATATAGGAAGAACTCTTACAACGCAATAAAAAGAAGATTAATAATAATAATAATAACAAATGGACAAAAGATTGGAAAACACTTTTCCCAAAAGAAGATACACAAATGGTAAATATGCACTTGAAAAGATGTTCAACATCTCTAGTCCTCAGAGAAATACTAATTAAAACCACAATAAAATACCACTACACAGTTACAAGAGTGACTAAAGTTAAAAAAGATTGTCAATACCACACATTAGTGAGGCTGGTCACAGTGTAGGGCAACTGAAACGCTCTCCTGCATTGCTGGTGGGAATGCAAAATGTTGCAAGTCACTTTGTTAAACAATACTCGGTAACATTAAATACTCATTTTACTATATATTGTCAAGCATTTCCACTCCTAGGTATTCACCTTAGAGAAATAAAAACCTACATCTCCATGAGATGTATGTAAATATTTTAGCAACATTATTCATGACCCAAACTGAAACAATCCAAGTAATAAAGACATACCATGAAATACTACAGGTCAATAAAAAGGAACAAAATATTAATACACACAGCAACATGAATGATTCTCAAAAACGCGCTAAATGAAAGAAGTCTAACAGAAAAAATTATGTATTAAGTGATTTCATTTATATAAAATTCTAGAAAAGGCAACACTAACCCACAGGATAGAGGGTCAATGTCTACCTGGGGCTGAGAGTAGAGAAAGTAGACCACAAACAAAGGGCACAAGGAATCTTTTTAGGCTAAGAAAGCTGTTCTTTATCCCAGCTAGGGAAGTGCTTACACAATTTTATATATATATATATATATATATATATAAAACAAAATTCATTAGACTCTGCTTTGAAATTGGGAGATTATATAAATCTATAAAATGAATGAATGGTGTATATATAATATTATATATATGCACTTGGGTTTAGCTACAATAGACCATATAGCGACATAGATATTTGCATACTTATATAGTGAATGTTTGGTTTTATGAGAAATGAGATAATGCTCAACTAAATAGTTTCAGTGTTCTATTTATATTTGATCTTCATATTAAGAACTAAGTAAATATATTCATATATATGCATATAGGGAATCAGCACAAAATATATAGGTTAATAAAGTATATTGCACAGTGACTCCAAACTAAAAGAAATGAAATAATAAATTATTAAAATATTCCATAGAAAGTGTTACATTCTATTTTCAAGAGAAAGACCAAAAAAATCCAACATATATATGACAGAGATCATGAAAAACAATGCCACGCAATACAACAAAATAAACATTAAAGCTCTAATTCCAGGACATTTCCTTAAAATTTAAAATAATTCTTAAAATTAAACATTGAAAGAATATGTCACAATCATGTCAGCAAGGCCATATTAAATTCAAAATCATAATTAAAACTGCTTTAAAGAGAAATAAAAAATTTATTTGGGCCACCAGTAGAAAATGCTAAGTCACTAATAAAAGAAAGAGAATAAGACTTTGACCAGACTTTCAATTCTTAGTTCAACAAACTTCAAGTACCCAAGGGAGGATAATAAGAGTCAAGGATTTATTTTCTACCCAAGTTGACTATTAAGTACAAAGCTACAAACCAACTATTATAAACTTGCCAAGACTATGGAATATTGAACCTGTGAGCCCTTCCTAAATATTCGATTAGAAAAGTACATTCAGACAACTCAAAAGACTGAGAGACAGTAATACAAGAATCACTGATGAGCTCTAACTGTAAATAAACCTGGAGAGCAAAGCTAAGCCACAGTGAGAAAGGAGAGAATACAGTAGATAAAATACAATTATCAAAATTGGGGGCAGGAGGAATAAGGAGATCATATGGATATGATCATCTATTAGACATTAGTTGGAAACAAATAATGTTTATTTCCAACTAATATATATTACTCTAGATCAGATACTAAGGAGTGAGATAAAAGGAAAGGTAACAATCTAAGTTCAATATTGTTCAATGTAGGCAATCAATAAAACAACAGCAAAAAAAAATGGAGTAGTAGTAATAATAGAGGTATTGTATAAAGTTAACTAATGGAACAAACAAGCAAATAATACCCACTGCATAATGAAAAAGCATAGGTACAAAAGACAAAAAACAGCAGTACGATAGGACTGGTGGCAAACATACTAATTATATCAATAGATGTAAATGGGCTTAACTCACCTATTGAAAGAAAAGGATTTTCAGATTGGCTAATAAAGCAAAATCCAACACTATGCAGAATACAAGAGACACACCTAAAACAAAGAGATTCAAAAGAGTTAAAAAATAAAAGGATGGAGAAATATATATCAGGTAAACGCAAATAAAATGAAAACAAGAGTCATAATCTTGATATCTGACAAGGTATTAAAAAGAGAACAAAAAGCATTAAAATATATAAAGAAAATCACTTTATAATGCTTAAAGCTACAATTCACAACAAAGATATTACAGTTATTAATATCACTGGACTCAATAATACAACAATAAACAACAATAACTTTCATTAAGCAGAAAGGTACAAGAGATACAAGGAGAAATAGAAACACACTAATAGTAAGAGACTTTAACATACCTCTCACAATCTAAGACTAAGCAGACAAAAATTTAATAAAGGCATAGAAGACCTAAACAACATAAATAAGGTAGATCTTATAGATCTACATCAAACTCTGAACTCCAACAATAGAGTTTACAACTTCAAGTTACAACTTTCAAGTACACATAGAACAGTCACTAAAAAATGACCCAATCTTATGCCACAGAGAAAACTTCAATAAGATCCAAAGAATACAAATAATTCAAGTATCATCCTCAAACAATAATATAATAAAACTAGCTATAAATAACAAAATAAAAACAAAATCGCTCCTCCACATGGACATTTACAACCGCACTTTCAAATAATGTTTGAATCAAGTCAAAATATAAAATTAAATTGAAAAACTTCTTGAAAATAACAATAAAAGGCTGACATTACCAGAATTATAAGCTAGAGATAAAGGAAAAATATATTGGAAGAGATGATTATATCAAGAATAGTAAAATAAATATTCAACTCAAAAAGCAATAAAAGGAACACCAAAGTGAACAAAGAAATCTGGAAAGGGGGAAATTAATAATAAAAGCAGAAATTAATTAAAAAACAAAACCAATAGAACTAGTAAATATATCCAAAATTTGCTAAGAAGGAGTGCTGGTTCTTCAGCAAAGAAATCAACAAAATAGACAAACCACTGACTCAATGAAGGAAAAAAGGGGAGAGGATGGGAAAGGAGATAAATACAAATACGCAATATTAAACAGCATTACAATAGCAAGGAGAAAATAAACATCAAAATTAAGGAAATTTTTTAATGTCTAAGAGACTCTTGCATAATTCTATGAAAACAAAACTGAAGGCTTCGATGTAAATGAATAATTTTTTAAAGAAAACTTACCAAAATTGACCTCAGTAGAAACAGAAAATCTAAATAAGACATGAGTGATAGAAGAAATGGAGAAAGAAGTTAAAGGTCCACTACAAAGAAGCACTAGGCTCTCAGATGCTTTCACAAAGGGAACTCAACAAACGTGAAAAAAACAAGATAATCTCAATGCTACTTTAATTATTCCAGAGCATGAAAAAGGAAATTTTATTTTATGTAGTAAGAATAACATTGTTCCCAGATCCTAACTAGATTTATTATCTACCACTAATACCCACCCACCCCCAAAAAATTGTAGATTTATTTTATGAATATCAATGCAAAAGCTTTAAATAAATAAAATATGATAAAAGCCAATCCAGAATATTAATAAAAAGAAATCATATGGTCTTCATAGAGAAAATGAATGACAAATTCAATACCATTTAGATTTTTTTAACTCAATAAAATAAGAATTGATGAAGGAATTCTTACTTAATAAATGAGAAACTTTCCTACTAAAATTATAAACAAGACAAAAATACTCACTTTCTTTCTATATGATATTTAACTTGGTGCTAGAGATATTCACCAATGCAATTGGGAAAGAGAAAGCAATTAGAGATATAAGAATTTGATCAAAAAGAAAGGATAAAACTATTTTCTAGTTGTAGATTATATAATTTTTTTAAAGATTTATTTATTTATGCATACAAGCACTGGGGTACAGGCCAGAGGTGGGGGGGGGGGTGAGAGGATTCACCACAGACAGAGCGAGGAGCAGAACAGGCAGATCAACAGAAGCACACTGCTGAGGGGAGCAGCGGGCACAGCAGGAGAGGTCTGCTGTACCATATGGGTCCCCTCCCTGGCCGGCAGTAGGGATCGAACTCATGCTGCAGTGGCTGCGGTTTGCTTCATAGTGCGTTGCTTAACCCACTGCGCCACCAGGGAGGCCCGTAGATTATATAATTATAGTTCTTGAAAAGTCAAGGAATAAATGGAAAAACAACTACAAAAAGAAACTAATTTAATAAAGTAAAACTCTAAAATTAGCATACAAAAATCAATAGTCTTCAAGAAAAAAAGATAGTCTACAATTATGATAGAAGAAACTAGTAAGTGTAAGTTTAACAAAAATTTCCAAAAGTACCCCTGAAAAGGAAAAAAAGACTTGAATAAATAGGAAGATTTAGTATCCTAAAGATGTTATTTCTCCCTGAGCAACACATGTTATGATTTTAATGTGATGCTCATGAAAATATCATTAGCTTTGCAACTTGATGTACAAATTAGCTTGGAGGAATGAAGAAAAATTGCCAGAAAGTAAGAATGATATTGAGTGGAGGAGGGGATTCTAGTAAAATTCTCTTCGAAAGTTTTAGCCTCCAATTTAATAAAAGAGCAGTAATGCCACAAGGAGTACATATTGTAGGAAGTCATGACAGGCTGGCTTCAATTTATTATTTTTTAGGAATCTAAACAGAATGTCAAAAAAAAAAACCTGAAAATAGAATACATACACCTCAGCAAAATATAAACCCATGAGTACTCAGCTATAAGCTCCTCTAGAGCTTAATGCATAGTCTGACACATTGCAGAATCCCAGAAATAAGAATCCCAGAATCCCAAAAACAAATCCCACTCCTGAAATAAGTGAACGGTAAATTGATAAAATACAGATTGGACGGTACCACAACAGGAGGGACCTGTAGTTCATGAAACTATCATATCAAAAATGCACTGTGATATCAAAACACCATTATTGCTTAAAGGTGACTTGAAGCAAGCTATTTAACAGCATGTTATGGAGATTTTTTGTACTTTTCTATTTTGGGTATTTCATATAGAAGTGCATATTATTTTGATAGTTCATGAAAAACTAATGGAGGAACGGCTAATATGTCAAATATTAAAGTCAGGCATAACAGTGAAACGATACTATAAAATTTAATAGTTTGTGGAGAGTTGAATTGGGTCCCCCCAAAAGAGATGTTCAAGTCTTAACCCTCAGTACCTATGAATGTGACTTTATTTAGAAATAGGGACACAGGCAAATAGTAAAAAGCTGTTATAATACAGATGATAAATTCCATAATTACAATGACAGTGGTAAGACTAATGAAGAAATAAAATAATTGAGGAATATTTAAGCCATAAAACCAGGACACAAATATAGTAACATATGACTCTCAAAGCTATTATAAGAACAAATCAATATATGTCAAAGTGCTTAATACATAATAGGCAAAAACAATAGATATCTAAACTCTCTTACCTGGAGAGCTTAACACTCAAACACGTCTTACTCAGATCTGCTAAATTGATCATATAATTTTGAATTATCATCTATTTCCATTTCTAAGGAAAACTCGCTGCTTTAAAAAATAGTACATCGACATAATTGTATATGTATATGTACACACATGTGCATATATACATAAATACATGTGCATATACACTCAGTTTTGAGTGTCAAACTGTTTCTGAGACAAATGAAATTGAAAGATACTGTTCCAGTTTTAATCCCATATCAAATATTAAATGAGACACACATGACAAACTATGTTTAGAAGCATTTCTTCTAAAAGGTCCAAAAGGAGAGAAAAATGAGACAGAAATAGAATATATGGGTTGACAAAAACCTAAAAATTTTAAATTAGAATGGTTGAAGTTTCTATGCTCCCAAAAGCTAGCTCACTGAAGAAATACGTGTTTGTTCAGTGTACTTTTTGATGCAATAAATACTTTATTTCTAAGTAATATATGAGTTCATTTATACAGAGCTATCCATATCTACATGTAAAACAAATTGTGTTAACTTCCAGAAAAAACGAAAATCACAACTTATAGCATATTTATTGGTTGAGTAATCAATACATAAAACATACATAAAGATGTAATACATAAAGATTAATAATATCAAAGGGTTCACGTCAAATGGCAGTCTGAAGAGTCCCTGACTTCAAATGTATTATCATTTTATCTTAAGAAAAAGAGATGTGTGCTAAGATTTTCTACCAAATAGAAGTAATATCAGTTATGCTGAATAGAGCAATAGAATTTTTTGACTAATGAGAAAGAATCAAAATCACAATGAATATTTAGGATAGTATAACTTATATAACTTATGAAATATAATTATTATAAAATTTGATTTAGCAGGTGTTTATGGTCCTTTTGACAACTGAATGTTTACCTGTTAGTTCATCTGAAAAATAGGCATTCTATATAATATTTACATTGTAGAACTTCACATTAACAAAGAATGTGAAATCTTCAAATTAATGCTATCCAAAAAAATGTGATTATGTAATCAATCCTTTATATAAGACATTTTATTCACCCTCAATCACTTTTCCTATTCAAGAAACAGTCTTTGTGCAAACACTGTGCATGAAAATAAATGATTTGCATGCTGGAGACACAGAAAGGAGCATAAAACAACCTGCACACAATGAGGGCGACTAATAAGAAAACGGATATGGCGAGAAGTGAGCACACAAGTGGGCCATGCAGGGAAAGAGAGGCAATCAGGCAGGACTTTCAAGCTAAATATTGAAAAATAAGTAGCCATTAGAAAGGCAAAGAAAAAGGCTATGGAGGCACAGAAATCACTTCAGGCTAAACATGGTACAATGGAATAACTGAAAAATATAGTTGACTGTAACTGAACCCAAAAGTTAGGACAGGGATTGAGCTAGATGGACTAGAATCAATTGCTGCTTTCTAATGGTAAAGAATAGACATTCAGGGACTTCTCCAGTGGCAGAAGGGGTTAAGCATCCTACTATGAATCATCTGCAGCCACTGCAGCAGGAGTTCAATCCCTGGTCAGGGAGGGGACCCACAGGGAGCAGCAGACCTCTCCTTCCTCGCCCGCTGCTCCCCTCAGTAGTGGATTTCAGTAGATCTGCTTGTTCTGTTCCCCACTCTGTCTCTGGTGAATCCTCTCACTCCCCACACCTCTGCACTGTACCCCAGTTCTTGTATGCACAAATAAATAAATCTTTTTTTAATTAAAAAATTTTTAAAGATTTATTTATTTATACATACAAGAGTTGGGGTACAGGCCAGAGTCCAGGGCGGTGAGAGGATTCACCAGAGACAGAGTGGGGAGCAGAACAGGCAGACAGATTGAAACACACTGCTGAGGGGAGCAGCGGGCGAGACAGGAGAAGTCTGCTGCGCCATGTGGGTCCCCTCCCTGGCCAGTGGCAGGGATTGAACTTGTGCTGCAATGGCTGCGGTTTGCTTCATAGTGTGTCGCTTAACCCACTGCGCCACTGGGAAGGCCCTAAATAAATCTTTTTTAAAAAGAAAGAGAGAATAGAAATTCAGGAAGACTCCCAATTTTTTGACTTGGGTGAATGGGTAAAAGGTGGTGCCAGTAAATGAAATGAGTGATACCCACAGGAGTACAAGTTGAAACAGATTTGGGTTTGAGATGCCTATAGGACGCCTGCATAATGACAGGACTATAGTTTGAAAAGCAAGTTTAGGCTAGAAAATTATATTTGAATACTGTCCACAGAGAGGTAATAAGATCAAGAGTCTGGGGAATTTGTAAGAGAGAACTGATGACAACACTCAAAGCCCTGTTTTTAAAGGCAGGGAAAGAAAAAAATCTGAGTAGGAATACGCAGGAAACAAAGAACAAGAGATTTAGACCTCCCTGGTGGCTCAAGGGGTTAAGTCTCAGCACTATGAAGCTATGGCCCTCTGTCCAGGGAGCTGACCTACATGGTGCAGCAGACCTCTCCTGGCTCGCCTGCTGCTCCCCTCAGCAGTGTATTTCAGTAGATCCACCTGTTCTGCTCCCCACTCTGTCTCTGGTGACTCCTCTCATCCCCCCCATACCTCCACACCTCTGGCCTAACACCCCAGCTCTTATATGCATAAATAAATTAAAATAAAATAAATCTTTAAAAAAAAAGATTTTAACCACAGAATGTGACTAGTATAAAATAATGCAGAGAAACCATATAAGACAGAAGCTGAAATACCATCTGTTCTTTTAATTACCACAAATACGGTACATAGCCACATTCTAATGTTTACGTATATAAAAAACTAGTTTCCTCTACAAGAAGTTATCAATGTTGTTGTTTCTAAACAGAAAGATTTCTAAATCACTACAGATTGCAGTGCTATTCAAAGTAGAAGTACTTTTCTACCTTATTATTACCATCATATAATGTGCATAAAACAGGTAAGTATTTATTCTTCCAAAAATGAGCCTTAAATATGCATGGGAGGGGGAAAGTTAATTTTAAATGACAATACTTATTAGCAATACCCTTAAATGTTTTTGATTTTGATGTAATCAAAAAGATTTTTGGTTCCTGAGATCAAAATGTTGAATAGGGTAAATATATATAAAAGTAGCATACATTCACATTTTTACTAATTAGTTATTTTGAGGTTATTTCCAAATTATCAGCAAGTTAATTTCCAAGTTTGACAAACATGTTGATGGATATTTATATAAATTATTTATGTTTACCAGCTGCTACACTGTAATCATGGTAAAAAAGGAGTATAGGTAGTTCACGCCTTACATGTCTATTGTATTATAGTTCATGCCACACATGTCTATTTAGGTGATTACTCAGTGCCTCACTAGATATATCAAGTCAAGGAATTGCCTTGTAGGATCCCCACTCCCACAAAATGTGTTAAGCTAATTGCTGTAGAGGAGAGCTAGAGACAAGGAAAGGAAAATTAATCGTCTAATGGTCTACAACTAATTTAAACAACATCGTGGTTACTTTTTTCTTTTTGCATGCTAAATCCAAACTTTATAGTTATCCTCATCTTAGTACCCAAGTACCCAGCAGATTTCATACTTGATGATGATAACAACAGTAGTTCACATTCATTAACTTCTCATTATGTGCCAGGACTTCTATGCTAAGCACTTTTCATGGTTCCCCTCATCCAATCTTCACCCCTATGTCTATCCCCATTTTATAGATAACGCAGTTGAAGCTTAGAGAGGTTGAGTTAACTTGTTCAAGGTCACAGAGATCACAGAAGCAGAGCCAGGATTCATACTGAGGCAGCAGGTCCAATTCTAGAACCGTGTATTTGACCTTTGCTGTTATCAAACACAAGCTTCTTTTAAAAGAACACATCTAAACTCCATGTTGGTCAATGTTAACTCTGAGAAAGCTGGTAGGGAGGAAGGCTACAAGGCATTTAACTCCTCTTCCTCCTATTTAGAATCTCAAGTGAAACAACTGTAAATTCTTATTTTTATCATTCCAGATTGTGTATCAGCTCTATAAACATTTTCACTACAGTGAACTTTGTAAGAAAAAAGAAGCACTTGGAGAAAAAAAAGATTAACTCTTGTGCAGTTGCCTCAGATATTGCCAGGAGACTTTCACCTTCTGCTATGATATTCTGCACATAGCACAGGAAACAGATTGAATGTATAAAAACAGAATCGCAACCATCTCTTGGCTAAAACTAGCCTCTCTTTCATCACTATCACTTATTTCATAAAAGAAA
Organism: Galemys pyrenaicus; assembly: GCA_019455555.1. Lineage (NCBI taxonomy): Eukaryota > Metazoa > Chordata > Mammalia > Eulipotyphla > Talpidae > Galemys > Galemys pyrenaicus. The sequence continues at coordinate 13,712,181 of JAGFMF010011747.1, read as the reverse complement.
CTGCCACTACATAAAAATGAAATCATTTTTCACATATCTTGATACATTACATCTCAAAGGTAAGTCACGTAATCTATTTGGGTTGAAATGCAAGTACTTCCTCTTGCTAGTTCAACCAAACTATGTCCATTTCCTGTACCAGTGAAAGTTTTGCTAATTCCAGAGGTCTCAGGAAGAAGAGTATTAGAAATTATATTTTTAATATTATATTAAACCCAATTCTCTCCTTTGGGCCTTTGGAAAGTGGCACTGTACAGACTCCTGAATGCAGAGGAGAAATGAACCTTATTCTATCCCGTTCAGGTAGTCCTCACATATAGTAGAAGAGAAAAATCTAATGGCCCTCTCTTCCCTTTCTCTTTCCCCCTAGCTAGACTCCTACTGAGTCCAGGATAAAATAGCACAAATCTGCAACTTCTCTTCATTAAAAAGTATTCAGTCTTCACAAACACCAACTATGCTCTATTTTCAGGTATATAATGTGCATTAGACTGCCAACCATTCATGTTCGTGCATGTAAGAAAGAAAGAAAAAGACTCGTAACTTCCCTTTAAGAAACCTGAAAACACCCAAAACATCCTTACCCTTTTCACAGTCTACTCCAATTTACCTCTTTTGCCCTCCAAAATCCTTAGGTACAGATCGCTACTATGACAATTCTTTACTTTAAGATGGAAATTCTGAGCCACAAAACTATTATTTGTCCAGTATCTCACAGTTAATCAGAAGGGCATGCAAAATTCAAATTTACATTTTTTTGGCTCCAAAAATACTGTCCCTTCTATCTACATATGAAAAAATCTGTTTTACAAGCAATTCTAAAATACCAAATTAGCTACACACTACACAACTAAGTCCACAGGCAGATTTTATACATCCTGTCATTAAAGACATGGTATCCAGTCAGTGCATCACAAATTATAACAAAGAGAAAACACAGGGAAAGGACAGTAATACTCACTGGCTTTAACCTAAAATTACTTACGTAATATGTAATATAAAATCAAGTGACAGGTGATGGTTTTTAAACAACCATACTGTAATAACATCTTTCAGGGTATAATATCCTCAAGTGGGAAGTTTTATATTGATTTCAACTGGGTTACCATTACTCAAAACATAATGTATCCACATTTTTGAGAGCGCCGAATCCTAACCACTAGACCACCAGGGAGCTGGTACACATTTTTGAAAGCCTCTATAGAAGCAAAATAAATTTCTGAGAATGGACTTAATATTTGGAATTAGGGGGAAAAATCACAAAAGAACCTCCTAACAATTGGGAAGAGACAGACTATGAAGAGGGAATTGTCAGTATCATAACCATCAGTTATTGAGCATTTCTTATGCACTCAACCTTTCACGTGTATGTGGTATGTTCTCATTTGTGATCACAACAGCCCTGTCAGCACTAGTACCTCAAGTTTATAGATGAGGAATTAAAGTTCAAAGAGGTCAATTGTCTTTCCCAAGGTTAAACAGTCAATGGGAAAACTAGGACTCAAATGCAAGTGTTCCAAGTTTCAAAAAAAAGTGTAAAGATGTTAAGCACTGCATGTAGGTGGGCACGGACAATCTCCAGGGAACCATCAATCTGGGAATTCTATGGGTTTTCAGTTCACCTAATCTATCTAGTGAATAATGACATACTGCATTTTATCATATACAAGATACTGCCCAAAATGATCTGAGCAATGTTTTCATTTCTCACAAAATGACTTTGAGAATCATTCCAAGGCAGACTTACAAAGACTTAAGTAGTTACAGTATTAGCAACAAAAGTTTGTGATGCTTCGAAGAAACAAAAGTCAATTAGATGAGAAAGACCCGGTATTTGTGTTAAAAATTCAAACTCATTATTCCATAAAAATATCTTTTATTTACAGTCAGAAGTGTAAGTTCCTGAATCCCTCAAGTGCACTCAAGCAAAGGTTTCACATTAATCAACCTACCAAGTACATATCAAAGGCCTACTAATGCGCACTGCAATAAGATAAGCTACAGGGAGCAAATTAGAAACTTCCTCTGTGCACAAGGACTTATCAGGTTGTTTCCAACCAACCAGTCAATCATTACTGAGAAAACTGAAACCCTCATGCCTTTTGTCACAGTTTATGTGAGCTGCCCTACAAAGGAAACCTCTCTAGAAAAATAATTAGATCAAATTCGATCATTTTCCCAGAGTTCCTTTCACTTTCTTGCAAGCACCGACTCTTGCTTTAACCAGTGGTTGCGATTAGTTTTAGCATTAGCGTTGATATTCCTGAGTTAATTTTCCTCACACTGGATGCAGAATTCTGCCTGGCTACCGGCGCCCTCCCCCTTCTCTCCCTTCTTGCCTCTCCAACCCGAAGTGGAAACTGCAGACTCAAACTCCCCTATGGCTCCAGCACCGAGAACTGGGCATGCTCAGAAGGCCAGGCAGCTTTGGTTGCAACTGACAGTTCTCCGCCCCTGATTTGCCGCTGCCCCCCTTCCCCCACTCTAACAAGAGATACTGAAATGTTTATCTGAAAGATACGAGGCCTCTTTTTCCCCGAGAATGACCCCATTTTAATTTCATTTCGCAGGGTCTTTCAGTCTTGCGAAACCCCACCACAAGCCCCAAGGAAGACCGCATCGATTTTCAGCACCGGGGACAGCGCCGCGTTGCCATTAACGTCCACCCTCCCCCACCTTCTCTTCCACCCCCACCCCCCCACCCGTCCCAACCTCAGCCCCCACCCCCGCACCAGCACGATGCCAAGGTCTCCCGGCAGCCGCAAACGCCGCAACTGCAATAGCTCCCAGCCGGAGGCCGGGCCGGAACGCCGGGCCGGCTGCTACTTACACTGCTCCGCTTTGGTGGACATGGTGCTGTCCAGATGGAAAGGCTTTGCCCCAAAATCTGTGTCGTGTGAGCTCCCTCGCTCCGCCAGCGATGTTGCGAGGAAAAGAGCGCATACCCCCCCCCCCCCCCCCCCCCCNCAGATGGAAAGGCTTTGCCCCAAAATCTGTGTCGTGTGAGCTCCCTCGCTCCGCCAGCGATGTTGCGAGGAAAAGAGCGCATACCCCCCACCCCCCACCCCCTCGCTTTCCCCCTCCCTTAGGCCCGTGTCGCTACCATTCGGACAAAACGCACATCAAATTGCAGAATTCGGTCCCGGAAGGTTAGGAAATCGCCCCCGGAGAAATGGGTGGGATTTAATAGGCGGCCAAAGGCTTCCTGTCCGTCCCCTCCTGGAGCTGCCCGCGTTGATGTGGGCGGGGAGACCGAAAGGAGAGAGCAAGCAGCGGCTCCTGGTGAAATGGGAAAATGGGCTCGACCGGGGGAGGAGTATTTCCATTCATAAGGCGCACGGAGGGGCCGGGTGTTTCCCAGAGAAAAGCCTCTTAAAGTGCCGGAGTCCCCGACCATTTGCATCTCCCATTGGCGTTCTCCGGGCCTGTAAATCCTGCTGCGGGAGCAGCCCCCAGTGCCTCAACGGGGTGACCGGCGAGGGACACAGGTGCGTCCCACGCTTCGACTCAACCTCCTCCAAGAGGAAGGAGGGGGAGGAGGATCCGGGGCGTGCTGGAGAGAACCGGGGCCGGAGGGCGGCGAGGATGCTCCTGGGGACCGCGAGGAAGGAAATGCAGAAGCAACCCTCAGCATGGCTTCCCGGCGTGCTGCGGTCCGTGCCTTCTGCCTCCCCTCTCTGATGGGCGCTCCTGCTGATGATTAGTATGGGAAGTCCCACTGCTGGGGGGCTGTGAAAAGACTTTGGAAGTTGGGGCTAGGGAAGGAGGAGGTGTCAATGGATGGTGAAGCTGGCAGGGCCACAGAAAAGGGAGATGAAAGGTTGGCTACGCGAGGAACCCAGGTGTGTTCCCTCGAAGCCACCCAAGTTGGACCCCGGCACGTTAAGAAGCCCCTCCGCGGTGAAACCGCACGAAGCCAATAGAAAAGGACGGCGATATTAATATGAAGGTACTTAAAGAATCAACTACAGAATAGAGACATTCTGAGCCTGGACTTGGAGTCAGCAAGAAGCAGATTCTAGACTCAGTTAAATCACTTACTATTTATTCAGGAACGATCTTTAAATCTCGCTAAGACTCAAGTTCTTCATCTATAAAGGGGAACAATAAAACCTGCCGTTACCTAATTATTGGATGGATGGATGGATGGATGGATGGTACGGTACAATGAATGTGACAGTCTTTCTATAATTAACATTTTTCTACAACTACAAATCATTATGACCACTCTTAATTCAAATAATTTAGTTTGTGAAAGCTGAGAAGCAGTGATCAAAGCAGGTAGATTTTGCAAAAGCCAAGGAGTAGAATTGTGAGAGCTGGTCAATTACTTTTAATGCTGATAGCTGCTTTAGTTAAATGTTTTTCTTTTTTCCTTTTTTATTTTTTAAAGATTTCTTTATTTATGCATACAAGCACTGGGGTACAGGCCAGAGGTGCGGGGCGGTGAGAGAATCCACCAGACAGAGCAGGGGGCAGAACAGGCAGATGGACTGAAACACACTGCTGAGGGGAGCAGTGGGCCAGGCAGGAGAGGTCTGCTGCGCCTTGTGGGTCACCTCCCCAGCCGGCAGCAGGGATCGAACTCGTGCTGCAGTGGCTGTGGTTTGCTTCATAGTGCGTTGCTTAACCCACTGCACCACCAGGGAGGGCCCTAAATGTTTTTCTAGCTCACTAGAAAAGAATGATCATTTTAAAGAATGTTAAATTGTATATATGTACAAAATATTCAAAACTGTATCTTTGACAATTAAGGAAAAGTATGTGAATAAATATCAATAAGTGATGTTCCTGAATAGCCCCAAAAAGGTCTGCTGACAGTAAGGTAGCTGCCCAGTATGATGCACACAAAGGTCTCATTTCATGGTAGTGGTAAAAATGCTCATAAAACACTAGTGATCTGGCTTTTTAGGATGTATACATGACTGTGTCACCTCACTGATGAGGAGGTTGATCTAGCTAATCAGGTCGGTTATCCTATACAATTGTTCATTATCAAGGTCATATCCCAAAAGAAGTTCAGTCTTTAGTCAAAGATAAGTAATGGCGGAAAGAATTTTGCTGATGAGTTAACTCGGGTAAAAATAAGTTTGAATCACTGAAAGAAACTATGAAACTATTATAAACTATTGAGAAGATGCTTAGAACATTTTGTGTGATTATTTAAGAACTTATGAAAGCCTTGAGACTTTAAAGAATAAAGGAAATAATAATTGAAAATCCCCCCAAAAAATGTTATTGTGGATATCCCAAAAACAATGTGAGGTAGAAAACTACTCTCCGGGGCCTCCCTGGTGACACAAGGGGTTAAGCCTCAGCATTACAAAAGTATTGGCCAACAGCAGCACAAGTTCAATACCCAGTCAGGGAGCTAACCCGCATGGCACAGCAGACCTTTCTTGTCTCACCCACTGTCCCCTTCGCAGTATATTTCAGTAGATCTCCCTGTTCTGCTCCCCACTTTGTGTCTGGTGAATCCTCTCACCACCCCTGTACCTCTGACCTACACCCCAGCTCTTGTATGCACAAATAAATAAAATAAATCTTTAAAAAAAAAAACTACTCTCCCTTGACCTGCTTACTAATCTTGTTGCTCATCATTAATTAAACCTCTTACTGCCCCCATTGAGGGACCATAATGTGGTTAAGGGGTACAGACTCAGGAGTCAGACAACATGGGTTTGAATTCCAGTTCTATTTTGGTGTGATCTTTGACAAGTTACTTCTCTATGTTTCAATCTCTTTGTCTACAAAATGTTCATCAGATCAAAGTTACATCAAAGGTTGTTTTCGGGATTAAAAGAGAATATATAAAGAATCTAGAACAATTCCTGAAACATTTTAAGTAATATGAGAATCTAGAATAATCACTGGCACATATGTTTACTGCTGTTAGCATTACTGCTCAAGCCATTCAAAATGTACCCATTCCATTAAGGTTAGTTGTTAACAGTTTCAAAACTTTCCAAGCCTGAAGTCAGCCATGTACCCTAATCAACATAGTTCTTAGAGTTTCAAACCTCTATAGCGTTCATTGGACTAATTCACTAACCTGGATCACATCCTCCAGTTTCTCCATACAAACAGATGGCCAGACTTGCTACTTCAAAGAAATAAATATGACCTCCCTGACCTTTCTTCCTCCTCTCTGTCTCCATTTACCTTTATCAATCTTTTTCTTTTCCTTTCTTCTATTGCAGAAATAGTTCCTATTCACATTGCTGGATGAGATGATCTTTTCTTCTTAATCTATGCCTCTAATTACAAATGCTCCTCCCCATTGTCCTTCTTCCCAGAATTTAAATATCTACCTTTTCAATGGATTATTCCATTCTACTCACTAACATGGATAAAATTTTCCATCCTAGAAAAGTTGTACCTGTCATTATACTGAATAAGCAATTTCCATATTTCCATCTACTGCCTCCATTTCCTAACCATACCACCTATTATCAACTCCTTGCTGAAACAGGTTCTTTCATAGTCACCAATAATTTCTTAATTATCAATTATAATTATCCTATCTCTTAGTGACTAACTCCACTTCAAATATCTTCCTATTCTTTTTTGACTTCCTCTTCTGTTATTTTTGAACTATATGCTTTGAAAATCTCCAAATTTTCTGCTAACATAGATATATAAAAAATATGAGCACACACCTGCCACTATCCATTCCCATCAGATCTTAATACTCTTTATAAGTATTAATACATTATGTACTTATATTGTAGTAACTACTTAATATTTGTATTAGATAATTTACATTTAAGAAAAAACACATTTTACATTCAATAACTTTCCTCATAAAACTGAAAATATTTGTGGTTAATCAAGCCCTCAGATTTTTTGCTAACATTTATTCATTCAGCAAATACTTATTTAGTACCTATTATATGTCAAATACCATTTTAGACACAAATCTCTGCCTCCATGGAGCTAATATTCTAATGGGGAAGCACACAAAAAATTAAATAAATGAACTATTTAATGCATTAAGTATGATAATCACAATAAAACAGATTAAAGCAGGGGAAATAGATATGAAATGTTGAAAGAGGTTGGAATTTTTATAAGGGTAAAATTTTAGTTATGGTAGCTACATACACACTGTATATAGCTGTATCCAAAACTACATACCCTGTATCACAATTTTTAAACTATATAGTTGATATACCACCTAACATGTATTTCCAAAACTTACACTTTTTGTTCAACATTGTATTCTGACTTAATCATATTAATACATGTAGCACTGATTTATTCAGATGTATTACTGCATAATATTTCATATTATAAATGTCCCACACTTTATTATCCTACTGTCTCATTGATGAACATCTAGGTCATTTGCAATCTTTCCCTATTACAAAAAAAAGCCACAGTGATCTTTCAAGTACATGTTTCATGTGTAAAAATCTCCCTAAGATATTCGCAACCTTAACTTTTATTCAATACTGCCAAATTTCTTATCAAAATGACTGCATCAGCTAATACCCTCTCGAGGTTTCCACTTCCAATTTGGCCAAATAACAACTGGTGGACCTACCTTCCCAAAGATAACAATTAAAAATTCTGCACAAAGTTTTAAAAGAAAAACTCTACCTGAAAGAACTGGACGCCTGTCAAAAGCAGGTCAATTCTGCAGAGTATTAACGCATGAAGAAATAAATGATACAAAAATAGGAGCTTCATTCTCTATCGTTTTCAACCTGAGGAATGGTTAACCCAATGGGGTAGCTAAACTTCAACAGCTTACTGATAGACTCTTTCCTCAAAATAGCACATAGTTGAGAACAACCACAGCTATTCTGAAGTAAAGGGGAAACCACTAGAGAGAGAAAGAACCAAAGAAGAAAGACAAATAATGTACCTTCACCCAAATCTTTAGCTGATTCTCAAACACATACATGTGAAGGGCTGTGTGCATACAATACCTAGCTGGGAATAAAAGAAATAAATTTTTTTTTAATTTAAGATGCCAACCAAGATTTAGCAGTAGTTAATGTCTAATTTAATTAGTAAACTGCTAAAACAAAACAAAAAAAATTCAACACTTTATAGAGAAAAGTAACAAAAATCAGTCTTCACATCATTACATTTGTAATGTTCAGAGCACAATTCAAAACAACTTGACACATAAAGAGAAGTGACCTAGTCTCAAGAAAAAACGTGATTCAGCTGATTCAAATATTAGAGTTAACAGAAATGGTTTTCAAAGCCTAATTCTACTCAGTGAGGTAAAATATGTTAATGAGTAAAAAGATAGGTATGTCAGCAGAGAAATAGAAAGTATTTTTAAAAGAACCAAATGGAAACTTTAGAACATAAAGGAAAAAGTTTCTCTTTCTTCCCATCCACACCGACACTTGTTATTTCTTGCATTTTTATAATAGCCATTCTAATAGGTATGACATGATAATCTCATTGTAGTTTTGATTTGCATTTCCCTGATGACAAGTGATGTGGAGCATCTTTTCATGTAACCATTGGCCATCTGCATGTCTTCTTTGGGAAAATGTCTATCCAGGACAAATCTCTCTCTCATCTGAGTTTCCAGAATGTTGTGCCTGTATAATTCATATGGCACTTATCTGCTAACTTATGCCACATGTATCAACTTACTGTCAACCAGTTTGGGAACAGATCATTTACTTACCCACAACAAGTCTAAAACAAAGTCTTCCCTACAAGGAGAATAAACAGAGTATAACCTTTCACATGAACTGTCATTCAAATCCTACCACTGCTTGACCTTAGATATATTAAATTTGTCAAATGTTGTGCCTGATCCTCTGCTTGAGTAAATGTACCCCAAATAGCTCCTGCTGAAATAGTATAAGAAGTCTTTCACCCAAAAGATTATCCTTCACAGAATAAACACCCTTACACAAAAAGTAAAGGTAAAAGGCTCAGGCATGGGAAGGGGAGAACACAGATTCAGAAACAGGCAGTAGGGACATATCTAAGTTAGGTCAATGACAGACCATCACATGACAACCCACAGATTCTGCTTCTAAGGTCCCTAAAACTCTAAAGGACAATAAATGTCCATCTTATTCCAGGCTCTATCCCAGCCCGTCATGGTTGCCATCCTTTGTGAAGCCAAATAATTCAGCTTTTCCCAGATAACCATTAAGTATAGCTGCTAAGACACCTAGTTCCTATACATATACATGCATTTATTTCATTTAATGCAATTACATACTCACATCTTATAACAAGATATACAAATATTACTATATTATTATGTTGCACTCACACTCTCTAATACACACATACATAGGAAGGTATTCAAGTATTATTGTACTATTACATTACTAATATGTTATGACATAATATATAGTTATATGTTATACTAAAGACTGAAAGCAGAAAAACAAAATTACTCTTTGAAGGTCAATTTTATTACTCTGGTAAATACCCTGAAAAGAGTTTGGAAACATAGATTTGGGTGTGAAAAGAATGATTCCGCCAAGGATAAAAAATATTTTCCTAATAAAAAGAAGGGAAAGAAACAGAAAAATGATAGACATTTGTCCAATATTTGATATGACTCCTTTCTGTCTTCCCTCACATCTTCAAAAAGTTAGCTTATTGATAGAAGTCTTGGTGCAAGTGGACATTTTATAGAATGTGGGCTTTGTGCTCAAGATGATATGAAGTAGAAACAAGATAATATCAGAGATACAGGAGTAGAGACAATGAAAAACATGATAAAATACACCAAAGGAACTAGTAGATATCAAAAAAAGGTTATGTTGGCGTTTGGCTAATTTATCCGGATATCCAATACAAAGAAAACCCCCAACTAATATATGGGTTATCCTTACAACAAACCCTTCACTATTTGTGGTCAATTTTGATTCTATGTACACAAAAGGGTCCAGCTAAAACACCAAACCTCCTCTATCTATTAAACAGGGTTAATGATGACTACCTCAAAAAGTCTGATGTGAGAATTAAGTAAAATACATAAGTAATGTACATAACATGGTGTTTGGTGCATGTTAAAGCCTAATAAAATTAGGACCTTATTTTTCTGTAAACTAGTAAGAGAGGAATTGAAAAAATTGGGCTGGAGGGGGGAAATGATGTACAGACCTACCATTAATTCATATTGTCTCTCTTTTTCAACTAAAAAAATATTTGAGACAGGCAAAAAAACAAGAAAGTAAGACCCATACACAAGGGGGAAAAAGCAACCAACAGGAAGTTCATACATGGAAGAAGACTAAAATTGGAGATTGTGAATATATTCAAAGATCTAAAGGAAACCATATCTAAAGGGCTAAATGAAAATATGACTACAATGTCACACCAACCATAAAAGGCAATTAAAAAATAGGGGAGGAAAAGTTAAATAATGAAAGAAATATTCCGAGGTTGAAAATGACAATAATTAAAGTGAAAAACTCACTAGCAAATCTTAACAGAAGATTCACACACACAAAAGAAAAACATGATTAAGCCTAATAGAGATAAACTAAGTAAAAATAAAATTTTAAAAAGACAAGCAAACCTCAGAAACATGTGGCATCATCAGGCACACCAACACATACAAGTGAGAGTCCCAAGAGGGGAAAAGAGGAAAGTACAGAAATATTTGAATAAATAATGTCTGAAAACTTCCCAAATAGTATGAAAAACCATTCATCTATATGTCCAGACGACTCTACTCTTAGTGGGATAAGTTCAAAGTGACCCAAAACCACCCACATCAAATCACAATCAAACTGTTCAAAGTAAAAAGAACCTTGAGAGCTGCAAGAGAGAAGCAATTCATCATTTGTATGTGAGCCTCAAATAGATTAACAACTAATTTTTCATCAGAAACCATGGAAACCAGAAACAGTGTGATGGCATATTCAAAGGTCTAAAAGAAAAAAAATAAAACCTATCAACTAAAAATTCTATATCTGATAAAGCAATCTTCAAAATCAAAACTACACAAAAACAAATAGAATTCATCACCAGCAGAACACCCATAAAAGAATCAATATTAATATGCCCTCGATAATGAAATGAAAGTACTCAAATCCACAAGAAGAGAGCTGAAAAGGTAATTAACATAAACGACAGTAAAATGTATTTTTGTTTATAACTTTTTCTCCTATATGATTTAAAATACAACTGCATAAAGCATAAAACAAGTTAGTCAACTAAAGCTCTTACAAAATTGCTTGGCCCCTAGTAATCACTTACTGATGTGAAATGTCTTTTTATTATTATTTTAACACATGTGAAACATCAATGGTGATAACTACTTAGACAAGGCAACTGAAACCTGAAGATCAATGGAACAATAGGTTTCTCAGCCAAATAGCTTTCATTCCCCCCTTAGAGTAGAAGACTATTGGCAGAAGCTATGAGTTTGAGAAAAATTGGAGTTTTTTAAAAGATTTATTTATTGGCAGTGGGGGAGGGTGATTGAATTTAGGCTGCAGTGGCGACAACGCTAAGACTTAACCCACCAGGGAGGAGAGCGCCCAAAAGTTAGAATTTTAGAATTTCTAAATTCTAAATTAAAACAGGCCAGAAGTCAGTTTTTAAAACATTCAGCTTGAAGTAATGGTGGAACATCCAAATGTCCTAAAGGAACCTGACAAAATTGGACTGGAGTTTGAACAGGAGGTGATGCCTGAAAATTATTATCATAAAGTGATGATCGAAGTAAAGTGACAATAGTAGCTCCCTAAATGAAAAAGAATGCACGTAGAACGACAGAGAATCAAGGATTGAGACTTTAAAGAAAACTGAATGGAGGAATGCCAACCAAAGTATAATTATTTTCTAGAGAATACAGCCAGTCACACAACCAAAAGAAAAAAATTCTGTGAAATTTTAATAATGGAATGGCTTTTTGTAAATTAGTTCAATTTATTCCCAGAAGACTACTCTAAGGGAAATGCTATGCTAAAAATTCTGTCCAGTCTACCTAGAAGACTTTACATATACAGCCTTTACATTACTGTGGTTCTGAAATGAAATTTCATCTAGAAAAATAGCAATGATGGGTGAGATCAAAGGTAACGATTATTAGAGCTTTGCATCCCAAAAGACAGGAGGAAACAGGACTCAGCACAAGGACAGGGATTCGCCTGTCCTGTGGGATGGCAAATTATCCTTCCGCTGCAACTGGAGTAAAGATGGATGAGATTCTGTTACATTTGCCAACTGGGGTAAGGGGTACAATCATTAAGGAATAGTTTCGACTTTCTCTGAAATAGGTAAGGTAGTCTGCTAAAATTGAGTAGAGGTCTAGAGTAAGAGGTCAAGACAACACGAGCGTTAAAATAGTCACTGCCGTGAAAAGTAAAGGGTAAGTAATCTCAAGCAGCACTGCAGGCATATGAGTTTGGAGACCATAAATGCTTAATCGCACTAACATACAGGGTAAGGTCTGAGACGGTCCCAAGGACTGAAGCTTCCGATGCAGTTAGGGTCCATCATCCTCTGAATTGGATGTTTGCCCACTCAGAAGCTCTCCAAATCCAGGTACTATCGGATTCCTATGTACTGTGGAGACTTCTTCATATCGGCATGATAAATTAACTGTTTTTAATGCCTCTCCCCTCTCTGGAAGATGAGGACTAAACATGAAGATTCCAAGCCTCTAGTCAAGGTTTGGCCTTTCTGGTGACCAGCCACTATCCAGGAGCCCACTCAGAAATTTACAAGGGTTTTAGGAACCCTGGTCAGGAGTAGGGTCACTGATAAATACTAGAATAAGAAATGCTCTTAGGACTCTTATCCGTTAGAAAATTCAAGGTCTTCGGAGCTCTGTGCAAGGAACGAGGGGAGGCGAGGGGAGGGAGATTTTTTTTCTATTATCTCCCACCTGATTACATAAGCCACAAACCTTTCAGTGTCGATGTATTGATTTGAATAAAGCTAAAGGTTAAAAATCACCAGTTTAGGTCAACCTTATATTTTAAGAAAAGAGACTTCCAAAAGTTAAATTATTTATCCAAATTCAGCAATTTGCCATAGCAACAGAACTTTAAAAATAAATGGAATGTTATAGAAAATGTTTTTCCTGTATTAAAAAACAGCTCATTCCTGGTCCTTCTGAATAGAAACATTTCATATTTATCAGCTTTTCCTATAAAAATGTAAGAATATCTGCCATAAATACTGTATTTATCATGCTTACAATGTGCTTACAATTTATCATAGTTACAAATTAAATGTATTATATATGTTTTGCCTAAAAGCCTGAATTTATAATTCCTATAAATGTTGTTGCCAAAAATTATCATGCAAAAGTTTATACCCTTAGTTGATATAAGTTACATTTTACTTGTTACATTTTACTTGTACTGCTGATTTTTTTTAAGTTTTTAAAATATAACCCATAGAGCAGTGCCAAGATTTGGGGTTTTGTTTTTGCTGCCTTTTTTTTATTAAAAACAAACAAGAACACCACCATGCATTATACTTCCTCCACCCTTGCTCCTATCCCCCATTCTCTTCATGTCTGATAACCTCATTTTGGTTTTCAATGTCCACTAGTTTGTTTTTGTTGTGTTTTTCACCTTTATCTGCTTAGTTTCCTTACATTATACATATAGGTAAAGAATTCAGTATTTGTTTTTATCTTCCTTATTTTGCTTCACATAATCTCCTTAAGTTTCCTTCCATTTTGCGGCAAATGGCAAGAGTTTATCTTCCCTTATAATTGAATAATATTGCATATTATATAAAGACTATATATACCACAATCTTTTTCCAATCATCTACTAGGTACTGAATGTTGCTTTCATATCTTAGTTATTGTAAATAATGCTATAACAAACATTGTGGTACATAAAACTCTTCAAGTTGATGATTCCCTATTCTTCAAATAAGATACAAGAACGTATCATAGCTATACTTTTAGTTTTTGAAGATGGTCCTTACCAATTTCCAAAATGTCTGCACCAATTTATATTCCCATCAACAGTGTATGAGAGTTCCCCTTGTTCCACATCCTTGCCAACTTTGTGGTTAGCAATCTTTTTAATGAAAGCCAGTGTCATAGGTATGGTAGATCATTATGGATTTGATTTGCATTTCCCTAATAAGTGATGATGGTGATGGTGATCTGTTGGCCATCTGTATATCCTCTTTGGAAAAGTGTCTGTTCAGATCTTCTGCCCATTTTTTAATTGGGTTTTTTGTTGTTGTGTTGTTTTTAAATTGGATCAGTTCTTTATATATCTGTAATATTAGTCCTTATCAGATATGTGATATGCAAACACCTCTCACTCAGTAGGTTGTCTTTTTAGTCTTTTTGCTATGCAGAGAAGTTTTTAATTTGATGAGTCCCAATTTATTTTTGCTTTCATTTCCCTTGCTGTTACTGTCAAGTCCCCAAAAACATCATTGATATCATGCAAAGTACTTTCTTTTCTATGTATTTTTTGGTCTCAGTTCTTGTATATCTTTAATCTATTATTTTATGTATGGGTTTACAGAGGGATTCAGTTTCATTTTTTTACATATGGATGTCCAGTTTTCAAAAAAAAAAAGTTGAGATTTTTTCCTTTCTCCATTGTATAGTTGTGTCTCCTTTGTCAGATTAACTTCTAGGTTCTCAATTCTGTACCACTTATCTGGGAATCTATCCAATAACATGTTTTCATTATTTTCACGTTGTAATATAAAATCAGGTAACATGATGCCTCCATTTTTCTTCTTTTCTCAGATGCGCTAGCTTTTCAGTCTTTTGTGGCTCATACGAATTTTAATGTTTTTTGTTCTACTTCCTTGAAAAACATCATTGGTATTTTGACAGGAATTGTATTGAAAACTTTTGGTTTTTCACTGTTAAGCACGATACTGTTTTTGGATTTATAGTATATGACCTTACTATGTTGTGCACTGTGTTCCTGCTACACCCATTTAAGAGTTGCTGTAAACAAGTGACTGCATCTTATCAAATGCTTTTTCTTCATCTAGTGATATGATCATTTTTTTTGTCCTTCCTTCAGTTGATATATTACATTAATTTATTTGTATTTACTAACCATTCTTGCATCCCTAGAACAATCTCACTTGGTCATGATGCGTGTGGTCCTTTTAAGGTACTGTTACATTGTTTGCTAGTATTTTGTTGATTATTTTCACATCTATGTTAATCAGAAATATTGGTCTCTAATTTTTTGCTTCTTTTTTTTTTTGCTGATGTCCTGACCTGATTTTGGTGTCAGAGTAATATTGGCCACATAGAATGTGTTAGAGGAGTATTTCTTCTTCATTTGTAAAAGTTTAAGTAAACTAAGGGTGAGTTCTTCTTTGAAGGTTGGAAGAATTTACTTGCAAAGCCATCAGGTCTTTAAGACTTTTGTTTTGGGGAGAATTTTTATTGCTATTTCAATATCCACAATTATGAATGATCTAAGTTTTCCATTTCTATGAAATTAAGTAATAAGACAACAGAATTCATTCATTCAAAAAAGCTCCCATTTCTGAAATGTAAGCATTATTCCAAAAGAATATTCAGTAAATATCAAACAAATGGTTTTTAAAATTAAGTACACTTAAGTTCTTCAGAAAAGACCTCCTATCTTATCCAATAGATTTTGGACTTGCAGATTTTGGACACCTATGTGAATCAATTCCTTCATCAATTTCTCTCTCTACACACACACAAAATTTTTTCTTCTATTAGCCAATCCCTAACTACCGTATAAATATAAATTTTGAAATGGAAGTATAACAATATTAAAATAACTAGTCTGTGAGTCCCTCAAGCCCTAAAGAGGTAGGAATCAAAATCTAGTTTTGGTTTATTGACCCCTTTAATGAATAAAGGTCAGTAAACTTATTCTCTTAACAATGATCAATTACTCTGTTTCAGGCACTATGTGGGTGTCTTATCCTTGTTGAATGTTTAATTTTCCAACAAATCCCTTCCATATAACAATTTTAAGGGCCTATTAGAGAGATAAGGAAATTGAGGCACAAAGTTGAACTATGCTGTCCACAGTCATACCATAATGAGTGAGCTAAATTCAAATAAAGGTGCATATGCTTCTTCAGACTTACAGTCTTAATAACCAAATACATAAGGGGAGGCCCAAGTAAAGGACATATGTATTTACTAAACTAAATGCTGAAATTTTGGAATTTAAAGAGGTAAATTTAAGACAAATTAATAAAAATTTCGATTTCTCATAGTGAGACATCTGGATTTAATTTAGTGGCATTAACAATAGAACATAAAAATAAAGAAAAAAAATAAAAACAGTAGAATCATTTAGCTAAACTTCCATTTCCTCACACCCACCTGTCTAATCTTTCAAGGTCCATGTCACAGATACATGCTTTCACTCCCACAAAATAAGACACGATCGCACTTAGATCACTAAGTCTGACCTTCCCTAGCAGTTCTTACCAAGTGTACATCAGGAAATTTTTATCAGCTTTCACGATGTTCAGAAAATAATCTGTGCTCACATGTAATACCAAGCATCAGTGTTTCCATTTTAACATATTTATTTTAAATGGCTCATCTTTTTATAACGCAAACTACTAGGAAGGGCCCAATGTTGACCATAAATATATGGTTATGAAACTGAATTCCAACACGGTTGCATCATCAACCCAAGTAAGCACTTTTACTTATTGGAAAGAAGCCACAGCCTTTCTGAAACCTTGTCAGACGTTAATGGTTGTTCGACATCCTCTTCCGTCTACTCTCTTCTGAACTCTTTCAGACTGCTCAGCATATAAGCAGCTGGTGTTAAGAAGGTCGTAAAGATCACCACGATTCCAACGGCCATCTCCTGGAACAGGAAAGGGAAGAGCAGTGAATGAGGGTGGCTTCCGGGATCAGTCCTACGCTCCGCCAGGGCGAAACCGCGGAAACTTTTGGGGGAATTCGGCTGCAGCCCTAAAAGATGACGGCGTGGTGAAACGCTGAAAGGCAGCTCTATACCTACACGACACAACTGAAAAGTCTGAGGAAAACTCATTTATCTTGTTTCCAGGTTCCGCCCTTTGAACCTTGAAACGCAGGTGGTGCCGACCCATCCCGCCGTTTTTAGGGTGAATGGCAGGTCTGGTGCATGAAGTGGGCGTTCGACAGTGGCAGAATAATCCGCCATCACACGACGCTGTGGCCTCCTCACCGCCACGTCTGTCACTTTCCCTCCCGCTAGGCCTTACGGCCACTCAACCCCAGACCCCAACGCCTGCGACCCGTTCAATGGCGATTGGGGCATTGGACGCCTCCCCAGAGAGCCCGCGGGCCCCACCGCCTGTTCCCCACACAAGTGGGCCGCCCGCTCCTCTGTCCCCTCCTCCCACCGGCCCCACAGTCCATGCCGGCCCGAAGGTGGGCCCAGCTCACCGTGACCGATGTGACCTGCTGGCAGGGGCAGTGCGTGTGAGTGAGGCGTCTGGGGGAGGTGACCCAGCGGGCGCGGGGGAGCAGGATGTGAACAAGCAGGCGGGTCATGGGGAGTCCTGTGAAGCCACAGAGAGCGAGACTAAACCCACGCGTGAGACAAAGCGCACCACGCTCGCCGCAGAGCCCCCAGACGCTGGTCTGCGCATGCGCCCTAGTCACACGGGCACCCACCTCCCCTCCCCCCCTGCAAAGCTCCCCTTTTTCTGCTACCATGCCCTCGCCAGCCCTACCCTCTCAGATATTGCCTCCTGCTCCTAGAGCACACCCATCATCGTGCCCCTAGTCCCAACTGCCTGTCCCTCCTATCCTGTTCGCCCCCCTACCAGTCTGCGGATTCCCCAACCTCACACAGTGTATCTTTTCTGCTAGGTAGGGTGAGGGATGCAGCACCCTAACAGCTAACTCCCTTTTTCTGTCCATCCCACCTGGACCTCCCAACATGCCATTACTTCTCATTAGCATAAAAAGTATACTCATGTATATTCTGTTGTTTAATATTCATTAAATCTTCTATACATTGTCTATAAATCAATTCCCAACATTAAAAACATTAAACGTTATACACATTTAGGGCCTTCCTGGTGGCGCAGTGGGTTCAGCAACGCACTATGAAACAGACCACAGTCACTGCAGCACGAGTTCGATCCCTGCTGCCCGCCAAGGAAGTGACCCACAAGGCACGGCAGACTTCTCCTGCCTTGCCCGCTGCTTCCCTCGGCAGTGCATTTCTGTTGATCTGCCTGTTCTGTTCATGGCTCTGTCTCTGGTGAATCCTCTCACCGCCCCCACACCTCTGGTCTGTACCCCAGTTCTTGTATGCGTAAATAAATAAATCTTTTTTAAAAAAAGCTATACACATTTAAACATATATGCACATGACACATTTAAACACATAAAACATTTAACAACATTAAAAACCAAGAATAAATATCTGAGGTTCACTAATGATATAAAAAAATTTTCATGGCAAGATCAAAAAGTGTTGGGACCTAGCAGGGAAGATGATGTAATTAAATGTCATGAAACTTGTAGCTCTTGAAAAATATTGTGGATTTTAAATGTCATACAATAAACTTATCTACTCTCAAAAATGATTCAGTTTCTTGAAAATATTTCCTTTTTAGGTCTATTGGACAATTAACATTCTAAGATTTCTTTTGGTTGTCCTGTTTCTGCAATCTGATATCTTCCTCTTTCTTAGATTCCTACTTCATTTTGCTGTAGCACATTCTTAGGCAATTTTTTTTTAAAGATTTATTTATTTATACATACAAGAGCTGGGGTACAGGCCAGAGTCGCAGGAGGTGAGAGGATTCACCAGACAGAGCGGGGAGCAGAACAGGCAGACTGACTGAAATACACTGCTGAGGGGAGCAGCGGGCGAGGCAGGAGAGGTCTGCTACGCCATGTGGGTCCCCTCCCTGGCAGGAGGCAGGGATCGAACTCGTGCTGCAGTAGTTGTGGTTTGCTTCATAGTGCGTTGCTTAACCCACTGAGCCACCAGGGAGGCCAATTTTAGGCAATTTTTTAAAGAGATTTATTTATTTATGCATACAAGCACTGGGGTACAGGCCAGAGTTGTGGAGGGTGAGAGCATCCACTAGAGATAGAGTGGAGAACAGAGCGGGCAGATAAACTGAAACACACTGCTGAGGGGAGCAGCAGGCACAGAAGGAAAGGTCTGCTGTGCCATGTGGGTCCCCTCCTTGGCGGTTGGCAGGGATCCAACTCTTGCTGCAGTGACTGCATTGGCTTCATAGGGTGTTGCTTAACCCACTGCACCACCAGGGAGGCCCCATTAGGCAAATTTTTTAGGAAAGGTCTGTGGACTAAATTTCCTCAGTTCTTGAAAGTTCAGAAAATTCTTTATTTTGCTCCCTACTTAAATGCTAACTTAGCTATAGAACTCTCATTTGACAATCATTGTATCTTAGGAATTTTAAAGCTATTATTCACATATTTTCTAGCACCTAGGTTTGCCTCAAGGTTTGGCTAAATATGATTCTTCCTTCATTCATACGGTTTAGCATTAGGGGAGACCTTTCAAACTGAAAATTGAATTCAAATTGTATCTTTCTTTAACTCTGAGGGGTCTACTTCTGTTGTTTATTTCCTTCTCTCCTTTTTCTTTAGTCTCAATCTGAAACTCCTGTTAGATTTATGTTGTCTTGATGGGTCATCTTTTGTCCCCTATTTCTATATTCTGGAAGATTCCCTTCACTTTTTTTTCTAGTCCATCTGATGAATTTTTCATTGTAGAATATGATGCATTAATTATTTGGGGTTTTTTAGAGTCATATGTCCACATTTTACAGCTATGAATTTCTCTGAGAATATTAATTTGAATTTTTTAAGTTCTTACCTGAACAATTTCTGCTTCTTCTAAGGTGAATTCTGTTTATTTATTTTGGACTTTCTGGTTTTGTTCAACTATCTTATGATCCTTGGTTGTTTTTTCATGCTTATGAATATGAGGAGCCAGATGAATTGCTTGGGTTATGCTCTATTACCAATCAATGCCCACAATGAAAAAACTATTATATGTTTTGTCTGTGTATGTCAACTGGTAGGCAGGAAGAGAGCCTCCTTCACCCCCTTGCCATATAGTAAGTATAGTTCTATTCTAAGCTTCCCGCTGCTACCACCCCTGGAAATAAGTTCGTTTCTTTAAAAGAATTTCTCTAACCTCTGCCTACGACAAACTGGAAAAACGGGCACAAGGTGGGAGGAAAAGAAGAGCAATGGACCCACGTGTCCTTTCTACTGACCTTGAACTGGTGCCTTTCCTCCCACTCCAAGTCTTTGTAGCTGTTAATTTAAGTGGCTGGTATGGAGTGAATCATTAGGGTAAACATCTCTTTTGACACCTCATGTGTGCTTAGAGTTGTCAATCCTTCCTCCTGCTTTACACATCAGTAAGATCTCATCAACCTTTCTTGGAGAAATTAGCCAAAATATTTCATGGTGTAGCTGTGTTCTTCCACTTCTCATCTCACTCATGGATTAATTTCCTATTTCTTTACTGACATTATAATGTCACACTCTCCACACTCCCCTTCATTCATTGAGCCCAATTCATACTATCCTCTTGAGTCCACTTAGTTTCCTTATGTCTATCTCCTTGCTGGTCCCTGCCTAGGAAATCTCTGCATATTCCAATGGCCCACTCCCTGACATCATTGAGTTCTTGAACTATCGCGAGAATACAGCCTTAACCCCATTCCCATCTCCCTCTTTGCCCATCTCTGTTTTATGGTCCCCTTCGTGGCCCACAGAACCCTCTGACCTCAGACATTTTGTCTGTTAAGTATATGTCTCCTTTAGTAGGAGGTAAACACTTTAAGAAAGCAGAAGTCTTATCTTAATGGTTTATCCAAAGCACTCAAAGAGCACCTCACACATAATAGGTACGAAATAAGTATTGATATTTGTTGAAAGAAAAAAAGAATGAATGAATGAATACTCACACCTTTGTGTCTCTTCCGTTTCCTCCTAAGACTCTGCCTGGAGAAGATGGAGAATTAAACGGTGAGAGAAATACACGCTGTCCTACACAGTAGGAGCTGACAAAATAGGCAAAAAAAAGACTAAATGTGAAGCGAGGACATGAATGCATGATGGCACATTTAAATATTGGTCATCTCTCTGCAGCTATGAGATTAATCATGAGAGAAGACTAGAGGACAAAAGATATTAAAGTATAATTGTTCCCAGACATTTCTCTTCTTCTATGAGCCAAAGAGAACTCCACTTTGCCTATTTTGTTTCTTTGTATCTTCAACCTTCAAATTGGAGCGGAGAGGGGTGTCAAAACTATCCCCTTGAACTCTTATAAGGAGAATCAGGAGGAAAAAGGAGCAGAGGAGACTTGAGACACTATTGGGAACTGTTTTCTGAAAAGTTGAAAAGAAAGGAATGTGAAGAGTTGTACTGTGTGAGGAAAGTATAAGGAAAAATGAAAAGGGAGCTGAAAAGAATTGTTACAGTCTAAATATCCCTTCAGGATATATGAAAAATTAATATAAAAACATGTTGTTTTTGGGTGATTCAGTATATATCTCAGTTAACATAGCTGATTTGGGATCACATGATTAATGGCTTTTATAGAAGTTAGCATTTACATTATTTATATTTATATTATAAATAAAGGCAGAGATTGTCAGATTAGATTTTTTAAAAAGATACCTATATAATGTCAAAAAAAACCCCACACTTTAAAGACAAAGATATATAGATAAATTGAAGTAAAAGGATGAAACTAATATACCAAATATTAATGCAAATGTTAATTATCAAAAGCTGGCTATTATCAGACAAAATAAACGTCAGAGCAAGGAATATTAGAACAAATGATAAGAAACTTTTTTTAAAGGTTTATTTACTTATGCATACAAAAGCTGGGGTACAGGCCAGAGGTGTGGGGGGTGAGAGGATTCACCAGAGACAGAGTGGGGAGCAGAACAGGCAGATCTACTGAAATACACTAATGAGGGGAGCAGCAGACAAGGCAGGAGAGGTCTGCTGCACCATAGGGGTTCCTTCCCTGGCCGGGGATTGAACTCCTGCTGCAGTGGCTGCGGATGCTTCACAGTGGGGCACTCAACCTGTTGCACCACCAGGGAGGCCCTACAAAGTGAGAATTTGAACCACAGAAGCAGTCTGACAGATTTTACTCCATGAGGGCTGTTCCAGTAAACACAAATTCGACTTTAGTTTGTATAGAAAATAACAGTGAGTGACATTAAGAATATAGTTATTCTTGTCTGGAGGGTCTTCTAAATCTAAGTCGTCCTGACCTAGAGCTAGCTGATGCTAGAGGAAGGCAATGCAAAATTTAATCCCTTCATTCCTAAAAAAATGAACTGCCTAGATGTGAACATTGTGGAGGTGTCCATAATTAAGTCTTCTTTATCTGGCTCCTTGATCTACAGGGGAGGTGTGAGAAGACTAGCTCTAACTTCAGGCAGCAGATTCTGCATAAACTACAGGGTGGAGTCCATTCAAACTTTTTATATGAAGACAGCTTCACTCTCTGGTCTACTAGACTGGGGGAGAAAAGGAGGCCCTCTGAAATTTTTCGGTATGTTCAAAGAAGTCATATTTTCTTTCTATCCAAGTCCTTCCGCTGCTCGTTAATCATGAAGCCAAGCTGCTGATAGATGAGATAAGCCGCAGAAGGAACAGCCTGACCATGTTCAAATCCCTGGTTCTCCCTGTTCCTGAAGTTTAGACTCTTTCCTGTCCTTAAGTTCTGAGCACATTATTTTCTTTATGATAAATCCTGCTTTTGTAGTTGGAGCAAAATTACGATCACTTATGAGCAAAAGATTTTTGATAAGGACTATTTCCCCCTCAGGTTATTTTCCTTTATAAAATTGTATTTTTTAAAAAAAGGTAGCAAAAAGTTAAAGAAACAGAAAAAAGAGCTTGAACATGGACAAGACTGGCTGAACTAATTCTAATTTTGGCAATTTTTTAAAAAGAGATTTATTTATTTATGCATACAAGAGCTGGGGTACAGGCAGGGGAAGGGGGGCAGTGAGCGGATTCACCAGAGACAAAGTGGGGAACAGAACAGGCAGATCTACTGAAATACACTGGTGAGAAGAGCAGCAGGGAGACAGGAGAGGTCTGCTGTAACATGTGGGTCCCCTTCCTGGCTGGGATAGAACTTGGGCACTGAGGGCTGTAGGAGCCCCATAGTGCAGCCCCTTGCACTACAGGGAGGCCCCTGTGGCAATTTTTTTTTTTAAGATTTATTTGTACTTATTTAAGCATACAAGAACTGGGGTGTAGGCCAGAGGTGCAGCGGGTGAAGAGACAGAGTGAGGAGCAGAACAGGGGAACAGACTGAAATACACTACTGAGGGGAGCAGTGGGCAAGACAGGAGAGTTCTGCTGTACCACGTGGGTCAGCTCCCTGGCCGGGGATCGAACTCAGGCCACAGTGGCTGCCATAGCTTGACAGTGCTGAGACTTAATCCCTGCACCACCAGGGAGGCCCCAAATCCTGATTCTGAAAAGTTTATACTAGTGCTGCTGATGTGAGAATCGAGCATATTGGATCTTTGCCTGTGACAAAAACCTTAAATTATTTTTGATAGTGTCATTAAATCTGACTTCTAATTCAGCCACAACACAATTAAGCAACCTGCCACCCACCCCCACCCTAGGAGGTGGCACTTTTAGCTTCTCAAATTACAGGTACAACAAGCTCCCTCCCTTTAATTTCTCCAAGTTACAAAAGACTAACACTGTTAACTCAAGCCTCTGCAATTTTCAATAAAGGGTTTACTGGGCCCTGGATTCAACATATTGTCAGTGACCTACAATAGGGCACTCTCCTAGTACAGATATATAAAAAGACATAATTAGAAGTATAGTTCAGAGAGCAGGTGTTTTGAGCTCTGTGTAAAACGTGAATAAGAAAGGCACACTCACCCACTTCTTTCTAGTATGCTTTTTTTTACTCAATGATCATGCTGTATATAATCTGGTATTAGGGTCTGAGAAAATTGTATAGTGAATTAAGACTGCCCTACCTTGGCCCAAACATCTTGAGTTTGCTCCTCTCTAGAAAAACACATTTAATTTCTGTTCAAGGACCAAAGGTCTTTGAGGAATGCAGAGCTTCTCTCTGGGTCTATTTGTGTCTGCTTTTACAATTGCATGACCTCAAAGACAGAAAAGCTCAAATAAGCAAGCAGCAAAAGCACGAGTTGCAAAGGTGGGAAAAACATTCCTGAGTTATGCAACTGCTAACATCAGTAACACACTTTGGAACTGCAAGCACAATGGTGATATAAGAGCCCACAAAAGCTGCTATGCATTATTTTAAAGAGTCCTCAGAAGGAATTGCCCTTAGGTATTCAAAAGACAATTTCGGTATGCCAAATTCATTCTTTGGAACTTGTGCAACTATATATCTATATAGATATATCTATATAGATATATATATGGATATAAATATAAATCAATTCTTTCCTTCAAAAAATTATGTGATATGTGAGGAAAACAGCTTTAGTTTTCTTAAAACATCTTTTTGTTTTTAAAGTTGATATTCCTTCTTCCTCCCCTAAATGATGTCCAGAAATTCTTTGATGGATATATGTTGGGGTGAAAAGATTTTGGTAGTCAGGGCCAAAAGACCAAAGGTCAGATGTCAACTCATTTATTAGTTGCAGACCTCAGACAAAGTCAGGATAGTGGGTCTCCCTGGTGGTGCAAGGGGTTACGTATGAGCACAATGAAGTTATCAGCAGCCACTGCAGCTCAGTTCCCAGCATAAGTTCAATCCCCTACCTGAGATGGAACCCACATGGCGCAGCAGACCTCTCCTGTCTCCCTGCTCCCCTCAGCAGTGTGTTTCAGTAGATTTGCCTGCTCTGCTCCCCACTCTGTCTCTGGTGAATCTTCTCATCTGACCCCCCCCTCCCCCTCATACCTCTGGCCTATACCCCAATTCTTAGATGCATAAATAAATAAAATAAATCTTTAAAAAGAAACAAAAACAAAGTCAGTATAGTATTTCTCATAAAGTGTTGATATGGAGATTAAATGAGATAGTGTGTGTTACAATAAAGATTATTTTATGCTATGGAAAACCTAATAATGTTACAGGACAGGGAGAGGGGCACCCCAGAATCCCCAAACCTTCCTGCTCTAGATAGGTTCTGCCATCTGCCACATCAAGACAAAACATATAAAACCAGACTATTCATGGAAAGGAACTTTAATATAATTAGTGTGAAACACCAAAAAAAACCCAAATAACAAAGACTATAGTTTCCAAATCAAACATCCGAAGTTACCCATGCTCTCGTGGGTAAAAGCGCACCCAAACAGGATTGGCCCAAAGCAAGGCCTGAAAGCCTGCCACAGATGTAAAGCACCTTCTGGCGGGAACCCATAGAAATGGGTTAGAAACAACCAGGCAAGTCTGGGATGAAAAAAGCAAAATCAAAATCAAGATCAACGCTGCCATTGTTAACCTCCCACGGGTCTCTTACCCATGTCCAGGACCAAAAAGCAAGCGCAGCTTCTTCAAATGTCTCTCTGCTCTATGTGCTTCCTCCAGGTCTCCTTGCTCTCCATCCTGCTTCCTTCCTTCTCCGGTCTCCTTGCCAGCTTCTTCTCCTCCCTACTCAGTTCCACTCTCCCTTGGGTGTGGCAGGGAACCTTGAACCCCCCTTTTCCTGGGGACCACCCTGTTACAATAATAAATAAAATTTATTGTTTCATATAATCTGAAAGGCCAGAGGTAGAACTGTTTTAAAGATGAAGCTTGTTACGCTTTGCTAGTAACGTCCCAGGGACTGGGTTTTATGAAGGTACAAGTTGACTTAAGCTTAAGGCAGTCTCCCCTTGGGTTATAAGGTTGCCAAGAGCTCCTAGGGCTACATCTTTTTTCATATTCACTGAATGATGGGGAACCTGTCCAGCATTTTCTGTGGAATTTTTTTTTCCTTTCCTAGAAGTCCTAGCAAACCTTTCAACATATCCTGCCTTTTCATGGGGTTACATATCCTCCTTGAATCAATCTGGATAGCCAGCAGAATAGCATTTGCTAAAAATAATCAATCAAATCAGGTATAAAATATGAGATTCACCTCACTCAAACCACTTGACTGGGAAAAGTGAGGATTACGAGGAAGAGGGAAGCTGAGAAACGCACGAAGCCCGCGATAACTTGTAAGAATGTGCCTTGAAGTACGATGTTGAGTCAGCTGCAGTGTATTCCATTCCAGGTTTCCTGAGGGAGACATTTCCTTCCAAAGAATTAAGAATTGACTAGTACCTTTGCCAATTAAACCTTCAGAATGGTGTACAGCATCTTAAGTAGCTGAGATTATATCAACATTATTCATCCTTACATTCCCATACACTTTAAAGTTTATAGATCTAAAAGCCAAATGGTTTATCTTTGCCTATTTTTGTGTTTTATAGACTTTAAGTTACCACTATTTGATGTCTCACTAGGAAAGAAGAAAATATCTATTAGCTAAGTCATAACCCAGTGCTAATGTTAGCAGGGCAGGGAGAGCAATGCCTAAAGAAAATTAATGGCCAAATATATCAAGGATGCCAGGAAAAACCTGGCAAGGAGACAGAGCCCAAGAAGAGTGAAAAAAAATGCCCAGAGGGGTGACGGCAGTCTCTCTCCCCAACCCAGGGTAGCGCAGAGAAAGTCCTGAGAGAGCAAGAGCCCCTAGGGGGTAAGTCACACACACACCTCAACCTGCCAGGGTGGGGGTTGGCTTTGAACTCTTTGTTGGCCAAGTCAAGACTTGAGGACTCCTGCGAACTCGGTAACACTAAGAAGTCAGTAATTCTAGGGCAACACACTTTAGCATTGCCAAAAATTGTTTTTTAGAAAACTATTTTAGAAAGGATGTATCTTAGAAAGGATGAAATATAATCCTGATAAAACTACAGCCCCAGAGCACAGGAGCAGAAATAACTTAGAAGCCCTTGCCTGGACCCATAAACCAACACCCAGGAGCATCTGTGCAGTAAACCCCAAAAATGGACAGGATGAGCAGCCCCCGTACCCATGTAAGGCAGGAAACCAATTGCCATTTTGGCAAAATCATTCTGTGGACTCTGCCTGCTTGGCCCCCACTTGGGTGTATTATTGCTAATAAAACTTTGCTTTGCTTTGACATGGCTTTGAGTTCTTCTTGGCTATAGTCAAGACACGAGGACACCTGTCAAATCGTAACACTGAAAGGTCACTAATTCTAGCACAATAACTTTCAGCATTGTTAAAAATTGTTTTTCAAAATCTTCATCTTAGAGCCTCCCTGGTGGCACAAGGGGTTGAGCACCTCATGTTGGAGCTTCCGCAGCCACTGCAGTGTAGTTCAATCCCTGGCCAGGGAGGGGACCCACATGTCACAGGAGACCTTTCCTGCCTTGCCCCCTGCTCCCCTCAGCAGTGTATTTCAGTCAATCTGCCTGTTCTGCTCCCCACTCCATCTCTCACCCCCCAACCTCTGGCCTACAACCCAGTTTTTGTATGCATAGAAAAATAAAATCTTTAAAAATGATAAGTAAAATCTTCATCTTATAAAGGATGAAATATAATACTTGGAATTACCTTGTATATTATTTTGGTGTTGTGTTTCTTTGACTTAACATCATGTTTGTGAGTTTCATTCATGTTTTTCATAGCTAAGTTCTCTTAATACATGAATATACCACATTTTAAAAAATGTCAGTTTTTATCCATGTTCATGCTGATGAGTGGTTAGGATGTCACCAGGTTTTTTTTGTTTGGCTTGGTTTGGGTTTTTTTTTTTTTAAGATTTATTTATTTACGCATACAAGAGCTGGGGTACAGGCCAGAGGTGTTGGGGGTGAAAGGATTCACCAAAGACAGAGTGGGGAGCAGAACAGGCAGATCAACTGAAACACACTGCTGAGGGGAGCAGCGGGCCAGGCAGGAGAGGTCTGCTGCGCCATGTGGGTCCCCTCCCTGGCTGGGATCGAACTCGTGCTGCTGTGCCACGGATGCTTCCAGTGCAGCGCTCAACATGCTGCACCAACAGGGAGGCGCTGTTACCAGTTTTTGACTTGTATAACTTTGACTTCTATGAACATTCTTGTTCATATTTCCTGGCGCACTCAGACATAAGTTTCTCTATACATCATGCAGAGGATGCTGGGTCAGGCAACAAGCCAATTTTCATCTGTGCTAAATAATGTCAAATTGCCTTCCTAAATAGTTCAATAGTTCTTCCTATTTTCACTCCTATCAGCAGTGTACAGAGCTCCCACTAATTCACAACATTTGGAATTGTCTTTTTTTTTTTTTTACCAACTTGATGAGTGAATAATATTATCTTACGGCAGCACTAATTTGTACTTCCTTTACAATCACATGGTTGAACAACTTTTAATTTGTCTCATTTGCATTTCTTCATTTGTTCAGGTCTTTTGCCCATCTTCTGTGGGGTTATCTCTTTCTTCTTAAATTATACAAATCCCTTTTGTATTCTGGTTTTAAGCCTTTTTTTAAAATTTGATTTTGTGTATTGCAAATATCATTTCCCATAGTGTGGTTTGCTTTTCATTCTCCTTATGGTGTATTTTGATGAACTGAAGTTCATGTTTTAAATGTAGTTGAATTTATGTTTAGAAAGGCAAAACTTTATTCAACCCTCTTAGGGGCTCTAGCTGGGCTTGAGAATTAAACGAGCATAGACAAGTAAACGGGAGCAAAGCTTAGAAATTTTTACATGTACGTGGGACTCCCCACAGGAAAATGAAGACCCAAAGCACCCAGAGTCAAATACTGATATACTAAGTTGGACAAAGAGCAGTAAATCATGAAAATGTGATAAAACAAAGGGGATTGGACTGAGGCAGTTGGTTATGGAGAAGTGACTGGGGAAAGAAGGGTTAGGTTTAGTTTAATCAGGTTTATTTGCATGGATGTCCCTTGCGGTTTTTTTTTTTTTTAAGATTTATTTATGCATACAAGAACTGGGATACAGGCCAGAAGTGTGGGGAGATGTGTAAGAGCATTTGCCAGAGACAGAGTGGGGAACAGAATGGGCAGATCTACTGAAATACATTGCTGAGGGAGCAGCGAGCAAGACAGGGGAGGTCTCCTGTGTCATGTGCGTCAGCTCCCTGGCTGGTGATTGAACTCGTGCTGCAGTGACTAGTGATAGCTTGATAGTGCTGAGACTTAACTCTAGCGCCACCAGGGAGGCCCCTCCCTTGTAAGTCTTACATCTGGTGATCAGAGTGCTTCTTTCCCCATGGCATTGGAAGTACTTTTCTTAGATCTTTCAATCACTCTCTCGATTTGGCACACAGATTTTCATTCCTCTTCGCCCTTTAGACCCTGGGAAAGTCAGAAAAATACATGGAAAAAGTATTATGATATACAAAACAGCAGGAAATAGAATTGTCCTTTCTTCATGATTTCAAAAACTCAACTTCCATATGGTTTTCAAGTAAGATAAGGCAAGCTAGGGAGGGGTTTGGTGCATGATTATGCATGCAAAAAAGGGAAGAGATAGATGGTATGACAGAAAATGTAGAAAACGACTCAGATTTTCAACTAAGATGATTAATTGGCTGGGTGCCATTTAGTGATGGAGAGAGCAGGGACAGAAACATCACACAAATTTAGGATTCTTGGTTGCAAGTGACAGAAACCCACTCTTTTAATCTATTCCAATTAGTTGAAGATTAAAAGGGGGACAGTTAAGCCAGGTTAATGGCTCATAAAAATGAAACGACCAGTCATGGATTGGTAACACCCAAAAGTTCCTATGATGTCATGGCTTTCCTTTCTCTCAATTTTTGTTTCTTTCTGTGTGGGGGCTTCCTTCTCTTATGTAATGATCATGAATTTCTTCTCATGGCTGCCCTTTGAGGTCATAATCCCAGAGACACTAATTAAGAAGAAACATCTTCTAGGGCAGCCTGGCAGAAATTTCCAGAAAAGGTTCTGACTGGTCTGGCTCATGTCACATGCCCACTCAGATATGTCTGACTTCAGCACCATGATCCTCACCGCTACTGAACATTATTGCAGCACTAGCCTTGTAAAAATATTATTACTCTTCCATCTGTCGTCCTATTCAGATTCATAGCTCCTCAAGGGGGAAAAAATCATGTTTTTCACATAGAGCACCTAGCACTGTGTTGGTACATGATATTGGCATGTTTAACTTGTCAATTGAGGTACAATGGACTTGTAAGTCAATTAACTATCCTGAAGGTATAGCTAAGTGGCATAATAATAATAATAAAAAAACAAGGATAAATTAAAGGGTGGAAAACAATCACAGAACACATATGTATGGTTTCTGTGACAGCAAAGCATTCCTGACTAATCTAGGTGTTCTCTGGATGTCTAATTAGACAAAGGACATTTGGCTTTTTGAAAAGTCATTTCAACAGCTTTAAGAAAAATGTTATTTACTATGGAATCATTTAAAACAAAACCAAAGTCAGGCAGTGAAGATCAGGAATAAATGAGGAAGTGTAAATAGCAGGAAGAGATCTAATTTTTAGTAAAATTTTATGAAATTATCAAAGAGCAATGTGATCCAAGGGATTCTTGGTCTGCAGATAGCAGCTCTTTCACCTGATAAAGACAAAGGCAAAAAATGAAAAATAATTGTAATGGCTTGAGTTTAGAGAAGTTCATTTACACAGCTAGGGGCAGTATAACAGTGTAGGGGGATATATGTGGGCACCAGAGCCAACTATTTGCTCTAAGTAGATGGGCCTATTTTCCTCGTATTTTCTTACTTTACCCTTCACTTTTTGTCCACTGCAGGTTGCCTGGCTGCTCAGCTGAAGAGAACCTTACCAGCTAAAGAGTAAGTCTTTTTCAGAGTAGAATACACTTCAATCTCCAAGCCTTGAAGCATGGAGGGAGGAGGAGATGCATGAGTGGAAGGCAAGAAGATGAAGTAAAAAAATTGGAAACTTTTTTTTTTTTAAGAAAGGAGTTGATAAATAAGTACTTGAAAACAGAGTTCAGACAAAAACGATCACACCAGAGTTAAAAGTCTTTCCATTGAAAGATGTTCTAATAATAATAATAACAACAAGAAAGAAACAAAAACCAAAGATGAAAAGACAAGGACAAACTGGGGACACTTGGTGGGGAGGGAAGAGGGAAAGGGTGGAGGGCAGACGGGAGCACGGGGGACTAAGGTGATGGTGCACTGGTGATATGGTGATGGGGAATACATGGGGATTACAATTGATGTCAAATACATGTAAATTTTAAAAATTTTTATATTTAAAAAAATGAAAGATGTTCAAAAAACTCTTAAATCATCCCAAAAAAGGAACATATGAAATAATAAAGATCAGCGATGGTCAAAAGCACACCACAAAAATCAAAATTGCTATAATCCTTTGAAGTTTAGTGGTGGATTAAGAACAACAAAAAGGTTCAGTGTGATTTAGAAAACTTACTTCTCATAGGGTGGGAAGAGATGGAAATGCATCTACTCTTGGAGAGGGTTGCAAATAAATTCCCAGAGAACAAATGTATGGTCTATAGCTCGGTCTATTGGAGAACTGCGAGGTTTAAATGATGTTAGTGACCAGGGTCAGAACGTCCAGGTTCTAGTCTCAGCATGCCTACTCGTTAATGCTGGGAGTGCCCCCCAGGGCAAATGACTTAGTATCTCTATTTCCTTAGCTGTAAAACCGTCATAATGATACCTATCCTGACTACCTTGAAGGGTGGTTTTGGTGTTCAAACGAAGCCACGTCTTTAACGGTGTTTTGAGAACTGTAAAGACCTCCATTAATAGGTGCTGTTGTTACTGCATCGCTGATAGCTTTGCAAACTTCCAGAGGGAACTAGGAGAGCCACCGGCTCTCCCACGCAGACATGGCGTGCTTGCATCCATCCTTGTCCCTCGTTCATTGGGGCATTTCGTTGAAGAAAACTTGCCAGTGACCTTAAGAATTTTTTTATTTTTAATTTACAGCTATACAAGTAGCTGGCAGGCAAGGCTTAAGATAAAATGCCAAGGAGTCCCTGACACACCAAGACGGTCAAAAAGGACTTTTTTCGGGATCCATCAGGCTATCGGCAGCTGAATGCACACATGAATGGGTAGCACTGGTCGTGTAGTAATGTAGTTACTATAATTCCGTTCTGATGCTTTAGGTGACCTGCCGCACTGCCCGGGAATAAGCCGGAAGACCAAGCGAGCTTCAAACTCCCGGGACTCGGCGGCGCGTAGCAGAAATAATGCGCGCGCTCACGGCCCGAATCCCGCGAGCGCGCCGTCCGGCCCGCCCCGGCGCGCGCGCCGCCGTCTGCCCACGTGACCCCGGGCGCGGCGACGGCGGGGAGGGCGGGGGCTCGAGTCGGCTCCGCAGCGCCGCGCAGGCGCCCCAGGGCCGCGCCGAGCCGAGCCCCTCCTGCTCGCTCTAGGAGTCAAAATGGCGGCGAGGGGAACCTGGAGCAGCCCCGGAGCCTGAGCCACTGACAGGAGTGGAGAGGGCGGCGGCGGCGGCGGCGGCGGCGGGAGGAGGATGGCCGGGGGCGCTGGCGCCGGTGCGGACGGTGGTGCCGGCGGCGGCGGCGGCGGGGGCGACGGCCGCGGACCCAGCGGCGGCAGCAGCAGCGGCGGGAGGAGCCTCTGGGGTGAGTGTCCCTCGGTGTCTGAGAGGCTGGGCGCCGAGGCTGTGCCCCGCGCGGGGCGTCCCGGCCAGGAAGGGGCTGTGCCTGGGCAGTGGGGGCGCGGGGCTGGGCCGGGCCGCCCGCGGGGAAGGGGCGGGCGTCCGGCCGGGGCTGAGGCGGCGGCGGACCGGCCGGTTCCGAGCGCTCTGAGGGGCGGGCTGGGCTGGCGCGGCGGTCCGGGCGGCTGAGGCGCGAGGTGTGGCGCTCGGGGCGAGAAGAGCGGCCCGAGGTGGCGGCGGCCCGACCGGCTGCGGGCTGCGGGCTCGGAGGGGCGGGACCCGGCGCTCCCGGGGCGCGAGCGAACGCCTTCCCGACTCCGGGGCGAGTGGACCCGGCCGCCGGGCTGCGGCCGCCGAGGTGGGCGTCAGAGCGGTGGTCCGGAGCTGGGCAGCGCGCCGGCCTGTGGACGGGCCGCTCCGGGGGGGAGAAGTTGGACGTCCGGGTGAGTTACTGCTTCGGGATGAAACCGGAATTGCGCCTTGACAGGTTGCGAGGGAGACAATGCCGAGTGCTTGATGAAGGAGTCGGTGTCTGGAGTAGTGGAAGGACCGAAAGCGGGCGTTCGGCAGTGTCTTTTTTGCACGGCTGTTTACTAGCTTCACCCCAGGAGGAGAACTTTCTCACCGCGTTTTTGGAGGAGCGCTGAGGCGTGTGCTTGGGCTGTGAACTGCGCTCCCTCACATGCCAGCGCAGATAATAAGTGCTCTGGAGTAGGCCTGATTGACCGAAGCAGTCTTGGTTTTCTTCCCCAGAGCCCTCTGCTAAGCGTCGTAGAGCTCTGCGGAGGAAATAAACATTTTTCAGAATTGCTTAGCTTTTTCGACTAACCATCTTTTGTCTGAATGGCATCCATTTCTTTCCGATTGCTGAAATAAATTACTTTCCTCCGGAAATGTAGAAGAAAGATTTGAAATTGCTTTGCAAGACTCATGCGTGTTCGTGGTAGCAGTGATTAAACTTGTCCAGGAATTTTGGAGTCAGAAAAACCTTTAGCGATCTGGCGTAACTTGTTTTAGAGCTGGGAAATTAGGCCCAGGGAGAGCGGAGTGACTTGCCATCGGTCCTAAGGCTGGCCAGGGATTGGACCAGAACTAGAATCTAGGCCTCTCAGCGCCCCATTTAGAGAGCTCTTTTCACTACACTCCGGAGCCTCTTATTCATTGATTGCATTCTTCACCATCACTGCCCATCCCCACCTCTAGGTCTTTGTGCAATAAAGTTGAAAGCTGAAATGAGAGAGCGTGCCTCACTCTGATTCTGACAATCCTTGAGTTACCTCAAGTAATTGATGAAGATTTTTTTTTCCTAACTTGAATTTAATAAAAACTGATTGGCATTTCCTTTAGAGTTTTTGTAGTCCCGTGACTACATTTCCCCCCAGTTACAGCACGGCTTATTCTTGCTTGCATCCATTAAAAGCCATAGGTCAATGTCCTGTCTTAGAGTCTAACTACTGTATTGCTCTGGACCTCAAATACCAGCATGTAAGTGGATTCTTGGTATCAGACTGTAATTTTTCAGATTTAAAACTTCAGTTTGTTTTCAAGGCTATGCTGTTTAGTTTGCATGTATGTTCTTGTTGAGTGTCAACAATGTTTTTTGTTTGTCCCCAAAGGTTAACCTTCAGAAATACAGTAATGTCAACTGGTTAGTTACACTCTCATATTCTAGTTTGTGAAAATCACAAATCCAAAGATGTACTTTGGTGTTCAGTTACACAGGTGATTCTTGAAGATCTGCTTTGTGTTTTGCATGTAATACTAGGTGCTATAGAAGAAAAGAAAGGGGTGTAATATATAGACTTTGCCCTCAGGAGAGATAAGATGTAATCCTGTGAGCCCAGAAGACTATCTTCTGAGTTCTGTCAATACAAAGAATACTTAGGTGTTCAGGTTAGGGGAAGATGAGCGAGGCCTCAGAAATATAAAGAACTTCCTGGAACACTTGGGACTGTGAGGGTTTAGATTTACAGAGATACTGGAGCAGTTACTTTGTGAGGAAAAAACAAGAGTAATGTGGAGATTAGCTTTGGGGAGGGGAATGCTAGGATGAACTGACCGTTGAATTTTCTTGAGAAACTAAAAGGATAACATTGAACATTTTGGGCTTGAGTACTATGTTGAGAAGATTTGATTTGTATCCTCTTATACAAGATATAAGGAGCTTTTGAAAGTTTGGGAGACCAGTCTTAATGTGATGAGCCAGCATGATGAGCCTGCCAGTGAGATATAGGTTCAGGTAGAGTGAGGAGAAAGTGGAATGAACCAGGGACAGTTCTTGTTGAAGTTACATGGGTATGAAGAGATAAAATCCTAGACTAGGGTAGGAAGGATGCATAGTGGGTGTTGTTTTTGTTGTGCTTTTGTGGCAAAATACACTTAACAAATTTGCCTTTTTAACCAGTTTTAAGTATATAGCTTGGATTTTAAGCACGTTCACGTGATTGTGCAATGTGTCCACCTCCAGAACTCTTGGTCTTCCCCAACTGTACCTGTTAAACATTAATGCCCCATTTCTCTTTATCCCCAACCCCTGGCTACCACCATTCTACTTTCTGTCTGCGATTTTTGTTTCTGGGTACCTAGAATCATACAGTATTTGTACTTTTGTGGCTGACTTATTTCACTTAATATAATATCTTCAAAGTTTATGTTATAACATGTGCCAGAATTTCCTTTCTAAGGCGATATAATATTCTATGTTGTGTGTACCGTATTTTTTTCTTCCATTTTTCTGTCAGTGGATACTTGGTTTGCGTCTACCTTTTGGCTTTTGTGATTAATAATTGCTTTGAACATGGATGCACCAATATACATTCAAGTCCATGATTTCATTTTTTATGAGTATGTACTCAGACATTTTACATTCCCACTAGCCAGTGCTCAAGGATTCCAATTTTCTACATTCTCACCAGCACTTACTATTTTCTGGTTTTTTTTTTTTTAAAGATTTATTTATTTATGCATACAAGCACTGGGGTACAGGCCAGAGGTGTGGGGGGTGAGAGGATTCACCAGAGACAGAGCGGG
>JAGFMF010011747.1:13642006-13676529 GCA_019455555.1 Galemys pyrenaicus | reverse complement strand
CCCCCCCCCCCCCCCCCCCCCCCCCCGCCCGCCGGCAGCAGGGATCGAACTCGTGGTTGCGGTTTGCTTCATAGTGAGTTGCTTAACCCACTGCGCCACCAGGGAGGCCCTATTTTCTGTTATTTTGATAGTAGCCATCCTAATGGATATGAAATGGTATGTCTTTATGGTTTTGATTTGCATTTCCCTGTTAATTAGTGATGTTGTACATCTCCTTGCACTTACCAGTTCTTTTTATATGTTTTTGGAGAAATATCTACTCAATTCTTTACCCATTCTATTTATTTATTTAATTTATGTCTAGAAGAACTGCGGTATAGGCCAGAGGTGCAAAGGGATTCAGCAGAGACAGAGTGGGGATCAGAACAGGTGGACTGACTGAAGTACACTGCTAATGGAGCAGTGGGTGGGACAGGAGAGGTCTGTTGTGCCCTATGTGAGTTAGTAACCTGGCCAGGGAGCGAACTCAGCTGGTAACAGTGATAGTGCTGAAATTTAACACCCAGGCCACCAGGGAGACCCCCTCTTTGCCCATTTTATTTCTTAATTAATTAAGTTATATTTGACTTCATTTGTATTCCCCAGGGAGTTCCCACCATCGTTTCATCCATGCACCATCACCTCAATCCCTTGTGCTCTTTCTGCCCTCTTTGCCCATTTTAAATCATGTTTTTGTTTTGTTTTTTAGTTGTAGGAGCTCTTTATATATTCTGAATATCAGTCCCCATCAGAAAATGATTTGAAGATTTATTTTTCACTTTGTCACTTGATGCACAAAAGTTTTAAAATTTGATGAAGACCAGTTTATCTAGTTTTTCTCTTGTCGCTTATGCTTTTGGTGTCATACCCAAGAAATTATTTCCAACTCTAGTATCATGAAGCTGTTCTCCTGTATTTTCTTCTAAGAGATTTTTAGTTGTATCTTTCATGTTTAGACTTTTACATATGGCTATCCAGTTTCTCAGCACCATTTATTGAAAAGACTGTTTTTTCCTTTGAATAGTTTTACTACCCTTATCAAAAGTCATTTTGATACTGTGTATACAAAGGTTTGGGCTCTCTATTCCATTGACCTTTAAGTCTGTATGCCAGTATTGTTTTGATTATCATAGTTTTATAGTAGGTTTTGAAATTAGGAAATGTGAGACCTTCAACTTTCTTTTCAAGATTGTTTTTGGCTCTCTGGGGTCCCATAAAATTCCATATGAATTTTAGGATGTGTTTTTTATTTCTGCAAAAGATGACATTGGGGTTTTGTTTTACCGGCTTGTTTTTGTTTTGATAGAGATTACATTGAACCTGTAGATTGAGGTAGCATTGACATATTACCAATATTAAGTGTTTCAGTTCATGAACACAAGATATTTGTGCATTTATCTGTGTCTTTAACTTCTTCCTGCAACATTTTGTAATTTTCAGTGTACAAGTCTTTCATACTTGGTAAACTCATTCCTTACAACTGTATTCTTTTTGATGCTATTATAAATGGAATTAATTTCTTAATTTCCTTTTTGGATTATTATTCTTATATAGGAATACAGGTCATTTTTTATGTTGATTTGTATCTTGCAACTTTTGTTGAATTTATTCTAACAATTTCTGTAAAATATCGAGTTTGCTGTAAATGCTGTCGTTGAGCAAGAATAGCTTTACTTCTTTCTTTCCAATTTGAATGCCCTTTATTTTTTCTCTTGCTTAGTTGCTTGACTAGGTCTTTCAATATCATATTGGTGGTGAAAATGCATACTCTTATCTTAAAGGAAGAGTTTTCAGTTTTTGACCAGTGCATGAAGTTAGCTATTGGCTTTTCACATATGTCTTTTATTATGATGAGATAGTTTCTTCATATTCCTGATTTGTTGTGTGTTTCAAAAAAATATGTTTTAAGAAAAAAAGATCCATTACAGGTGCTGAGAGTTTCTAAACTGATAAAATTTTTACATCATCCAAACAATATGTTTGGGCATCATCTTTGTATATTTGGTTGAAGAAAAGTAGTACTATAGTTATTCACTGGGGAAGATTGATGCCATTCAAATGATCATACAAATATATACCTGATGAACAGTTTTGCTCACATTTGTTTTCCCCACTTCTAGCATAGTGACAGGCACATAGTACTCGCTAAAGTGGTTACTTCAACTATGAAGCACAAGCTAAGGCTAACCAAATAAGCTAAAAGCATATTGCTTGTAATTTTTAATGAAAAGTGCTTTTTTTTATTTTAAGCCATCTTCCCCTTAATCCAGTCTTGGTACAAAGGTAATAAAATTAAACTTCTTTTACTCTAAAAAGAAGTAGGGCTTTTCTTAATAGTTATCTTCTTATAAGTGAGGTAATATTTTTCTTTTTAAGTGAAAAGTCATGGAAGGTACTTATCAGAGAGTACTTGCCAGAATCTAAAATTTCAAATGGAGGCATAATTTAGAAGAAACTTCAAGTTCCTGATGCCTTACCCCAACTTTATAATGAAATTCAAGCATTTAGTACCTACTTTATTTGTAAAACAAGTTCAAACTGTAATGGTTTGTTTTTTTTTTTTTTAAAAGATTTATTTATTTATACATACAAGAGCTGGGGTACAGGCCAGAGTCGCGGGAGGGGAGAAGATTCACCAGAGACAGAGCAGGGAGCAGAACAGGCAGATCAGCGGAAGCACACTGCCGAGGGCAGCAGCGGGGCGAGGCAGGAGAGGTCTGCTACGCCATGTGGGTTCCCTCCCTGGCAGGAGGCAGGGATCGAACTTGTGCTGGAGTGGTTGCGGTTTGCTTCATAGTGCTTTGCTTAACCCACTGCGCCACCAGGGAGGCCCTGGTTTGGTTTTTTTAATTTTTA
Source organism: Galemys pyrenaicus (assembly GCA_019455555.1). Taxonomy (NCBI): domain Eukaryota; kingdom Metazoa; phylum Chordata; class Mammalia; order Eulipotyphla; family Talpidae; genus Galemys; species Galemys pyrenaicus. The sequence goes on along the minus strand of JAGFMF010011747.1, from coordinate 13,673,694 downwards.
AAATTTTGATGATCTTTAAATTTGATGTTTCAGATCTGTGTCTTCCATAATATCCTTGCTATCCCAAATAATACAGAAATTTCAAAAGCATAATGTACTTTTAAATTGACATTAAATCAATGTAGTGAGCATTTGTGTTAAGATTAAATAAATAGAAATTATTTTGATTCAGTGCATAAAAGTCCTTTAACAAAATTCAGAGCAGTCCCCTTTTCTGAGCACTGTTGGTGTTTTTAGAAATAGTTGTGATGTAGACTGGGTGGAAATCACACCCCATTCAGATTTTGGTTACCATTTATAGTGTTGTGATCTTAACCTGCCTGTGACTTGATTTTCCTCATCTGTATCATGTATAACATTATATACACACATCAGCTTATATTTATATTCTATCCTTTCCCTTCCTTTTACAACTTTCTTACTAGCATGGACTTTTTATTGAACAGCCTACCAACCAGGTGCGCTCTCCCTCTCTGGGTGTTCTTTGTATTGCTATCACACTTCACTTTCTAAACAATCCAGTTGGAACCATGTTAATTCCCTATTTAAAAATCTGTGTTAACTTTCATTGTCTATGGGATAAAGATCAAATTAAACAAGAATTTATAGATTTTTGAGCCTTAGGTTTCCCACTCTGGCTATGCCCATTTGCTTCTGTTTTTCATGTGTTTATCCCAATGACTGGAGCTCTAATTCTTTGTCGTTAATTCTGTTAGTTGCTCTTCTAGTATCTACTTCTTTCTTTTTCCTCCACAGAAATCTGGTTTTGTTCATATATCCAAGAGACTCCAACAAGATGATTCATCACCCATTCCAGTGGTAAATTTTGATTATTTCAAGTAAATCAGCTCAAGGCATTTCGCTGTAAACTATTATTTGTCTCAGATTGAAGGGAAAAAGACATTATATTTTGGGGCCAGAGGAGTCTTTTTCTTATTGTTCATGGTTTTGAGCACATGGCACCAAGTGCAAGTGGTAGCTGTCTTCTGTCCACAAGGGATGATAAAGCATGCTCTGAAGGATGGCAGAGCAGAGGCGTAGAAGGAACCTGGGTTCCTGATAACATCAGTCACCAAATACTGTACTGGGCCTGGTGCCATCTTCCCATAGAATTACTTCTCATGACAGATAAATGCCTTTTTTTATTTTAAGCCAATGCTTTGCAGTTATTTGCCACCAAAAAAAATCTGATCAATACAGTCTTCTTCTCCAAGATGCAATTAAGCGTAATTTTAACAATAGTCATACTCCCACTCCCAACCCTAGTGCAATATATTATAATCACTTGTGGTGTATCTATTTCCTCCACATGACTACTCTGTATTTTGAGCAGAAACCTATGGGTTGAGCCCATTGTCTGGTACATTATAGATACTCAGTAAGTGCGTTGTTAGAATGAAATAACATGAAAAAGTGCTTTGTCAACACTTTTTTAATACCATGAGGTAAACAAAAACTAAAGTGAAATGGAAAAATCAATTAGCAATTATGCAAAGTGTTCTTTGCCCTTCATTCTTATCTAGAAATTTTCACTGAGCTTTAAAAGTTTGGTAGTCTCCTGTGATCATAGACCTTTGAGTTTTATGAAAAGTCTTACCTACTAAAGCAGGAATCCTGGAAGGACTCATAATGAATTGTGTTGTTGCCTACCTCTTTCCTTCTCTCCCTTCTTCCTTCTCTCCTTTTCTTCCTCCCTCCCTCCCTTCACCCCTTAATTCCTTCCAGACTGTAATGCGAGAATTAACCTCACACATATATATATATGTCTTTTTCTCTTATATTTAAAAATTATATTTAGATCTGTTTTATCTGGAATTTATTTGTGAATTTTTCTTTAGAGAAAAATTCCATAATATGCTTCATAAGACCTAATTATTCTTGTCTCAGACTTTCCCAAAATACTTTTTGCTTGCTAGAGACTAGACATGAAGTTGTTCTGGTAAGCAAAAAAGGAAAAAAAAAAAACAAAAAAACAGAACTCTGTGGCAGAACTAGATGAATTTGTAGCAAATGTTAGTGATATTTATGGTACAGAAATGTCATTATAGCCTTAATTATGAAGTCATAATTCTGTCATATACTTAAATGAAAAGGTCTGACAGAGGAATAATGGGGAAGGAGTTAAAACCCCCAACTCAGTATACTTTCTTCATTTTTTAGCTTCAGTCAAATAAATTAAACTTCAATGTTGTGATTTGTAATTATTTTTAAAACAAGGAAAAGAATATACATTTAGAAACTAATGGTATTTGGGGTGATCCTGTAAAGATATATATCATATTTGACCATGAAGAACAACATTCTTGTTTTGATGTCTGCTTTGGATAAGTTAACCTACCTGAACCTTAATTTCTGTATCTGTAAAATGAGTGGTATCTCATTTTAAGTTTCTCGTTCTGTTCATTAAGTAATCTGTGTGAAAACAAAATATAGTGCTTACAACATAGTTGTTCAGACAGTTCTTTTTTCTCTGTTAACTTCTCAAATTAAGTGACTGCCTTGAAAGAGAGAGAGAGAGAGAGAGAGAAAGAGAGAGAGAGAGAGAGAGAGAGAGAGAGAGAGAGGTGTGTGTGTAAAACTGCAGCAAACATCTCTAGGAAAAAAGACTCATTCCTAGTAACAGATCACATGCCTCTTTATAATTTAGCCTGCTTCTCCTCTGTGCCACAGCCCCTTCCCACTGCACACAACATATAGAATTACTTTAATTTCCTTGCTTAATCAGGTTTTGTATCTCTCCTTGGGCCTGCACATATTTCTCTCTGCTGTTTGGAACATTATTTTGACATCCCACCTCCTTCCTCTATTATCTTCACCAGAAAGGGGAAAAGTTCATTCCTTTTATTGTTGATCTTAGATCTTATCTCACGTGTCATGTTCTCAACAACACCATAACGTAGACACTTCTACACATGCAGAGATTTTTTTAAATTACCCAAGAGCACAACAGATTATAAGTGACAGAGCTTGATCTAAATCCAGGCAGTTTGAATCCGTAGATCTTCATCTCCACTCATCTATGCTTCCTTTACATAGTAATTACTCTTATTAGCTTGCTCCTAAATACATAAAAAGCAAAATTTGTCTTGTCTCTCATTATATCCCCATGTGCTTAGCACCCAGTAGGTGCTCAGAAGATATTTAAATGAATGAAAATTCTCTTATTTCAGAGCAGAGTGTTTTGATTAAATTTGCCTTAGTATGTTTTACATAATACATGTCATTAATATTCATGCTTATGATACAAGGGAAGTTTTTTGATTAAGTTAACTGTGGTTTTGAAATATATTACACTACCTACCAAAGTTAGTTCGAATGACATTCTCATAACACTGTTAACACCTTTTAACCGTTAATAGCAATATCACTTTGCAACTTAACAAACTGGTGCTTTGGGCCTCCCTGGTGGCACAAGGGCTCAAGTCTCAGCACTATGAAGCTGTCTGCAGGCACTGCAGCACGAGTTCGATTCCCAACCAGGGAGCTGACCCACATGGCACAGCAGCCCTCTCCTGTCTTGCCCACTGGCTCCCTCAGTGTATTTCAGTCAGTCCGCCTGTTCTGCTCTCCACTCTGTCCCTGGTGAACCCTCTCACTACACAGTGCCTCTGGCCTGCACCCCAGCTGTTGTATGCAAAAACAAATAAATCTTTAAGGAAAAAAAACAACTGGTGTTTTGTGGACTTCATTTTCACAAGTTATCCTGACAGCTATTATAATATACATCATTTGTAACTAGTTTCTAAGCTGCACATAGGAAGTTTAATAAAATTTAAACTAGTATATGGACTTTGATCATTTATATCTATTTAGTTTTCATGGATATGATTTCTGACTACATGGAATTTAAAAATAGTATTAAATCCTGACTATCTCAATAGAGAAGTTTTTCTGTCAAATAATCACAGGGTGAGTAATGACTTAAGGTGTATGTACACTGTTCAGGTTTATGGCAGAAGTTGGAATGTCATTATATTTCAGTAGATTTTCAAATAAAGCCACTTTAAAGCCACTTCTATCATCAAGCTCTTATCAGGGTCTCTAGATAGAGAACCAGAAAAGTCTTCCTTTTTGTGGATGTTATCATTCACCAAAGGCTTTGCTTCTTGGGTAACTCTCTTTTCTGCATCCCTCTGCTCTACTACCAGGTTTTTTAGCCTTGCACTGTTGACATTTTAGGGTAGATAATCCTTTGTTGTGGAGTTTCTCCTGTACATTATGAATTGTTTAGCAGCCTCAACCTCTGCCCCCTACATGCCAGTAGTACCCTTCCCCACGCCTAGTTGTGGCAACCAAAAGTATTTCCAGGTTTCGCCAAATGTCCTTAGTGTTCCAGATCACCATTGTTGAAAATTAGTGCTTTGCTCTGTCATTGCTGTCCACACTTTTTTGCTATATCTCTCCCTTTCCTTCATGCACACAGAATCCTACATCCCTCTTTACTACAGCCTCTCTACACTTTTTGGCACCCATTCTTCAAAAGTTATACATCTGCTCTCTGCAAATTTTCACTTCCAGTTTTGCTTCATCTCTTTGAGTCTATGAAACCATAGTCTAAGGATTTTTCTCTCCCTCTTTGGATACTCCATTTTTCAGCTTTTATCAGATCCACCTATATAATGGACAAAGACAGAATCTTTTCTCCTTTCTTACATGTTGTCCGATTTTCGCTCTTTTTCCTATTAACTCTAAAGCTGTTCTTTCTATTGAAAAACACTTAATTAACCACATTTATCCATGTTTAAATTTTTGTATCCTTCAAGCACCAAAGTTCTCTCTTATCTGTCTTTTTCTCTCTCCCTTCTTTTCTTCTATGTACTTATGTACTAGCATCTTATTTACTTTCCCACTAGCCAAAAGTTGGAAAATTGCCTTCCCATTTTGGTTGGATAGGTAATAAGTCATCTTTCTATGAAAACATTCCTAACCACCTTTCTCTAACTTCATGCCATTTTTATATTATTTCTATATCCAGTTGTAACTGTGTTATTTATAAGTTTTACATTAACTTGTAAACTTAGGTTTGTATCTCTAACAGTACCTATCTAAATGCCTCATGAATAGTTGTTGTTCATGTAGTTGTTGAAGGAAAATGAGGAGGTAGCAGTAGAGTGGAACGAATTTAGCAAAAACAGTGATGACCTGAGAGATTGCTAAAGGTGGGAGAAAAGAGAAGAAAATCTAGGCTACTTAAAACTGATTATGGGGCCCTCCCTGGTGGCGCAGTGGATTAAGCAATGCACTATGAAGCAGACTGCAGCCACTGCAGCACGAGTTTGATCCCTGCTGCCAGCCTGGCAGGTGACCCACATGGTACAGCTGACCTCTCCTGCCGTGCCCGCTGCTTCCCTCAGCAGTGTGTTTCAGTTGATCTGTCTGTTCTGTTTCCCACTCTGTCTCTGGTGAATCCTCTCACCTCCCATGTGTCTGGCCTGTACCCCAGTCTTGTATGCATAAATAAATAAATAAATATTTAAAAAAAAAACTGATTATGGAATTCCTTTATATATGACCTTTCATGGCTTCTGTGAAATGGGCCTTTTCTGATTTTGTTCTCTCCACCCAAGCACCATATTAAGAATCCATTTGAGCCAGACATTCTTCAAGGAACCTGGAATACATAGTTAATGGGAAAAAGACTGTAGTTTAGTCTCTTTGAAATGCAGAACTCTTAGCAATTAGTTGTCTTTACAGAATGATGAAAACTGAAATGAAGTGTATCCAAACTTTGTGATTGCACAGAGGAAAGGGATGACTTCTCGATTTGAAATAAACCTCATTCAGATGCCACTCCTTACATGCAACCTATTCTAGTCCGTGTCCAGCCTGATTAGTGCTTTCCATATTTTGCTTTACTCAGTTCTCTTCCTTTTGCATTCTCAAATTATCAGCATTTTCTTAGTACTGCGTGCTAAGTACTTAGTACTTAACCTTTCGTTCTTCTGTATTTTTTTTTTTTTTTTAGGAAATGGATTTAATTTCATGTCTTCAGTTGAGAACTTTCAAATCTTGCTGCAACAAAACATTTCTTATGTGTGAAATAATACATATAGGTAGAAATATAGTAAGCAAATTTAAGTTTAACTTACTTTTTAATAAATTATTTTAAGCTGACACCACCCTAGTCAAGAAATCACTTGTAAGCATTCTAAAAGCCTCCCTCCAGTCTTCCCAGTCACAATCACCTCCTCTTCTATTAGGGATCACCACTACCCTAATGTTGATGTAATTCCTTCAAGGACAGACAGACAGACATAAAATGTCTGTGTAATAGATATAAAATATCTGTATACCAAAAAAAAAAGCAGTGATCATCCCCAGCACCCAGATTGTGGTTTTTTTAAAAATACAATTTTCCATTAAAAGGAGTTTGGGCTCATTTTCTTTTCTCTCTCTTTAGAGAGCTCATTATTCTAGGTCTAAGCAAGAAAAATACAGGATGTGCCTAGAATAAGATGTAACCCCAGAAAGTGAAAAAGCTGTCAGAGATCAATAGAATTGTGTCATTAGGTCTCAGGCACCAATTTGAGTAAGCTTCCAACTGTTCACATATGGGACAATTTGAGCCTCAATAAGGATAACTACTAAGGTTTGAAACCTATTAAATCAATATCACAGAATGAGAAGTAGACATTTTGTACCTATTGTTGGAACTACACACCACCACCTGTGAAGCAGTCTTCACAAAAACCAAAAATGATTCTGAAGCTGATCAAGTTTATAATTCTGTCATTTCAAAGCATAGGAGTCACAGGAGCCTGTTAAGCTACATCACAGCGATGCATTTGGTGAGATCCAGTCTGTGGAACACTACCAGATTTCTTCCACAAAATAATTGTAAGGGAAAGGAAAGAGAAAGGAGGAAACTGTTGAAAATGTTTTAAAAGACATTACCCCATCACTTAATGCTGAGTCAAACTAAAAATAAGATTAACCAGTTGGGGAAATGTGAACCCAAGGAAGTTCCCATTACTGTTCATTATTTAGAGGTGATTTTAGTTGTTCTTTTACATCCTTTTTTTTAATACATCAGGAAAAGTGAAATAATAAGCTCTCTGGATTTGTTTCAGAGTAATCCAGGGGGATTAGATAGAGTAGACTGGGATATAGTTGAACAGGACTGCTACAAACAGTAATCATTGAAAGCTGGTAATAGGCGGGGTTTGTTCTACTATTCTCTCTGCTTTCACCTATTTTTTTCTTCTTTACAGAAACTACAAAAGTATCTCCTTAAATAGAGGGAAAGAACAGTAAAAATAGAGACACATAGTTGTAATAATATTTGGTGTTACTCATCAACAGTGCAAATCACTAGAGATTAAGATCTGTTCCTTAACCTTAGTTAAGTAATAAAATAAAAACTATCAGTTTAAAGCTTAATAAAAATACCCCTGCAGTAGACATAGGGAAACATAAAGAAGACATAGCCATTCCTTCATAAAGGTTTGTATAGGAACGAACACTTTTTTTTAAAAAAGATTTATTTATGCATATAAACAGTAGGGTACAGGCCAGAGGTGTGTGGGGTGGTGAGAGGAGCTACCAGAGACTGAGTGGGAAGCAGAACAGGCAGACTGACTGAAACATACTGCTGAGGGGAGCAGCAGGTAAGGCAGGAGAGGTCTGTTGGCACCATGTGGGTCACCTCCCCAGCTGGCGGCGAGAATCCAGACTCATGCTACAGTGGCTGCAGTTTGCTTCATAGTACATTGCTTAACCTACTGCATCACCAGCGAGGCCCTGGAATGAAGACTTCTGAGATGCTTTCCTGTTTAAGGGGTAGGGTCGGGAGGGGACACACATACACACAAACACTTGGCCCACTTGATTAAGGGTTAGAATGCCTGGAGTCCGGTTTTGTCGTGTATTCCACTTCAGAGAAGTTACCTAGTTCCCCTTAACTGCCTCATTCAGAGATTAGAGAATTAGGCTTGTTCTGTTTACATGAACAACTTGATGTGAGAATAAAATGATGTAATGTATGAAGCACTAGGTAAATTATATATCCCTTAAAAGTTGTTCCTACTGTCATTAAAAGGAACTTTAATTTGGTGAAATATAAAAAAATGGGTGGGAGGGAAGACAGTGGAATGCCTTTCTATATAGTTTAGTGGGACTTTTTAGCCACTTTTAAAAATTATGATTAGAGGGCCTCCTTGGTGGCTCATGGGGTCAAGGTACAACACTGTGAAGCTATGTATGAATCTATGTGCAGCCACCGCAGCAAGAGTTTGATCCCGGCCAGGGAGGTGACCCACACAGTGTGGCAGACCTTTCCTATCCCACCCACTGCTCCCCGCAGCAGTGTGCTTCAGTCGATCCACCTGTTCTACTCCCCACTCTGTCTCTGGTGACACTGCTCAGCCCCAACACCTCTGACCTGTACCCCAGTTCTTGTATGCATAAATAAATAATTCTTTTTTAAAAATTGTGATTAACATTTAATCATTTTTCAGTGTGCAGTTCTATGACATTGTTTTCATATCATTGCACAACCATCAGCCCCATCCATCTCTAGATCTTTCTCATCTTCCCAAGCTGAAACTCTACCCATTAAACATTAATCTCCCAGCCCCTGGCAATTACCACTCTACTTTTCTTTCCAATATGATTTTGACTTTTGGTACCTCGTATAGGTAGAATCATACATTTGTCCTTCTAACACATTGTACTCAAGATTTATCCATGTTATATAGCATGTATCAGAATTAACCTCCTTTTTTAAGACTGAATAATATTTTGTTGTATGTACATACCACATTTTTGCTTGCCTTCATACCTATTTTTTTCTGGTTTTATTGAGAAATAACTGTCACACAGTACTGCAAATGTTTAAGATATACAACATAATGATTTGACATACAGATATTATGAAATGGTTACCACAGTAAGTTTAGTTAATATCTGTTACATAGATATCCCAAAAAAAAACAAAATTTTTTTTCTTTTATGATAACTCTTGGGATTTATCTCCTAACAACTTTCAAATCTATATGTATCACTTGTAAGTATAGTCATCATGTTGTACATTAATCCCCAGTACAAATTATTTCTTAAAATTAAAGTTTGTACCTTTGACCACCTTCATCCAGTTCCCTGTTTCTTCCCCTCCCCACATCTGACCTTTTCCTGAGCCCTTTTTGTCTGATTCCACATGTAAGTACAATCATGTAGTATTTTGCCTTTATCTGACTTATTTACCTTAGAAAGACATAAATCAGGGTCCATTTATGTTGTCTTAAATGACAGGATTTCTTTTCTCTCTCTTTTTAAAATATTAATTTTTTTATTCATACAAGAACTGGGGTACAGGCCATAAGTGTGGGGGGTGAGAGGATCCACCAGAGACAGAGTGGAGAGCAGAACAGGCAAATTTGACTGAAACACACTGCTGAGGGGAGCAGTGGGTGAGGCAGGAGAGGTCTGCTGCGCCATGTGGGTCCGCTACCTGCCTGGCAGCAGGGATGGAATTCACTGCAGTGGCTGCAGTTTGCTTCATAGTGCATTGCTTAACCCACTGCGCCACTGGGGTGGGCCCCAGGATTTCTTTTTTGAATGGCTGACTAATCTCCTCTGTATGTGTGTTTCTCCTTCCCCCCTACCTCCCCCCATGTGTACTCACATACTACAACTTTTTATCCATTCATCTGCCAGTCGACATTTAGGTTGCTTCATGCCTTGACTAAATTATGCTAAGTTATTTAGCATTATGCATATTGCTGCCATGAACATGGTGTTGCAGATAAGTCCTTGACAAAGCTTTCTTGTTTCCTTTGGATACAGTCTCAGAAGTGAAATTGTCAATCATATGGTAGTTCTGTTTTTAATTTTTTGAGGAACCTCTTTACTTTTTTCCATAGTGGCAATACCAGTTTACAATTCCACCATCTGTAAAAAGGGTTCCCTTTTCTCCACGTCTTCTGGGTTATGGTTCTCACAGGCGTGAGGTGATGTATATTTCCTTGGTTTTCCTTTCCATTTCCCTTATGATTAGTGATGTTGAGTACCTATTACATTTTGTTCACTCATTCATCTCTCAGTGGACACTTAGTTTACTTTATCTTTTTGGCTATTTTGAGTAATGTGCCTATGTATAAAAATCTGTTTGGGTTCTTTCTTTCATGAAGGTGGGGGTGGTGGTTAAGGTGGGGGCTGTATAGTCAGAAATTGAATTTCTGGGGGCCTCCCTAGTGGCTCAGTGGGATGAGCGCTGCAGTATGAGTTCAATGCTAGGCCAGGGAGGTGACCCACATGGCAATGCAGACCTCTCCTGCATTGCCTGCTGCTCCCTTCAGCAGTGTATTTTGGTCTGTCTGTCTATTCTGCTCCCTACTCTGTCTCTGGTGAATCCTCTCACCTCCCGTGCCTCTGGCCTGTACCCCTGCTCTTGTATGCATAAATTTTAAGAATCTTTTAAAAAAAAAAAAAGGAATTGAATTTCTGGGTTGCATGGTAATTTTAGGTTTAATTTTTGCAGAATCATTGGTGTTTCATTTCCTAATTCTTTGTTGCATATGTATTTTAAAACATCTCAGAGTTATTTGAGACTGTGTGTACACTATGAACCATGAGTCTTTTTTTCTAGGAAATGTGTTGTTTTTTCCTCCCAAGCACTAGTGCAATTTTTTTAATCACATTTTTCTAAGCGGCTTAGATTATGTACAAGGAACATGAATCCTGAGAAAGTTTTTGAATTGAAAAACTTAAAGAATGATTACATACAAATATTTCCTTATTAAATGTTTACTTTCAAAAACTGATTATGTTTAGTAATATTTAACCTGATGCCTCTGTACCAGGCACTCACTACTCCATGTGCTGAGGATTTAGTGTTGAAGAAAATGAAGTTCTGGCTCTCATGGGACTTACATGTGTCACATAATTAACAAGCAAGAAGTGTATTGCAAGTGCTGAAAAGTGCTTATAAAGGAAACTGAAAAGGGTGGTAGAAAATGATAGGATGGAATGTTATTTTATAGGGGATGATTAGGGAAGTCCTCTCTGTAGGGATAGCATTTGAACAAAAATCTGAATAAAATAATAGTGAACCATGTGAAAACTTTGACAAAATGTTCCAGACAGAGAGTAGAGGTAGAAGACTCTAAGATAGAAGCAAAAAATGAGTTTTAAGGAGACAACTTAGGAGTGAAATGATGCCATCATCTCAGCTACTATACATCTGAGCTAGTATGCACGTAAGGAAATAGATTGATTTAAAATATCTCATTAGGAAGAGAAGTAATGAAAGACTAAAGATTTTGTTAACAAATGCCACACAGCCATTCATTTATGGGGTAGAAGATGCTGATAAGACATCAGTAATGTGGGCCTCCCTGGTGGCGCAGTGGGTTAAGCAACGCACTATGAAGCAAACCACAACTACTGCAGCACGAGTTCGATCCCTGCCACCGGCCAGGGAGGGGACCCATATGGCGCAGCAGACCTCTCCTGCTGTGCCCGCTGCTCCCCTCAGCAGTGTCTTTCAGTCAGCCTGCCTGTTCTGCTCCCTGCTCTGTCTCTGGTGAATCCTCTTACTGCCCTCGATTCTGGCCTGTACCCCAGTTCTTACATGTATAAATAAATAATTCTTTAAAAAAAAAAAGACATCGGTAATGATTACCACATAGATGATGTGTCTCCTTCCTCTCAGTTCTAATTTTTCTTGATATAGTGCACCCAGAGAAGGCAGAAATGAGACAATAGATAAGGACAATTACAGTTTCAGGAGGTGATTCCTTAAAGTCTTAGTTACTAAAAGCACTTTAATAGCCAAACTATCTTAACTGAAATACCACTGGGAGAGCACATGGACTTAGACACATTAAGGATTGAAAGAGCACTTTGGATATCACCTTTGTTTTGCTGAGTGCTCTTCAGAGAAATGGTTTTCTGCCTCAAGAATGAGCAGTGTCATTTCTTAGTCTTTCCATCTTCTGCAGAGATTGATAAGACATTTATAAATAATCTCAACTATAGTAGGTGAATGATCATGTTGAAAGAATGCTGTATTATAATACGTATCTGATTATATTCAATGCAGTGTGTCATGTGTACCAGGCACTACTCTATGAAATGAAAATATTTGTGTAGTACATCTTCACTTATCGTGGTCAGTGGGTTCTGTGAAACTGTGACTTTAAGTGAAATGACTTAATGAAACCAGGCTGTTTGATTCACTGTTGCCCTGTATTCTTTCATCTCATCAACATTATAACAAAACAACCTTACTTAAGTACCTGCTATAACAGGTAACTCTTGCTTTACAGTCTTCCTTGATAATGTGCTCTGTTTGCATTATTTCTTCCTTGGTATGTCTTTCTCGACCTCAAACCTATTACCCCTCTCACCCCCAGTTCACCCATAGAGTGTTTCTCCTGTGTTTTTCCTTGATTCATATTATTGCTGACCTTGCATGACTGCATGCAAGGTAAAAGCCTTAATCAACATTTCCTTCTTCCCCTCCACCGCTCTCCTCACCAGTTTGGTGAGCACTTACTCTTTCTTCTATATATAATACCTTCTTATTTATTTATTATCTATTTATTATAGCGATCCTAAACAAATATAAACAGTATTTTAAGATGTAGACATACATTGCATAAATAGGGAATAGGCATAGACTACCTGTTCCAGTGTGATATAGTTCAGTGTTTCTGTTATAGCAGGTAAGTTGTGCAGGTAAAACAATGGGGTGGGGATAGGAGATGGGAAGAAATCTTACTATATTGCTAAGAAAGGCCTCTAATAATCCTTGTGAGAGAGTGTAGTGTAATATTTTACTTCTTGTTTTACCTAGGAGGCCTTGTTGGTGTCTCTACAAGAGGGTCCTTCATAGCTAACATTTCTCAAAACTTGTTCATCATGAAGTCCATCTGTACTTCTTTAATTAGGATTGCTGTATACAAGATTCTTTCTAACTGTAAGCTTAAGAAGAAATTTAAGAGGACAGAGCTTCATTTGATATCTCGACAAATATTTTGTGAAATACTGGCAGGTATTCTGACAGGCAGAAAGGAAAAAGTAGCCATTATTAAGGCCAGTGCCACTCTCTATAAAGCTTGTTCTTTCTTTTCACCAAGAACCTCAAATAGTGCATTTCTACTCATATTTATTATATGGAGGATGTGATGAAAATAGAATTTTAGTAAAGAATTATCCCCAGCTCCTAAACTATTATTATCTTTTCATTTATAAAAACTTGAATAATTCATAGCGCCATCCTCATGACTATTCCTTTGATGAGCCACTAATTTGGAATGTGATGTCCTAAGGAAAACTGCCCTGGATGAGAATACTTTTCTTATGTCTCCAACTCTGCCAGAGGAACCCACAGAAAGTCACCAAGAAAAACACCTTTGTATTTTTTAACATTTGCTAAATTGATGTCAGAAAATCTGGATTTTTAAATTTCAAATGAAGTTTTAAAATTATAATTTAAACTGAAATAAAAAAAATATCAAATCTCCCATTTTATGGGAGATAAACTCTGACCAGTTTATGAGAAATTCCGTGTTTAAAATTCTGTTGCTTTTTATGTATTTTCTGGTTTCAGCTCTTTTTTGGTGCATATCCACTGTAAACTTAAATCTAGAAATCTAGACTTAGATTTCTCATTGCCTTCTTGCAATCATCTGAAGCTGCACTAAGCCAACAGTAAAAAATACAGTCTATGTCTAATAATAAAATTGACTTGAGCAGTGATTTCACTTAATATTGTGCCTGACAAAATTAGTCTTCACAACATGAACACAGACTTTCCAGATGGCACCATCACCTTGTAAGATGCTGATTGGGGAAGTTCTATCATGGAGGGCTATTAATCATTTTCCCACTCACTACCTACAGACCCTTTTTTCTAGCTTTTGGGAAAAAAATTCCAGTGCCTTTCAAACCTACTACCTCAGGCTGAGGGGATTGAAATGCTGGGAGAAGACATCAAAGGTGGACCAAGATCAAGTGGCTCCTCCAAAGACATTTGCCAGGTGTGTGGGAGGGGTGGGGGGGTGGGAGTGTGACTGGACCAAGTGACTCCTGCTCTCGCTGCACTGGGCATTACTGCTCTGGCCCTAGGCTGCCCCCACAATCTCATTTACCTCTGCCAAACACACAAGTTGGATAAGCAAGGCCCAGGGGCTGAGAGTCATGCTTCCCGCTAGGAGCAACTTTATAGCTCTCTAGTCCCCTTTTTACACTTGTTACTTTGGGGGGATCTTACTCTGAACCATTTCTTTTTTTGAGTGTGAGTCCTGAGATAAAGGTAGCAGAGAAAAAGGTCCATTCACTGCTTCACAGTGACACCACATAGGTCTCTTACTTATCATTTTCCAGGGACCGTTCCTTAGCCTTAAATGTCTAGAAACTGTCAGACCTGCCCCATGCTCAACTCATGGAAACTCCTTGTAATGGGAACTTGGGCTTTTCAGTGACAGTCCATATTATTTTATTTAACTTTGAAACAACATTGTAGGTAATACTATCCTCTTTTAGAGTTAAGGAAAGCTAGGTCCTTTTAACACTTTTCATGCTTACAGCAAGAATCCTATAATGAGTTGTCTTCTACCAAGTGTCTTCTGCCTTCAGGCAGAAGGCACTGGTAATCTTTGGAAAACAGGAATAATAGTGCTTCTCTCATTTTGTGCTTTGCTCCAGTAAACTCAACAACTTATTCTGTGATTTGAGGCTGTTTGGTCCAGTTTCTGCCCATACACACAAGCATGCATTCCTAAGACATTAGACATTTTATTTATCAATATTCATGGTAGTAGCCAACATTTGTTCATTCAAATATTGACTCTATTTTGTGTTCTGTGGTACACGGTCAGGATTCTAAGTAAATAAACAGGGTACCTACTCTTGGGAAACTTAGAGTTTAGCATAAATGTAATTCTAGTAGATAATCAAGGTATAGAGTCATGAGAACTGGGAGCGAGGCACGGATGGGGCCAGGAGTTACTCCTGTTTACTCATCCAGTATCTTCTACCTTGAATAGCTGTTTCCCTTTTTTTTTTTAACTTGATTAATCCTTACAGGTCTTGTTCTAAAGTAGGAAGCCAGAACAGTACTCTTTTTCTTAATTTCATAAGAAATCCTATTCAGGATACAAATACTACTATATTCCCAGGGACAGAGTGCCTGGGAAATGGCAGGTGCTCAGAAGTAGATGGTTGAGTGAATGAGCCGACCTGGAAGCGTCATACTGCCATCAAGCAGCACGTAGTCCAGCTGGAAATACTCAGAAAGGCACTTTGGCCTTACTTTCATAAGCTATCCTTGCAGTTAATTTCTTTCTTGCTTTAACATGAGAGATCATTTTAAGTGCCAAAAGTAACACTGTCATGTGTATGCTCATTACCCATTTCTGGAACAGAACTATATTTGTCTGCTGGAGATTTTTCCTTCAAATATTTAGATGGGAAAAAGTGGCAAAGATAGCATTGTTCATTGATTAGAGCTTAAATGCCTAGCCTGATTCTCTAATTTATCAGCTCTGTGACCTTGGGTAAGCCTCCTGTGCCTCATTCCTAATCTCTGTGTATAAAATGGGAATAATAATGAATTTTCACCTCATTTCATTATTGAGAAAATTAAAGGACTTGTTCCATGTAAATTGCTTGACAATAGTGGGCTCCTACTCAGTACTCAGTAACTATTGATGGATAGAATGATTATTATAATCGCAACATAAACATGTCTTCAGATTTTTTTTCTGTAAGTAGCTACTAACAGCTAACATTTAAATTCTAGCTATAAGCTTTATACATCAGATTTAAGCATTTAAATATAAACATCACACGCACCAAAACGATTTTGATAATTCTGGGATCTGGGTGATGGAGGCTGGGGCCATTTCCCTTTATATTTGAGATTTTTTTTCATAATGGAATTTAAAATCAGAATGTATAAATATAGACGACAGCACAAATAACATTTTTTTCTCTAACTGTAAAAGGTGTACTACATTATTTCTGGCAAATATTATAACTTGATAAAATATTTCATTTGTTGTTGAAATATATTTTTATTAATGGATGATACCAGGAAACATTCCTAAGTGCTGGTCTAAATTTTTTTCAAATGAGTTCTACATTGCCAGTGTTAATAATTGTTTTTAAATTTTTTGTTGTGAAATACGTATCACACAAACATTACCACCTTTACCACTTCTAAGTATAAGTTCAGTGGGACTAAGTCTGTTCACATTGTTGTGCAACTGTCATCACCATCCATCTCAGGAACTCTTTTCCTCTTCCAAAACTGAAACTCTATCCATTAAATTATTAACTTGCCATTCTCTCCCTCCCCTCAATCCCTGGTATCCACCATTCTTCTTTCTCTCCCTATGATTTTGATTACTCTGAGTACCTCATTTAAGTAGAATCATATAATACTGTCTTTTTGTGTCTTATTTCATTCAGCATGTCTTCAGAGTTCATCCATGTATCAGAATTCCCTTGTTAAGACAGGATAGTTTTCCATTGTATATATGTAGCACATTTTGCTTATTCCTTAATAGGTGGAACTTGGGTTGCTTTCATGTATTAGCTGTTGTGAATGATGCTACTGTGAACATGAAAAAATTGCTTTCAATTCTTTTGGGAAAAGTGGAATCGGATCATATAGTAAATTTATTTTTAATTTTTTGAGGACCTGCCATACTGTTTTTCCCTGTAGTTATTTCCACAAGGTACCATATTATGTTCCCACCAGCAGTGCACAAAGGTTCCAGGTTTACCACATCTTTGCCAATGCTTGTTATTTTCTGTTTTCTTGCCATCACAATAGGTATGAAGTGGTATCACTCTGGTTTTGGTCACACTTCCTAGTGATTAGTGATTGCTTTTCACATTCTTAGTTAGCCATTCATGTATCTTCTCTGTGGAAATGTTAATTTTAGTCCTTTCCCCATTTTTTAATTTAGTTGTTTTGTGGTTGCGTTGTAGAGGTTCTCTACATATTCTGGATATTAATCCCTTGTTAGATACATAATTTATAAATATACACACACAAATATATATAGTTTGTATACTTTTAAAAACAGGACTGACCAAAGTAAACTTGCAAGTCCTTTCCAGTTCCATTATTCTGATTTTTCTCCCTATATTAAGTGTGTTTAATGGAACATTTTTGTCTTTCCGTATTGAATTGCTACCATCATAAGTAGTGTTGTTCTGTGTCATTGGATTGACTAGAGTTTGTGGTATATCTGTGAAGGGACATCTGCCTCTGTGCTGGATGGTCTAGAAGACATGGGCCTAAATTCCCTTCTAATCTCGCCTTCAGAAAAGCAAGATTCTGTTACTGACTGCTTCTGATTTATTCTTCACTCTTTTTGTTTTGTTGCTTTTATAATATATCTGTGACCTTGGGCAAGTTACTGACCTAGATCCATTAATAAAACTTTCTGGCAGAATTAAATGGGTTAATAACCTGTTGAAGCTCTAACAGTCTGGCATATAATAAGTGTTCAAATGTTGTTATGTTAGGTAAATTACCCTTGGGGTATAAGAGGGTCCTAGGAAGTCTTGTTTTAACACAGGTTTTTTTGTTTTTTTTTTTTCCCCTTTGAATGTTTCCATATTATCTGGAAATGTGAGATTTGGCTATCAGGGTAATCTTTCATCCCATTTTGCCTATTCAGTCCTGGATTATACAAATTCTGGCATCCCATCTAATTTGTTCCCCCTTTTACTCTCAAGCTGCCTGGTTTTAATGATTGATTATTTATTCACCTCAGATTTGACAGGAGTGAAGTATTGTGGTTTTACTTTTCTCTTTTATTACTGTTTTTCATATTCATGTGTTCCACATTTCTGTCTTCCTTCCTATAGCTATCCCTAATATTCAGACTAAGGGAGGAGCTGTTTAAAATCCGAAATCTATCCGCCTTTTTTTCTATAAACAGTTAATATAGAAATAATTCCTTTCCCCATTCTTATTTTTCAAATCAATAAGTCATACAGCTTCATTAAGTTTTAAGAACCCTGTTTCAACCTTGCAGGTTCTGAAACCCATATATTTCAGTTACAGTTTACTAAGACCCATACAAGTGAAATATGCCTTATCCCATATGAACAGTAAATCAGTGGAGATACCTTGATGTCCAGTATTCTCTACTACAAGAGGCAGTAAAACAGTGTTTTTATGACACAGGTCAGTGTTCTAAAATGTGGCAAACAAGTCAGTTCCTTTAAAGCTCTTCGGTACAGAGGGGATCCTTTAGATTCTGCCGAATGCTTTCTCTTGGAGGTCCACATTACACCTTCGCTCTTGAAGGATGCTAAAAAGTCTAAAGTAAAGAAAACTAGCAGACTTTGTTTAACCCTGCATTTTCCAGACGTTGGGAACTCTTTTGAAGATGCTGGTCTTGGGGTTCTTTGAGAATGGGGGTAGTGGTTGATTTTGTTTTTAAAAAACTTCTCATTGAATGTTAACTCTCTGTTGCACTCAGCATGACTTCCACCCCATCCCATATTCATTCTGCTGCAGTCACTGAAGTTTATTTTAATCCATTTAGATCACCTGATTGAGACTGGTCATGTCATCTATTAAAAGAACACAATCTTCTAGAAAGGTGGTTCTAGAAAAAGAAGTTATCAGCTTTCTAGGGCCATTTGCATTCTGTGCACTTCTCCTTTTCCCTCTGTCACATTATTCACATATTGGATGTTATTCTGTATTGTTTAAGAGATCAACAAAACTTCTAATGAAGGCAAACATGGAGAGGTTAGACCAACTAATTCTCATTTTCAGCATTTAAAAGCTGAAAATTAGATTAAGAAATAAATAACAATTCTATATTCCATTTGATACCATGTTTTAGGTTACCTGAGAAATAAATGAAATTGTTTTCTGAGAATTTTGAGGAAAAACATGGCTTTAGTATTCAAACTACATGTCAGGGTTACCCCCAGAATTTGAAACTGAGGCCACAGAGTGAGCTTAAGGGTTATATAGTTGATCCAAAAAAAGCCCTCTGCCAAGTCTTTCTAAAATCTGTGTTTATTTTAGTGTTAGAGCTCCAGTAGGAGATAGAAACGTCATCCTAACTGGTTCATTGTGAAGGGGATACCCATTGACTACAAGCTACCAGAAAAAGACTATTCCTAAATCCCAAACACACTTTTATTTTAAGCTGTCTCTCCAGGGTGAGACCCCAGCTGTCCTTGTGGTTAATCATAGTGGCAAGTGGCCAAACATCACTCAGGAAAATTCTTTCTTCCCTACTGCTTGCTAGATGTCTTTGTGCAGTGCTGACAATGTCTTGTAACTTTCTTGGTTGCTTTAGACTAATTATGTTTATAAAATCCAGCATTTTTAAAAAAAGAATGACATAGTTCAAATCTCAAAGAGACCAATGTAATAGTGTTTTGAATCCTTGCAAAAGTCTCAGATGAAAATTCTTGCGTGTTTGCCTGCATGTCCATGTTCATAATGAAGTATGAAAGTGAACTCTGTCCATTTGTCCGGACACTTGACTTTTCTTCATCTGGAAGCATGGCTTTTTCTTCTTGCTTTATTCCAGCGTTATACTTTGTGCCATGCTAGTGAGTTTGCTGTGCAGTCAATAACATAAAAAACCAAAAACACAAAATGAAGCAATGTGGAACTTAAAGAATGAGTTAAGAATGAGAAGAAACCTACCATAGGAATGATACTTTTAGAAACAGCAATTTTCACCATCCACCAGTTTTCGCTGGAGGGTTGTACTGTTGTTATGTTTTAAATACAAATCTTTAGTGAATGAAGATTAACTTGTAAGTGCGACCTCAAACTTGGCTTCCAGGACCATATTTCCTCTTAAAGAACCACTTAAAATGGGGCAACTACTGCACAGCAGCGCAAGTTCGATCCCGGTCCAGGGAGGGAACCCACATGGCACAGCAGACCTCTCCTGCCTCGCCTGCTGCTCCCCTCAGCGGTGGATTTCAGTTGATCTGCCTGTTCTGCTCCCCACTCTGTCTCTGGTGAATCCTCTCACCTCCCGTGCCTCTGGCCTGTACCCCAGCTCTTGTATGCATAAATAAATAAATCTTAAAAAAAAAACAAAGAACCACTTAAAATGCCTGATAGAATTTAGAAGCTCAACTTGGAATCTAAGATTTAGTAGACTTAAACTGAAACTGAACACAGGCAAATTTAGTTTGTGGTTCGTATTAATGACAAAAATGAAGTTTTAAAAAGCAGCCTTCAGCTTCCCTGGGGGTACAGGGGGTTATGTCTCAGTGCTATGAAGCTATCACCAGCCAACTGTAGCACTGAGTTTGAATCCTGGCCAGGGAGCTGACCCTCATGGTGCAGCAGACCTCTCCTGTCTCACCCACTGCTCCCCTCAGCAGTATTATTTCAGTAGATTTGCCTGCTCTGCTTCCCACTCTGTCTCTAGGGAATCCTCTCACCATTTCACATACCCCTCATCTCTGACCTATACCCCAGCTCTTGTATGCATGAATAAATAAAATCTTTCAAAAAAATAAAAAGCAGCCATTTCTACTTTACTAATATTTAAGAATAAAAAACTGAATTTTGACTAAGCTTCATACTAAGAAAACTTTTTGCTAGAGACAATAATTTTCTTAACCATTAAATGTTTATAAAATAGTATATTTAATTCTTTGGATTCCTTATTGAGTAGATCTTAAAGAATGCACTCTCATATTCTGACTGCCCGCAGTCTTTCTGACTTAAGTAGCATGCATCAAAATAAAAAGTCTAATGTTTCCTGGGTAGGTAGGTAAATTTCAGATAGAAAGTTTGCTTGTATATGATTTGATCACTGCTACAGTGCATAATAGCTAATGAGTAGAATGTTTACCAGTCTTCTCTTGAACACTGTAATAGATAATTCTGTGCTTAAATAAACCAAAAGATTAGAGGAAAGCACAAGTGATAACAGTGGTTTTCTTAAAATTGAATCCCCCAAGTAATGCTGTGTCAGTAACAGAGATGAAAATAAACCCAAGAATCTTGACACAGTTGTTTCCTAGCAGGTTTTTGTGAGAGGGAGATTTCTGTTTCTGTGTGTGTTTGTGTGTGTATTAAGTAAAACACTTCATTCTTCATTATGAGGTTAGATAAACTGCCTACTGGCTGATTTCCTAGCAATTCCAGTAATAGATTTTAAATTGTATTTTCTCTTAAGCCATTATCCTTTCTACTCTGATAACTTTTATATATCTAAATGGTATAAAGATGTAGAAGTATTTCTGTTAACCCTGATCTTTCTTAGAGTTTCTTCTCTTTGTGCATATATCCCCTGCTTGCATTCTGAAGAGTTATAATTTCATTGTAAGAATTATCACTTACTGGTACTGCCCACTCCATGTTAAATCATAATACCAGGTAGTAAAAATCAGTATTTTTATTTCAAATGTTTTCTTTGCCTTGTGTCTCATTGTACTTATAATAATTTCTCAAAACTTACAGAACAAACAGCTTAATTAGTTTTAACTCTGCTTTTCTTACTCCTCTTTTGGTGAATTACCTAATTACACAGATTAAAGATCCATTTAAGCATTTTTTTCTAAGGTAGAAATGTAATAATAAACCATTACATAGTTATCTGTTCTTTGTATGTATAGTACAGGTAGCCTCTCTTTTTTTTTAAAAGATTTATTTATGCATACAAGAGCTGGGGTACAGGCCAGAGTCGTGAGAGGTGAGAGGATTCACCAGAGACAGAGTGGGGAGCAGAACAGGCAGATGGACTGAAACACATTGCTGAGGGGAGCAGCAGGTGAGGCAGGAGAGGTCTGCTGCGCCATGTGGGTCCCCTCCTTGGCTGGGGATCGGAATTTGTGCTACTGTACCACAGATAGTTAACAGTGCGGTGCTCAACCCACTGTGCCACCAGGGAGGCCCACTGGTAGCTTCTTAAATGTTTGTAATTGCTTAGAATGTTAGAGTATAATGACTGATGGTTTTAGGGATTAAGAAATAATTGAGGGCCCTCCCTGGTGGCGCAGTGGGTTGATCAACGCACTGTGAAGCAGACCATAGCCACTGCAGCATGAGTTCGATCCCTGCCTCCGGCTGGGGAGGTTACCCACATGGCACAGGCAGACCTCTCCTGCCTGGCCCGCTGCTCCCCTCAGCAGTGGATTTCAGTCCATCTGCCTGTTCTGCTCCGTGCTCTGTCTCGTGGATTCTCTCACCGCCCCGCACCTCTGACCTGTACCCCAGTGCTTGTATGCATAAATAAAATAAATCTTTAAAAAAAAAATAACTGAAATATTTTTAGTTTACTCTTCCTGTCACTTGAAATACTCTTTTCTAGAACTGTATGTTGAAATTAGTATGACTTTTTACTGTCTTAAAAAGTCTATAATTGACATTTTATGGCTCAAAATTGCAAATAACACTGGTAATTCAAGTTTAACTTTGTTTACGTTTTCTATCATGTTTACATGTGAATTTGACAGCTTGTGATTATTTGTAAATAAAAAGTTTAGTAGCTTGCTTTTATTTTTTGAACTGTCATTTTGAAATACATTTGAAAATATAAATTATTTTTGTTTTACATCAAGAAATGGATGAAAAGAGGCTGCTGGATCCAGGGTTGAAAGTTCGTAGAGGCATCTGGGATTATACTCTGAAGAACCAGCAGATGGAATGCCTGAGTGACTGAAGAAAATGGGTGCTAATGCATCTAACTATCCTCATTCATGTTCCCCGAGGGTAGGGGGAAATTCTCAAGCCCAACAGACTTTTATAGGTACTGTTTCAGTTTTTCTGACTTTTATTTTCTTTTGTGAAGATACATAGAACTTTGTTTTCAGAGATCTTTGTAGATGAAAAGAAAATTGAGCTGTGAAGTTATTTTATAGATAATAATTTTGCAGTGTCCACAAATTTTCCCCCAATAAATGTAAATCTGGCTTATGTTTTTATCCTGAACAGACTTCTGTAGCAAGGATACTCTTTTCTTTGATTCTTAACCACAATTACCAGTTATCCTGTGAATACTGGCACTCTTCATTGGCTTGAAAATCATGAAATACATGTTTCTTGTTCCATTTATTTTTGCATATACAAATGCAGCCTTGGTGTAGTTAAGAAAAAGAAACTTTTAAAAATTACATTCAAATAAACTTAAAATCAATATTATTATATACAAAATTAATGTTATTAATTTACAAACCTGCCTGTTATTTCCCAAACTCTTCCCTTAAGATCTGTGATACTGGTTCTTGAGCACCTAGCCAGAGAACCTAGAGCTTTTTTTAAAAATTAAAAATAATATGTCTCTTTATTCTGTATTTGGTTAAAAATTAGCTACTTGAACCTTTTACCTTCCTTTATAAAAGCAAGTCACTTTTATTTGAATGTCTGTTTATAACCACTTTTAGGATAAACTGTGTTAACGTCAATATTGAAAAGGAATGCTATGAAAAAGAAACCAATTTTCTTTAATTTCCTTTTTAGGGACATCATCTTATTCTCAGCAAGGCTATGGTTGTGAATCAAAATTATATAGCCTCGACCATGGCCATGAAAAACCACAAGACAAAAAAAAGAGAACCTCTGGCCTTGCCACCCTCAAAAAGAAGTTTATTAAGCGTCGGAAATCTAATAGATCTGCTGATCACGCCAAGCAGATGCGAGAACTCCTCTCTGGGTGGGATGTTAGAGATGTCAATGCATTAGTGGAGGAATATGAGGGAACTTCAGCCTTAAAGGAGCTTTCTCTACAAGCCAGTTTGGCTAGACCAGAAGCCCGGACATTGCAGAAAGATATGGCCGATCTTTATGAGTACAAGTATTGTACTGATGTAGACTTAATATTTCAAGAAACTTGTTTCCCTGTTCATCGTGCCATTTTGGCAGCAAGGTGTCCGTTTTT
The DNA here is from genome assembly GCA_019455555.1 of Galemys pyrenaicus. NCBI lineage: Eukaryota > Metazoa > Chordata > Mammalia > Eulipotyphla > Talpidae > Galemys > Galemys pyrenaicus. Next base: position 13,649,854 of record JAGFMF010011747.1, on the reverse strand, counting down.
CAAAACACTGCTTTCTTCCTCACCCGAGTATGGGGCTGAGATCATAATGGACATCAATACAGCTGGTATAGATATGCCAATGTTTTCTGCTTTGCTACACTACCTGTATACAGGAGAATTTGGAATGGAGGATTCAAGGTTTCAAAATGTCGATATCCTCGTTCAGCTCAGTGAAGAATTTGGAACACCAAATTCCCTTGATGTAGATATGCGTGGACTCTTTGACTACATGTGTTACTATGATGTTGTCCTTAGTTTTTCTTCAGACTCTGAACTGGTTGAAGCTTTTGGTGGAAATCAGAACTGTTTAGACGACGAGCTCAAAGCTCACAAGGCTGTTATATCAGCGCGCTCTCCATTTTTTCGGAATTTATTGCAAAGGAGGATAAGGACTGGTGAAGAAATCACAGACCGAACCTTGAGGACTCCCACAAGAATTATATTAGATGAGTCCATTATACCAAAAAAATATGCGAAAGTGATATTACACTGTATGTATACTGATGTGGTGGACCTCTCCGTTTTGCACTGTAGCCCCTCTGTGGGGAGTCTCAGTGAAGTTCAGGCTCTTGTCGCAGGGAAGCCAAACATGACTAGGGCAGAAGAAGCCATGGAACTTTACCACATAGCACTGTTCTTGGAATTTAACATGCTTGCACAAGGTATGAACTTCTGATTTTTAATTTTGTTGTCTAGAATTGTCTTTCAAATTGAAAGCATAACCTATGCATTCTATTTCAGTATTTGGAATGTGACAAGGTCAATTTTTCCAAATCTAGTTACATTTGAGACAACTGAAGATTACTGTCAATGTGTCTCTTTATTTAATATTAAAACCAGGCATTCAAAACTAGTGACTATGAGCAATGCATAAGAATTGAGGCTCTTTCTTCCCTAATGTATAAGACAGTAGGTGTGGTAATATATAATTACCCAGCTACTACCCCCTGTATACTACACCTAAACGTTGAGCTTTAAACTAGCTTTCATATCCCAACTTTCAAGGTTATTCTTGATCTAGGATTATTTGAATAACTTAGAGTCTCACAGTTAACACTCACTGATGTTTAAGTATTTAAGAATAAGTATGAGAAAGTTCACGACAAAAGTGACCATTGTCACAGTGGATACAGATTTATTTGAATCAAAAAATTGGGCAGGGTTTCTTTAAATAATCTGTATCTTCTTTTCAAGTTCAATTTGTACATCAAGCAAATTAGATCATCAAGTTTTTTTGTGTTAGAGGCAAATAAATACATCAGGGTCACAGTAAATGAATTATGTATCTGTTGATAAACATTAGTAGAATCTTAACATTTCAGAGCTAGAAAGAGACCTTCTGTGGGAGATGAAAGGAATGTGCTGTCCTGACAAAATGCATGTTTAGCTTTTTGTGGCTATATATTAAAAGAAAACAAGCTGTTTGACATGAAATTACTTGAGAAATTTGTAATGAATATTTGCTAAAAGAATATTCGAAATTGCCAATTTAAAGGGAATGTTAATGGCTTGGGTATCAAAGACATGAATTTAGATTAGGAAAGTGAAGCAGATTTTTCTAACTTGAAAATTATGTAGGACTAAATCAATAAAATGTAAGGAATTTACAAAGACTAACAAATGTGTGAAAAAAAAGTTGAGGTTTACTCTCACATGAATGACCTTTTAAGATCTTATTTTACCATTCTTTTTAGTAATAAACCTAATTTTAAGATGTCATTAAAATGTTGTTATTAGTTTAAAATGAGAACCATTATATTAATAGTAAACTATTTAGATGTCAAACTGGTGGAAAATTTGTTATAAAAAATAACCAAAAATTTGACCTACTATTTCTTTATTCTGTAAAACCAAATTTGTCAGAAAATACCTTGCCTCCAAATTTGAAGACTGTAACATTGTCAAAAAGGTATAATCTCTATTTCCTCAAATTGGTTTTATGTTTTCACACATTTAAAAAATAAGAAGCCAAAGTATATTTCCTATACCTTGCCATTTAAAAAATGGGAAAACGTCCCTTAATACAGTTTGGTTGTTTTAAGTTTTGAATGAAAAACTGTGATGAGCCACCTCTTGATTTTAGATAATACTTGATCTAGAATTCTTTTATATTAAGTGAGTTAAATTTTTTTAATTCATTTAGCTACAATTTGTATTTTGTATGAGTACATTTTGAAGATATAAAACAATATATTCCTTACACTAATGTAATCTGGGTTACTTTAAAAATATATATAACCTTAAATTTGGGTGTGCATGGCTTTCTGTTTCATAATTCAAAATACAGAATTGGGGTTTTTTGGATTTTGTTTTTTATACTACATGTAGACCTTATCTTCCCATATGCATAATTTCCCCCTCATATGCATTAGGAATTATAACAGACCATAACTTCAGTGTATTTTTTTACCTCGTTTACATGGCAAGGAGAGTATTTGATCAGCTAGAGTGGAAGTTTATACCACAAAATTTAAGAGCTCAGTTTCTAGAACTAGACAGACTGGACTTGAAACCTTCACTACTGTGTTTTAGCTTGTAACAAGCTTGTGAACAAGTCATATAACCTCTCTTTTCTACCGTTTCTCATTTGAAAATAAGAACAGTAATCCTATAAGGTAGGATTATAAAGATTAAAGAAAATAATACGTTATCTTAATAGCACCTGATACATAGTAAGCACCCAGTAAATGTCAACAGCTAAGTGACATTCATCACAACATATATTGTTCACTATCATAGTCTTTTCTAAAACTAACTTTATGCTTTAAAAAATATTTTCACAGTTTCATCAATGAAATTCAATATTAAGCATATCTTACAGGTAATCACTAGGTAGTTATTTATTTTAGGGGTTCCACCATGGGGAAAAAAATTGCCTTCCAGTTGTTCAGCAAAGAAGAGTACAACCAGCCAGTCTGCTCATGGAACAGGGCTTGCAAACATATGTTCACTATCTTGCTCTTGATGAAAATCCATCCAAGGGTCATTGGACTCTGGAGAAACTCCTCCAATATGACACCGAGACCAGGACAAAAAATACGAAGTATTAGAAGAAACAGACTGATTGGAGCAGAAGAAAACCTCAGTAGCATCAAAATATCCATATATAAGAAAGCATTTTTTTGAAGCAGTGAGATATAAATACGATGCTGTAAAAGTAAAACACACACACAGCAAAACAGGAACTTTTGGAAATAAGGTAGTAGAAGTGAAAAATATAAAAGAAAGATTGAAGAGTAAAGTTGAAACTTAAATAAGAAAGAGATGGGCAACAGCAGAGAGAAACAGAAAAGCGAGTCATAATTCTGACAGTGTAGCATCTTAAGAAATTGTGGTTTTAAAACTCTAAACCAGAGCAAATAGAAAAGAAGGTAGTATTTAAGAAGTAGTATAGAAAATACTGCCCAGACTAAAGGAGTTACTTCATTGGAAGTTTCATCCCTTTCACTAGGCAACATTGGGGGAGTGAGGGTGAAAGGAAGATTCTAAAATGATCCTGAGGGCCTCCCTGGTGGCACAGCTGGTTAAGCAACACACTATGAAGCAAACCACAACCACTGCAGCATGAGTTCGATCCCTGCTGCCGGCCAGGAAGGGGACCCACATGGCTTAGCAGGCCTCTCTGCCTCACCTGCTGCTACCATCGACAGTCTGTTTCAGTCAGTCTGCCTGTTCTGCTCCCAGCTCTGTCTGGTGAATCCTCTCACCTCCCACGACTCTGGCCTGTACCCCAGCTCTTGTATGCATAAATAAATCAATCTTTAAAAAAATAAATAAGTAAATAAAATGATCCTGAGATGAAAAATTAGATTCCATACAAAGAAACAGGAATCAAAATGATACTGAACTTTTCAATGGCAGTAAGTGAAAACTGAAGTACAGTGGCATAGTGCTATCAAAAAACTGATGGAAAATTATTTTAAACACAAAATTCTATACTCAGCCAAATTGTCAATCAAATGAAAGGCTAAATAAAGGTTTATTTCGGTCTTGCCTCTAAAAGCCTAACCTACCTGTATCCCCACTCATTAAGTTACTTGGATGTGTTCCACTGAATGAAGTAAACCAAGAGCAAAGAAATAATGGATCCAAAAAATGGGTTCTACACAGGAAAGAAGAAAGAGAATCCCCAGTGTTAGCTGTGTACAAGGTCTGTTGTGCTTAGAAAACACTAGTGGGAGGAAAGCTTCCTGGAAGAAGATATCGAGGAGGAAATCAGTCACCTTAATGTTTGAACGTTAAGTGACAAATGAGATTTTATGAACCTTTGGTGCATATATAAAGAATTAGCAATAAATTTACAGAAAATTAAGTGAGAAAAGAGGAAATGAGTATCTCCAAGAAGAATTTTAAATTACATATGAAAAAATATTCTTAGGATACAACTTGGATCAGCAGGAAACAGTGTTGAAGGCCATCATAATTTGAATATTGGCTTAATAAAAATTGTAATGTAGGGAGGTAAAAAATATTCAACTCCTAAAGAATTGAGAGTAGTTACCTCTGGGGAGAAGGACTGGGAGTGGAAGAGAGAGAGGACAGGGAGTTGTTTCTAGGGAAAGTTAATACTAGGTGTAAGACTTTAAATAATAAACACTTCTTTGATCACAAGATTTATTTAAAACAATAATAATTTAAAGCTACGGTAGTAGTGTCCAGGAAAACCAGAGACTAAAAAGTAGGATACAGTCCTGATGAAATGGGGAATTTACCATTTTTATCAGGAAGGTTGACTAATGAAATCATGCTTTTAATTTTATTTTACAAAGGGCTTTTACTTTGCCCCATCTAGTCATTCTAATAATCAACCCATTGAGTATGGTGGGGCTCAGAGATTACTAACCATCCTTTCCCAAAGGAAGAGTATGAGTGATTGCCACCAGCACTTCTGACTCAAGCCCAGGAATAGTGAGAGGGGAGCAAAATGAGAACCACTTTCCAGGGTCCAGGGTGGGAGGTTGTGGGCCAGTTGTAGAAACAAAGCAGCCGATTGAGTGAGAAGCATCAACCCAGAGGAGGCTCAGGGGTGTCTGATGTGTGCTAAACCACTTCAGGTAGGGCTAAGCACACTTGTGGGGGAAATGTGGGTTCTTCTAGGAGGTTTTGAAGCTGAGGGGTCACCACTCATACTACTTTAGAGCACTCAGCTGGATAACAGAGGGCTTTGTCCTGAGTCAGCCACTCTTTCCTGAACAGATGTATGTTTCTATATGGGTTATTTGACTTTTTTGGCAGTCCAGTAAGTATTTCCTTCCTAGTTTTAGGATATTCCTCACTGTACATAGATATAAAAAGGCAGTCAACCTTCCAGTACAGAAGTCTTACTTTCTCACCCTTCTGTGTGGTTGGGGCTTCAGCACATAATCTAGCTTTTTTGAATCAGGAACTGATAGCTTAGAGAAGCAGGGACTACAGAGAACTCTGTCTGGAAGCAGAGTGGGAGAACAACATCTAGTGGAAAGCACTGTCAGTGGCGCCCATGGTGACATTCAGTGTTCAGGCATAGGAGCAGTAGAGGCCGGGGTCCGGGGGAGCACAGGATGCACTCACTGGACTGTTTCTGCCACTCTGCAGCCAGCTTTTATCTTGCTGGTTTTCTGAGCCTGGTCTCCAGCCTTGCCAGCAATTCTGTGTATTGACAGTGTTCTTTCAGATAAACTTCTTCTCTGTTTAAGCCAACTAGAGTTTTCTGCAGTTGTGGCTTGGAAGCCTGTATTAAAAAGACTAGTCAATAGAATTCCAAAATAGGCACCTCAGAGGAAGGACGAGGTGTTTGGTCACTGACTTTTCACAGTGACCCTACCATACATGGGATAAACAACACTGAACTATGAGAACATACCTATTGATTTAAATTTTTTGAGTAAAAAATCCATACTTTAGAAGAACTATAGATTTTCTCATGAACTTTAACAAATCACAGGGCTGGTATAAGAATTTATGTCCCCTTGTCATAAATACTGTAGATCTCAGAACAAAATAGCTTAGACTTAGCACCAGCATCAACATGCATAGTCCAGTGCACGACATTTTACAATAGTAACTTGAAACTGCAGCTTTAATTTTTTCATCTTGATAGAAGTATATTTTTCAATCGTTAAAATAAACTTTCATCCCAAAATAGTCTAATGCATTGCCCATATTTTTAGTCATAACACATATGATTATATTTCATTGAATTAAAAATCTAATAAACAACAGAAAGCAATGACCTAATTTTTTTCCTTAGCAACTTGATCAGAGTCCAAGAGTGCGTGACTTGAAACAAATACAAAATAGTAAAGACTGTCCCTACTCACTGATCCATTCTGCCTCCCCTCTTCTTGTCTCTATGTGGATATGCTTCCTTCGGTCTCAGTTGAGCTGGTAGTTCATTTTAGTATGTGATTGTTTCCTCATCACAAACTAGTGTGAATATACTTCCTAGAAAACAGTGGAGCCAAATTAAAGACCATTATCAGCAGATCATAGTGGTGGGTTTCAGTTAGAAATGCAACATAGATGACAGATTTACTGAAGTTCATGAATTTCACTTAAAATGACTCTAAAGTCATGTCTCTAATTATAGTGAAATTTAGCACTTGAATTTTTTTTACTTAAAGCTAGGAGTAGAGTTCTAAAGTGTAATATTCAACTGCATATTTTATTTAGAATTTAAACCATTTTGCAAATAGACTACAAACTCTCCTGATCCTCAAATCATGCTTTAGTCTATAATTGTCTTTGCCTTTGATCAATAAATGTTCAGATTTAATCCTACTCTTTCAGACCTTAAATACTGCTTCCTTTGATTTGTCTTGACATTCCATATTAAAAGAATTTTCTCTTTCCTGCAAACTTCTAAAATACTTTATTTTTCCTTAGGTTTTTACATCTTCTAACTTATTTTGTAATTGCCTATGCACCTATTTCATTTCCTTTATCAACTAGTATATTAGATACTCCCTAAAGTAAGGTCATAATGTTGGACATCTGTGACTTAACCACAATGGTTTGGCTCTTGGTAGACTTCCAGTTTCATATTTTGAATTATCTTTAATACCTATAAAAACTTAATAACGTTTTTTTAAGAAAAAAAAAAGGGGGGGGTTGGGGCCTCTCTGGTGGTGCAGCGTGTTAAGCAACACACTATGAAGCAAACCGCAGCCACTGCAGCATGAGTTCGATCCCTGCTGCTGGCCAGGGTGGGTGTCCCACATGGTGCAGCAGACCTCTTCTGTTTTGCCCGCTGCTCTCCTCAGCAGTGTGTTTCAGTCAGTCTGCTTGTTCTGCTCCCCACTCTGGTGAATCCTCTCACCTCCCGCGACTCTGGCCTGTACCCCAGCTCTTGTATGCATAAATAAATAAATCTTAAAAAAAAAAAAAAGCTAATGTCAATTTTCTTTAAAAAAAAAAAAGAAAAGAAAAAAAGGGGTTGGGGGAAATACAAGAAATGTTTAAGCCCAGAAATTACAAATTAAATGAAAACAATCTCAGTCTAGTAGCTAAATATGAAATGTTATTTATAAAAATGCAGTTACATGTAATGTAAATCATATTTAACTCTACCATTAAATTACTTTTAGGTTAAATTCCAAATAAAATTGTCTCATCAACTGTTTACTTTTTGGCCCATTAATATGAAATAGAATATCAGTTCATTTAAAACATCCTTGGAGGCCAGTGAAGGCTTACTCTTTTGCAGTCAAATAGTTTAATTCAAAGGTAATCCTTATGCACTAACTTTTAATTTATATAAAAAAACTGATTATTAACAGCAATAAAGACACAGAAACCAAAAATGAGGAGACAAGGACAGACTGGGGACACCTGGTGGGGAGGGGAGGGGGAGGGTTGAGGGAAGATGGG
>JAGFMF010011747.1:13599963-13641956 GCA_019455555.1 Galemys pyrenaicus | reverse complement strand
GTGATGGTGCACTGGTGAGATGGTGATGGGGAATACATGGGGATTACAATTAATGGCAAGTATATGTAAATTTTAAAATATTTTAATAAAAAAAAACCTGATTATTTTAAATTGCAATAATAAAATGTATAGTAATAATGCTAATGTTATTCAGAAATGTTAAAGTAACTTAGAAATTCTTATTTCAAATCAGGTATCTTTCATTTTAGGCTTATGTCTTAAAAAATAAAATTGTAAGGAGTTGTCATTGTTTCTTACCTATTAAAAGTGGTGTGCTCATTCACTTATATCTATTCATAAAGACAATGAGTGAAAATCAGTATTATGGCTTGTTACATGATTTTTTAAATACAAATATATACCTGTCACTTTGAAGCCATAGCAAGAAGTACTGTTTCTAAAATCTGTGTAGTTTATTTAAAATAGAAACTATCAAATGTCTTGTTTCATTTTATTTAAAATTATGTAGCGTTTAGTTAGAAGCCTTTTCTCAACGATAAGCAAGTATTTCTGTGATACAGAAATTCCAAGGATGTCACATCAGAGTGCAGTGCTGGAATTGATGACTTGTTTGTTTTGTTTTGATTGGGTTTCTTCTTTAACCCAAATTGTATGTATTATATTCAAGGATTGAGTCATTGGATTCAGTATGCACTTTCTGGTCTTTAATATAATCAGAGAAAAGATAAGATGCTGCACTCTGTCATTGTAGATATGAACACAAACCTTGAAAAACTTGGTACTTTTTGGGACAAGAAAGAGCCAAGCATTCCTATTAAAAAACTATATGGAAGTCTAATCACCACGAGGAGAGCAGATAGCAAGTCCAGTGATGTGCATAATGCAGTGTGTTCTGAATTAAAGACTTCAGAAGTTACCACCTCGTATTTTGTTTTGAATTGAGAAATCTGTTCTTTGCTGTGCTTGTCCATACCACTCTTTACATTGACTTTCAGAGTAAGACAGCATGATTATACCATTTGATCAAAACCTTTTAGGTCAGTAGACCTAAATTAAGAGCCATAATAATCTTTTCAAGTTCTTAAAAATGAATTTTTTAATTTTAGGTTAGCATGTATTGAACACATTTGCTATGTAAGATGGGATACAGGGAGAGGAGAGTAATAAATTTTGATTTCCACTGCTTGGTGACTTCACATAGATTGTTTCATTTCTTCCTTACAACAATGTGCTCTGTGAAATTTGGAGAATAGGTTTTGCCCACTTGCACAGAGGTTTAGAGATAAATAAATGTCCAAAGGAAATTTTCTTTAAAATTATATTTCTAAAGAATTAACATCCTCAAATACAACATTTGATGGTACAATTCTAAATTTCCAAAATCTAAAAATAATTATAGTCAGATTTTCTTAAAATGGTGAACCATCACGTTCAGTGTTAGACAGCAAAACAGAACCATAAAAAAAATGGTCCATAGAGTTTTCCCTTGGAAATGACCTAATTGTTGCCTTACCTGAAGTTCCAGTTCACTTCTGTTTTTCTGACTCTGTCATAGTCAACTTCTGGAATACTTTTCCAATACCTTCCACTGCTAGGGAGTACAAAAATGAGTGCAGTCTTCTTGCAGGCTATTTGTATAAGGAAAATATGATGGGGAGGACATTAGTGAATAAAGAGGGGAAATGACCGAAGAAAGAATGTCTGCAGTGTGCAAATATCTTGGCTTTTCACACTTGGTATTGAGATATGGAGTTGACATTTCTGTCTTAAAACCAGATACTGTTCTTTCCTAAAATAACTGGTAGAAGGACTTTGACCAGACACAAGCATTCTGTCTACTTCCAGTTTTGAAACTGGCTGGAAGAAACTATTAAAAGAATTAAAAGGTGGTGATGTTGCTTAGCTGCTACTCTCTGCAAGGCACTGTGCTGTAAGCCCATGCCCCCATCCCCATGAAATGCCTCACTCAGTCTCTGCAGTAGCTCATGTGGTAACTGCTCTCGTTATTCCCATTTTAGAGGTAAGGCAGCAAGTACTTAAGTTGGAACTTCCCAAAGTTCACTTCTCATGATTAAAATATGGGCTTCAAAGTAAGAACTCACAGAGCCTGTGCTCTGCACTGCTGAGGGAAGTGGTAAGCGAGACATGAGAGGTCCGCTGGGCCATGAGAGTCAGCTTCCTGGCTAGCTTGGGATCGAACTAGTGCTGCACTGGCTGATCAGAGTTTGATAATAATGTGTCTTTAACCCCTGCACCACCAGGGGTCTTTAATTCCAGCACTGTAACTCTTGTACTTGATTCGTTTATTGAGTGGTTGTTAACTGGACCAGGCCCTGAGATTAACATGGTAATCTAGTAGTAAGTTCCAGTGACAGTTACAGTGTAAGGGGCCTAATAGAATAAAGAACTGGATGCTAGGAGAGCCCCAGATCTCAGTACAGGGAGTTGGGAAAGGAAGGGCTGTGTCAAGAAAGCCTTTGCTGGGAAACTGAACCTGGAGAATGTATAGGAGTTAAGTAAATAAAAACTGATGGTGGGGCCTCCCTGGCGGCGCAATGGATTAATCAACGCACTATGAAGCAAATCTCAGCCACTGCTTCATGAGTTTCATCCCTATCACGGGCAGGGAAGGTGACCCACATGGCGCAGCAGACCTCTCCTGCTTCACCCACTGCTCCCCTCAGTAGTGTATTTCAGTCCATCTGCCTGTTCTGCTCCCCACTCTGTCTCTGGTGAATCCTCTCACCTCCCGCACCTCTGGCCTGTACCCCAGCTCTTGTATGCATAAATAAGTTTAAAAAAAAAAACTGATGGTAAAAGGAGCATTTCAGGCAATGTACAAAAGCTTACAGATAGATTAGAGAAAATGACTTTTGACTGGGGGGAGGGGGAGAATAGGGGTTGCAAAGATAAAAAATGAGGCTACAAAGTAAGCAGGGCTGTATAATAAAGATTGGTATGCCCTGATGGGAGTTTTGGCTTTATCCTAAGCCAAGCAGGATAAATTACCTAATTACATTTGCATTTTCTGAAAGATTTCTTTGGCTGTAGCATATAAAACCTTAAAAATATTACAGAAAATACCAATGATACTTTTTTTTTTAATACATACATTCTTTAAGTAGATGAACTCTATAAAGAAGTTTCTAACTATATTCATTTATTCACAACCATGTTTTGGTATCAGTTCTTTACCAGGCACTGTGCTAAGTACTTTTACTCACATTATCATTTGTGGTAGGTAGTATTTCCATTTACAGCTAAACTGAGGCTTAAAATTACTGTCACCTGAAGTTGGCACTAAGGCCAAGATTTGAATCCTGATCTGTTTCCAGAGCTACTTCCTAATTCTGGGGATGGGAGATTAATCTCTGTGAGAAGCCGTCATCTGTGAGTTGCATTGCTTTAAGGGGAGCACATATTAAAGAAATAAGCAATCAGTAGATAAAAAAGTTTTCTGAAAATCAGTTTACCTAACTACCCCAAAGATTTGCAAATCTCTTTTATTATTAGAATGAATGAAAGATACTTAATTCTTCAGTCACTAGTGAGTTAAAAATGGTTTATGAATAGTAAACAAGGTGTAAGTGGTAACTTTCTATAAAAAGAGGTGTGGAACCTCTGAGTGTGAGAACAGAGTGCACAGTACATTTAGCCTGACACTGTTCCTGTACTTCCTGTGATCTTTGCCTCTTTGAGACTGTCTTCATTTTGTACCCTCTCCCACTTTCCACAAACCCCCAAGCACACTTTTGAATTAGACTGTACCAGTATGCTGAGCACTTTTTCAGAAAGAAACTTGACTATGGTAGTAACTGCCATTTATGTAACGCTTACCATGCTATTATTACTTGGTGCATGTATATATTATTTGATTTGATTGTTGGTAACCCAGTAAGGTAGGTAGATTTTGAGGATTAGGGAACATTTTTCAGATGAAGAAATTGGCAGAATTTTACACATCACACAGCTTTAAAGGGAACTGAGATCGGGACCTGGTATGTCTGACTCTAGTGGTGTGTCTTGCATCTCTCGTTCAGCAAGTTCCCTGCACGTAAGAACATGTTCAGTTTCAAGGAGTTTGGGTACCGCACCGATCTCAGAGTTAAGATTACACCATTTTGTCGTGCAGCAGAGGTTTCTGTAGGATGCCAGTGTCTGGAGAACAGACATCCCCATGAATACTGTTCTCATCCACCCCCCACTCCCAAAAGCATCAATATTGAAGGTGCCATGTTAGAGACCATTACTTTATAAACACTAAAGAAATCTACTTAGTCCTTTTTATTTTCTTTTTATGGCTCTAAAGAGAACTTTTCAAACTTTTATCATTTATCCTCATGCTTTTTCCATAGCCTTTATTTACCAGGTTCCTAAGGTTACTCCCTGGAGTTTTCAGCTTCTTTCTCATTTTTCTCTGCTTTTCCCTTTTACACAGCTTGGCAAAAGCTTAAGAAAGGATACCGGCACTCAGTGTACATTTTCACATACAAGCAATCAGAATCTTGGTGATTACCTCTTTCTCTCAGACAGGAGTAATGTTCTCAAAGTAGAACACCTCCTCATTTCCTTTCCAATATTTGCTTAGATTTTGTGGTCAGTGATTGATTTTATAATGAGCACTGAGGAAGGGAACTCTTGGCAACTTCCATAACCCAGTGGTTTTTGTTTTTGTATGTATTTGATTTTTTTAATTGGTACTATATTCATAAAGAATAATTCAAAAGGTACAAAAGATACTTGTAGAGTCTCCATCATATCCTACTTTCTACCCCACAATGACTCATCTCCCCAATACAAAAGCAACTAGTTTATTAGTTTCTTATATACCCGTCCAAGTAACAATCCCCAGAGATGTCTCAGAACATAACTTTTAAAATATATCAGAATAGAGCTTGTAATAGAGCAGTAATCCCTTCTGGTAAGAAAATCTTGCAAGACTATCAAGAATGGCAGATAATTGAAGGATATACATCCATATAGAAAATGTTACGTTTTTAAAACTCAACCTCTCTGTTTTGCCTATCTGCTAAAAGGGACGATCAAATTCTAACCATTAGCCAAAAGGGCATGCAAAATAATTCCAGAACTCAACCTACTCTTTTGTGTAACGAAAATAGACTTTAGGTTTTTTATTGATATAATTGACATATCATTGTATATGTTTCAGATGTACAGTATAATGATCTGATACAAATACTATGTCACAAATTTTTACCACAAAGAGGTTAGTACAAGCTAAGCTAATACTACTTTGTCTCCCTTACTTTGTTATGCAGAAAACTTCAAACTCTTGCAGCAACTTTCAGGTCTATAATACAGTAGATGTTGGTTGAAAGGTATAAACTTACAGTTCTGAGATGAATAAGATTCAGAGACCTTTGGTATAGCTTGGTGATTGTAATGAAAATGCTCTACTGAGTTCATTTTCATGTGTGGTGTAATTTAGGGGTTCAGTTTCATTTTGCCAGGGTCCCTCTGAGGAACTTTGTAGAATCTTCTTCAGAGTGGTCCTCCTTAGGGATAGACTAAGGAGTGTTTATCCAGCCATCTCAGAAGTTTCAGAGTCCCGGGGCTGGCAGTTAAAAACAGAGTCACAGACTAACTTGCCTTCGCACTTTCTGCCTTGAGTCTGAAATTGTGGTTGCCTTTTAAAAATAGATATGCAGAGGTGATCTGCTGGTAGTGGTGTTTTAGAAATCATAAAGCTTTCAACAGTCTGCTCAGTATAAATTGGAATGCCTGGGGTAGGGGGAGGACAGATAATAGGAAACTTTAGTAATTGATGTGTGAGGTGCTAAGGATTTGGAGGTGGTGTTAGTGGAAATAGAAAATAAAGAAGCTAATCAGCATTTTATTTTTTATAGATTTTATTTATGCATACAAGTACTGGGATCTAGGCCAAAAAGTATTGGGGGTGAGAAGATTCACCAGAGACAGAGTGGGGAGCAGAGCAGGTAGATCCACTGAAACACAGTGCTGAGGGAAGCAATAGGCAAGATAGGAGAGGTCTGCTGCACCATGTGGGTCAGCTCCTGGCTGGGGATTGAACACATGCTGCAGTGGCTGCAGATAGGTTCATAGTGCTGAGACTTAATCCCTTGCACTACAAGGGAGGCCCTAATCAGCATTTTTTTTAAGACTTATTTATTTATGCATACAAGAGCTGGGGTACAGGCCCATGGAAGGTAAGAGGCTCTACCAGAGACAGAGTGGGGAGCAGAACAGGCAGACTGACTGAAACACACTGCTGAGGGGAGCAGTGGGAGAGGCAGGAGATGTCTGCTAAGCCATGTGGGTCCCTGGCTGGTGGAAGAGATTGAACTCATGCTGCAGAGGCTGCGGGTTGCTTCATAGTACATTGCTTAACCCACTGTGCCACCAGGGAGGCCCCATAATTAGCATTTAAAGGAAGAAATAATGTGCCCCATTTGTGTGTATTAAACAAGGCTGAGTTGGCACAGCTGATGAAAGATTTCTAGCCTAGAAAAAAAGTAGTGTTGGGGCCTCCCTGGTGGCCTAGGGGTTAAGTCTCAGCACCAAGGCAACCACCACTGGCAGCCTGAGTTGACCTATATGGCGCAGCAGACCTCTCGTCACACCCGCTGCTCCCCTAAGCCTTGTATTTCAGTAAATCTGCCTTCTCTGCTCTCCCTGTGTCTCCCGTAAATCCTCTCACCACCACCACCACCCCCATCCTTGGACCTCTGGCCTATACCCTAGTTCTTCTACGTAAAAATAAATAAAATCTTAAAGATAGGTAGTGTTAATGGACACGTTGGCTCCCCCATGTTTTCTTTTTTCTGTTTTTAATTTTGAAGTAACATTTCATTAAAACAGACTTTACATTGCATTAAAATCATCATGTGTGTATACATCAGTTCACTATTAATAGTCCAATTCTACCTGAAAGAAATTCCTCATCTTTTTATTGAGGTGTAACACAATATATAATGGAAAATGTGGATGGAACCCATCACAGATTTGTGTGGTATCCTTGTGCAGGGGGTATGCTGACCTCTCTCTTTCCAGTTTTAGTGTATGTGTTCTGGAAGCAAACACTGTCTATTGTTATTTCATATAATCCTTGGAGCTCTGATGGGATTATTTCGCCCTCTGTATGAGGGCGTGAAACTCACTGAGGCCTTCCTGTGATTAGACACCAGGTGCTAAATGACAGAGTCAAGAGTTAGTGAATTTAAAGCTAATATGCTCTTTCTGTAACTTCCCTCTTGTTTTATAATTCTTTTCCCTATGATTTGGAATTAGTCACATACAGGTTAATAGAACAGAATTGAAGGAACTTTCCTCATAAGCCAATTTGCACTTAATGTCTTACTTCTGACTCTGGGAAGGCTGAAGAGTGTCCGCTGCTCTGATGCCAATCTTTAAGCTGTCTTATCATTTTATGTTGTGTGGCAAGCTGTAATCGTCCTGCACAGTTCCTGTCCTTTTTCCCCCTTGCCTATTTTCTTCTTCCTCTTCCTACCTCAACTCTTACGACACTCCAGTTTTGGGAGCTGCTAAAACATTTCCTTGTGGACAGGCAAATGGAAAGGCTTCCCACTGGTGTTGGTGAAGCAGTTTTGAGGATGTTCGAGTTAGGATGAGGAACATGAGGATGGCAAGAAAGACATCTGGACAGTGTATTGATACCCGCCAACACTGAGCTTATTTTAGTTATCAGGGAAGCATGAAGAAAATAAGAATAAAAATTTTGATGATAAAAACAGAAAATGACCTTAACGTCAGAAGTAATCATCATTTGTATTAGTAAACGTTGGATTAATTTGTCTTTTATATCTCAGTCATGATCGTTTATGTTATGTAGCTCAAATTTTGATACACAGTAAGGACTAGAAAGAAATGTTCTGGTGAAAGAGTAGAAGAAAAAAATTAAATGGGTAGGAGATGGGTCTCTAAAATGCAGTCATCAAACAAGCAAAAAGAAATATGAAGCTGACTTTGTGCTGTCTGCCAGCATAGTTAAAAATCTGATACACATGGGCACCTTTGAGTCACTAAATGTTTTGACTACAGATAGTTTTTCGATTACATGAAATTGTTACTGAAGCTCTTGAGTTTGTCCAAAAGATTACATGGTTTATTAGTCAAGGGTTATACAGCAAACAGCCAGAGAATCTCAGCAGTGTTAACAGTGAACGTGGATTTCTCATAAAATTGTGATTTCACAATTGACATCACATTTAAGATTGCAGGAGCCAAACTTAACTCTGGTTGCCACTTAGGCCAGCAGAATCATGGCTCTGTTCCCCCTGCTGCTCCTTTCCCGGGAACATGCTTGCCACTGCAGATTCTCGCCTTGACAATGACAGAAGACAGGAGGGCAAGGCCAGTTCCCACAAGTACTTTTGAAGCCATTCGTCACGTCACATCCACATGTGTTTCTTGGTCAAAGCAATTCTCATGGCCAATCCGGAAGTCTTGGGATAGGGAAGTACACTCTGCCCACAAGTGGTGGCCAATGTGCCTGGACCATGATCTGCCACATGTGGGCAATAGTCTTAAGCTCTAAAGTTTTAGTTTTAAAGAGATAAGTAGTCATTCTGATTGTTATTTAGTTGTCTTTTAAAATACATGTTTTATGTATTATTTTATCTGTTAGATAGAAAACAAGTCAGTAAACTGTAGGGAAAAAAAGAAAAAGTTTCTTCTGAAAGTTAGTACCAAGTTGGAAGAACCAAACTTGACCTCTATTTATTCTGAAATTGGCAAGGACGAAGAGATTCTAGATGAACGGGGCTATCCAGAGCATGTCTCCAGAGAGTAAGCACAAGACAATGCCGTGATAGTCAAGCAGCATTTTTGTTGAGTTTTGGTCCATTAGAGATTAGAAATTCAAAAAGAAAACCAAAAACTGTTCATTTACCTGAGAATAGTTTGAGAAGAGTTAACATCAAATACGGTACTCTGCTTATAAGTGAGTACCTTTGCTGCACAGAAGGGGACCTTCTGATTTCATACACTTGTGTTTTGGGATTTGGGTTAGTATCACTTCATCTTTGATACGATCTGACGTTGATTGTACTAATAATGCTTTTAGACATATAGGACTGGTTCCAGATTTGCCAAGTAAGTGGTATTGTGTGAAGTCTCTGCAGCTCACTGGCTGGGCTTTCCCTGCCAGCTTCCTTTCACCTTTGCTGCTGTATTTACATTTCATTTCACTATCGATAACCTCAACAAAAAGCAGATTACTGAAGTCATAGCGTGAGGTTTTTTATTTTAGCAACATAAGTCTTTTTACAAATATATCTTCTGGGATTCCACTTTTCTCCTACTTATCTTGCTTTTATATTTGTGAGTCAAAACACCCTTTGGAGTATTTTTAGGTGTTTTTTTTTGTTCATGAGAGTAGTAGTCCTAAGTGAAGATGTTCTGATGAGTATTGATTAGTAGAAGACCTATGTTTGGAGGCGTAAAATAGGAAAAAATGTACACGTTATGGAAGGATATGTTTAATAAAGCATAACTTGTCTTCCTTGCGTATGACCTGGGGCATACTAATTTCTGTAAGCCAGTTTTCTCATCTGTGTGGTAATAATGGCAATAATGATAATACCACGTTCTTTAAGAAGTGTTAGAATTAAATATTCTAAGTTAAACACAGAACTTGTACTTAATAAGTTTTTAAAATGTTAGTTAGCTGTTGTGTTTGTTTTTAATTAATTCTCTGCTCGGTGACAAGCATGTAGAACCAGAGATAAGGTAAAGAAGCCTCTACCCCAGAGGAGCACTCAGTTGATGCAGGATTTGGACAACTACATCAGAAAAGTAAAATAATGTGAGAGTTGAGTACTAATACAGAAATACCGACACCATGAAAACTTTAAGGTAGAACAAGCAGCTGACCCAGATAGACTTTGAGGAGGAAGACGGTACATCTGATCTAAAACCTGTGGAAGAGTAAAGATGGGGAATTAAGAGCATTTAATAAAAATTAAACACATGCAAAGGCATGGAGGTGAGAGTTTGGTGGAATTCTAGGGTATTAGAAGTAATGCAGTATAAGGAGAGTATAGAATATGAACAAGGATGGTGCTGGAGAAGCTGGCAGGGACTGTATCATCAAAGTAGCACTTCTGTTTTATCTTGAGGTCATTTGTGAGCTATTGAGTGATTTGTTACAGAGGTATATATGTAATTTAATTTTCATTTCACTTCAGATTTTCATTATGGATTTGGAAGGAAGACTGGAAATGGGAATTTTTTTTAGGCTATTTCATTAAGTAGCAAGGAAGGATCAGATTCTGAAACAGGTGGCAGTGAAGGGAATGGATTTAAATAAGATGAGAGAGTCTCACTGGTGGCACAAGAGGTTAATTCTCAACACTGTGAAGCTATTAGCAGCCACTGCAGCATGAGTTCAGTTTCCAAACGGGGACATGGCGCAGCAGACCTCTCCTGCCTCGCCCGCTGCTCCCCTCAGCGGTATAGTTCAGTCGGTCTGCCTGTTCTGCTCCCCACTCTGTCTCTGGTGAGTCCTCTCACCACCTGCACCCCAGCTCTTATATGCATAAGTGAAATAAATATTTTTTTAAAATGTTAAGGTGAGAATGAACAGCATTTCGTGGTAGGTCAGATATGGATTTCAGGAGACAAATCAATAACAGCGCTGAGATTTTTGGCTCTTGGTGACTGGGTAGATGAGATATCCTCTACAACGAGTTGAGAAGAGAGCTAGATTTCAGATGAAACTCACTCACTTTTGGATTTAAGATATCTGCAGAATATTCATGTGGAACTCTTCCATGAGAAGTTTAAGGTTAAGCCCAGGAGAGAGCTCCAAGCTGGAACTCAGGTTTGCCACTCATAAGGACGCAACAGGAGTTAAGGTGATGGGGCCAAAGTGCCATCCAGGAAAGCTGTGTGTTCACAGCTCTTGGCAGGTAGGCATTCCCACATATTTAAGCAAATGAAGTGCCAGTGATAGTCTCATTTAAATCTGTAACAACCTTGGGTTAGGAATATAATCCCAGTTTTACAAATGAGGCTATTTCAGGCTTGAAGAGGTTAAGTGATATGCCCAAAGTGGTTTTGCTGCGAAATGACCAAGCTGGGATTTCAAGTCCAATCTTTCAAAACCCACTTTTTCCTACCATGTCTCATTTCTTTGTAAACCTAAAAAGTTTAATATATGACATTATCTTTCATTCTTCCACCACCACCACCCCCCTTTTCTTTTTTACCTGTACCAGTAACCTAATTTAGCAGAATTTTAAGTAATTTTTAAATAACCACATTTTCTCTGATTTTCCCCTGCCTCATTCCCAAACACACCTATTAGATTGCCTTTCCCAACAGATTGGCTCATCCCTTTCACCTCTACTCCAATGTCTGCTTGAAGTAACGTGCTGACAGAGTCCTCCATGGCTCCTGGGTGAGGCCTGTCCCCCAAGTTTGGCATTCAGGATTCACCATAAAGTCTGAGACCTGTTCAGAACTTGTCCGTGTTTCACATGTCTCATCAGCACACTCATGTCCTTGGATGTCGTTTACTTGCAGATTTTCTTCACTTGCAATGAAGGACCCATTTTAATGCTTAGATTGAATAATCTTTAGACTATTCAGATTAAATGGCTCTGTTACCAATTTTGCAAAGACTGTCTTTGTGATACAAGCAGCTTGGATATTGTCCGACCTTGGTTCCACACCCAGGGTGAGCCCGTAAGGTTCCCTCTCCATACCTAGGCTTTTGATTGGTGCACCCACCTCTCTCCCTAACATGATGAGTTACGTTCCCACATTTTCTAGAGTGGCCCTTCTTTTGAGGCGTGCAGAGGAATTCTGATTGTTAGAGATTTCTTAATTTTGAGTCAAAATCTTCCTTCTTTTAACATCCATTTGTTTCCCAGGATCTGCCCTTGGAACCACAGAGAAATCAACCATTTCTCCTCTTCCTCATGATGGTACATCAGACACTTGGTGATAGCTATTAGGTCTCTCCAGTTTTCTTTTAAGTTAAGTCAGATAATCTTGCCTTCTCAGAACTTTTCTCCTGTGACAAGTCTCAAACTCTCTACTGTCCTTTTGACCTTTTCTGCAAATTCCAGAGTTGTGTCCATGCCTCATAGAAACACAGGGCCCAGATCAGAGCACAGCACCCTGGGAGGGCAATGCAGCATTGTTCCTGTGACTAGGACTCTGTGCTCCTATCTGAAGAGCTTGAGCTTTCTTCAGCCTTACAGCAGTCTTGTCGCATTCTGCATTCATTCAGTTAAAACGACCAGGGGTTGTTCACAGGTGGCAGTTAAGCTGCTCTGCCCTCTTTTCTACTGTGCAGGTTTTCTTTTATGTAAACGTAGAACTTACCTGATTTTCCTAGCTGTAGTTCATCTTCATTTCACCCATCTTTTTAGTCAGTCAGGTATGGTTCTGTTATCCAGCATGCTTTCACTGTGTTTCTAGTTTTAGGTCATTTGGAAACTCTGAAACACACTTTCCACCTCTTCCTTCAAGTTCTTGATGCACAAACATACCATACCGCACCCAAGCCGATGCATTCATCATTGCTACTACCAGATGGTTTGGGGGACCACTGTTTTGTCACCATCTGTAGCTCTCTGGCTTACTGCAGAGATTTCCTTTGTACAGTCTGCAAATTTTTATTCAGCTCCTACCATATGCAAGAAAGGGCTAGAGATCCTATGCAGACAGCAGTCCCTGTTCTGTGAGTAACAGTCTAGATATACCAGGAAGTGTTTTGTTACATGTTTTACAAAAATCAGGTTGCATAATTTTCTGATAAGAGTATCTTTTCTGCTATCATGTGAGAAAAGAAAAAGCGGCATTACTTTTTTACAGGTAGTATTGGTTACCAATGATCTTGTTACATCACCTGAAAGTGGAATTTACCCCCTTTCTCATTTCATCTTTCATGGTTTCCCAGTTACTGAAATTTGGGGGCCTCTGGAGTCAACCATGTCCTCTCTAATGGCTGTATCTTTTCAGTCTCCAAGATCACTAGAGAGCAGCCTGTGTAGACACATTTTTTTGTTGTTGGCCGTGATATTTAACGCCTCTCTATTTTTGCATATTATCAAGGTCCTTTTTTTATTTTATAAGAAACTTAGTTATGAAGAATTCAGTTGGAGTGGCCTTTTTCCCTTCCATTCTTTGGCACTGTATTTTATCTTTATATTTTGAAATGGTCTCTCCCAGGAAATAGCTGGCTGTCCTCAAATTTTCTTCTTTTTGAGCTCTTAGGGTGCTGTAATTGCTTTCCCCAGGACCTGATTCTTTTCACATAAACCACTTATTTCTTTTCCACTAACTAGAATTAATGCCAACTGTGCATAAAGCTGTACTAGCTTGTCTGTATCCAGAGGAATTAAACTATCAACAATGTAAAGGGGTTTTTTGGTTTTGTTTTAATACGAAAAATAAGGAGGACACATCATCATAGTTTATAGAAGATGCCCACCTGTCTTCTCAGGTGTGGATTCTTTGATCAGTCAAGTGTCATCTAGATCCTTCCTCTGACCAATTACCAAGTTCACATTTCTCCCCACTCTTCTTTCCCCTGTGGCCCATGCTCTCCACTGTAGTGTCTTACTCAAATTGTTGGTTTTCACACATAAATACTTATTTTCTTAAGCAATTATGAGGATTCTACCTTTTCCTGTGGATCTATCTCTGGAACAGCAAATTTCCCATAGGTATCATGGTCTGTTGTTACTTTCTGTTACTCTGTCCCACCAGGTCTTGGTGATTTCCATGAGATTTTATTTATCTCCTTCAGTTTTGTTTTGTTTTTACTATTGCTACATTTAAGTATAGTACCTAACACACTAATGTTCACTAAGTGGTATTTATGCTTAATCTGAAGAAGTATTTGCCTTCTCTTTTAGGCTGTGAGGATATCATTGCTGAGAGCATCTCTTTAGATACCTTAATTGCCATCCTCAAGTGGAGCTCGCACCCATATGGCTCTAAATGGGTGCACCGACAAGCTTTACATTTCCTCTGTGAGGAATTTTCCCAGGTCATGACTTCGGATGTTTTTTATGAACTCAGCAAAGACCATCTGCTTACTGCTATCCAGTCTGACTACCTACAGGTAATCCTTTATGCACCTCAGAAATTCATTGTCATTCATATGTACCTCAGGAAACCCATCTGTGCTCTATTGTTCTCCCATCCACAGTGATCCAGCCCCCTCCCACCCATGCTCTCTTCAGATTTGTACAACAGAGGCTTCTGGTTCTCTGGCCCTTCATGCACACTGCTGCTGTGACTCAACATTGTAAACAAGCCAGGTCCTAACCTGTGTCACCAGAGAAGTTAAGGCAGTAGGCACAGTCAGAAGCACATCCCACAGTCGTTTTCTTGACTTCCGTTATTAATAGATTCACTCACAGTTTATTATTTTTGGTAGGGTATCAGATACTAGACTGTAGACAGTAACTTTAGCAGCACAAAAAATAGTATTCAATTTCTGATCAACTCAGAAATTGTAAATAGCTCAGTATATGTGTCCTACAAGCTATAACTAGGTCTTCAACTCCTTATTTTTAATCAGAAGTTGTTTTTTAGCAAATTTTGCGTCCTCATGTGAGTCTGATTTGGTAGTTTAACAGTAAGTTTAAAATACTGCAAAAAGTGCTTTCAGGTAAAGTATGTTTAAGCTGAATTGTGTTTTGGAATTGACTGTATGAATATTATGCTGAACTATTCAAACAGTAGTTTGAATGACATAAGGACATGAACCCATTGAATCATTTCCTACTTCTTTGTATTTGTACTAGAATAGTTACAGAAGACTTTCATCTCAGAAATGCGGTGAAGAATTAAATGATGCACTTAATATCTGTGCTTTTCCTGTGCTTTGATTACAGTACCAATGTTGTCATAATTGGATTTGATTTACTGAGGATTTTTGTTCATTAACCGTGTCTCACTGTCCTGCTCCAGACTGTGTGCATTATGGGAGTTAGGTTTTGTCTGTTTTCTTGAATTGTCTTTAGAAGCTTTAAGTTTGTCCTTAGAAAGTAAAAAGCTTGGAGAAGAGCCTAGATTTGCTCTAAGATTTATAAAGTGCAAAAGAATTGAGGAGCGCATTGCCATTTCGTAGACGGTGTTTGAATGGCCCTTCACCACTTGGTAGCACACCAGGAAATTGTAGTCTCTTTTGCCAAAACATGTTACCAGCGTATTTTTGTCTGTTTCTGAAGGAGACAGTAGTCTCTGTATCTCTAAATTTTTACTTTGATTTAGTTATCCCCATCTTCTCCCCAAAAGAACTTAAGGTAGCTGTAGAGACCAGATAGATATAGTAAGATAAAATAAATAGATGAAGAGAACCTGATAATGAAAAAATAAAGATGGAAGTTAAGAATAAATGTTACTCGCAGTCAGGAGTGAGGTTACTGAATAAAACGTATGTAATTCATTCTTGTGTGATTGTTGTTGATGGACCACAGCTTTAATTTTAACAGTTCTAACAGCCACACAGTGAACCTGGTAATTTGTATTTGGCACTTACATTATGACCTAGGAAGAGTCAAAAATGAAATTAATCATCTATTTCAATAAAATAAATATAAACCTGTTTTTATTATAGGCAAGTGAACAAGATATCCTTAAATATCTGATTAAGTGGGGCGAGCATCAGTTGATGAAAAGGATAGCAGACAGAGGTAAGCTCAAAAACAGCTTGTGCTCCTAGTCCTTCCCAAAGGCTTATTGAAATGCACACCGCACATAAGTCTTGACAACGACTGGTAGAGCCTGGTCATAGAAATAGAAATTTTTACAGTTGGCAAGATCCTCTATTGGAGAGAATATGTTTGAAATAAATATACCAGAAAATTTCATTTTATACCTTTAGTAGGATACTTTCAGTGTTCTCTTTATAAGTGCATAAATATATGTTGACTCATTTATGAAAGTCTTCATGTGAAATTTTTCAAATAATGATTCAAGTTCTATGAGAGCACACTGTTGATGGAAATGCCCTACAAAAGATAGTGGCCTTGTGCCCACGCCATGTGCTGTGCGGAAGCCACTGGCCCTTACGTTTCAGAATGCTGAAAATGTAAAACGGTCAGTTTCGTTATCTGAGTTTTACCTTGATTTTAAAATAAATGACTGCACCCCCAAAAGCTTATTTGTTGTTTGTTTTTAAATTTTGTGAAAGATAAAGGAGAAATAATACTTTTGAATGACTTCCAATGGGATTTACTGCAGATGTGATGGAAGCAGCTTATGTAGGAAGTAGGCTTTTAACTTTGGCAGCTTCTGAGTCGGATTCAGTATCAGTGTTTATTTATGTCTATGGTTAGTCTGCCCGCCTGTGTGCCTTTCTTCATAGAATATTATGTTCTTGTATATAACAAAGCCAAATAAAAATGTTTTAATTAGAAAGTTAAATACAGGGCCTCCCTGGTGGTGCAGGGGTTAAAGACACAGCACTATCAAGCTGTCCGCAGCCACTGAGGCACCACTTAGATCCCTCGCAAGCCAGAGAGCTAGCCTACAGGGCACAGCAGACCTCTTCTGTTTTGCCTGCTGCCCCCCTCAGCAGTGGATTTCAGTCAATCTGCCTGTTCTGCTCCCTACTCTGTCTCTGGTGAGTCCTCTCACCCTCTGCACCTCTGGCCTGCACCCCAGCTCTTGTATGCATAAATAAGTATATCTTTAAAAAAAACAGAAATACATAAAATAAGGTTATTATGTCTTACTCAGTTGATAAAAATGTGACTAGTGGCTCTTAGAAACCTAACCATGTGTTTCCCTTAGGAGCAATGGCTCGTATTCGCTAAATTGAAGTGATATTACAGAGCAGAACTATCCCAAATAACAAGAATTAATTAGACTTGTTCACTGATGTAAGGGTAACGTAATGATAAATGATATCTGTTTTGGACAGACGACCGTACTTGAGAAGATTTCACTTAAAACAATAGTTTTCAGATTTAGTGAACATGGATTGCTCTTCCACAGAGATGAGAAGGAAGATAAGTGAACCAGCTCTCACCTTGTTTCAGTTACCTATGTTTATAAGGATTCTCCCTGAGCTGTTACACATTTGGGGATTTGATGTAAGAATTTGTTTGAAAACAAGATGCCACTACTTTAGGGGGAAATTTTTTTGTTTAATGTCTTGTTAAGTATGGAATCGGTTCTTAGTAAGGTAGGAGTAAAATCTTTTTCTATATACTTGAATGATTTTCTTTTGAGTGATTCCAAGAAAAAACTTAATTTCTCAAAAATAGTACCTCTCTCTATTTCTCTGTCTGTCACATGGTTTAAGGGAAATGCCAGTTTGCCTATAGAGTATTAGTTTAAAAAAAGTTCGGCATTTGTATTTGTGAATGATAAAGATCTTATTTTAAGAAAAAAAAAACCCGCAATCCTCAAGATTAAAGGCATGATTAAAGATTTCCAAACTTTCATCATTTTTTTTTTGTTATCTCACTGTCATAAATATATGTGTACTTCAAATACCCCTTCACTAATAGCTTGTTCTCTGCTTTGGACAATGGAAATACATTTTAGAGCTTAGCTTTACACAGTAACGTTCCCATATGATGAAGTTTGGGAGGCTGTCATAAAAGCTTTAGTGGCAGTGCTCACTGGGTTTTGCTGTTCCAGATACCGAGTTGTTACTACCTTGTGATGCTGCTGTTAAAGGTATGGCAGCCTCGTGAGCATCCTCACTACCTACCGGAGCCAGAAATAGCATTTGGCCTGTGATGCCCTCATTGTACTGATAACTGTTCCCAAAAGTGAGAAATACTAAGAAAAAGCTCTAGGTTAGACTAGATTTCAGTCAATTGTCATCTTTTCTTCTTTGAATTAGTACTGGGAAAGAATCCTTTATTCTTTAGTGTGGAACAATCATAAAGAATGTTGTTGTACTGTCGATACCATGCTTTCTCTTTGTTCACAAGCATCTCTATTAAGTAAACTTGAGACATAAAAAGTATTTATAACCCTTTTTAAAGCAGATGTTCATAAGTGTGAAGAGTATTACTGAAAGTATATGGAGAAGAAAGAAACTTCCTTAGGGAATTTGGACTTGGTAGACTTAACATTTTCTGTCTCATAGAGCCGAACTTACTGAGTGGCACTGCTCACAGTGTGAACAAAAGAGGTGTGAAAAGGCGAGATCTGGACGTTGAAGAGCTAAGAGAGATTCTTTCTTCTCTTTTACCTTTCGTGCGAATTGACCACATCTTACCAATAAACAGTGAAGTCCTAGGTGAAACAGTAAGTGTCTTTCTTTATTTCATTGTAAATACTTTCTGTAATTTACAGAATGTTGTGAATCTATAAATTCCATGAGGACAGAGGCAGATGTCTGTTCTGTATCAGATTGTGATCCCAGCGTCTGGCACATGACACAAATATTTGTTTAGTGGATGAGAGTTACATGAGTCTCACTTTTCTGGAGGATGGTTTCTAGGGGAGTTGATTCAGCCATTTATCAGTGTAGATTCTTACTCACAAAGGAAAAGGTAGAATTACCTTTGGAAACCATTCAAGAACACCAATAAATTAGAACAGGAGAGAGGTATATTTGTTCAGTGTAAAAAAGGAAGAATTAATTTTAAGGAAAACTTTTAAGCAAAAATAATTGCTCGTATTAGTGTTATAAAAATTTCTTTGCAGATTAGTTTATAACTTTATTCTTTAACACACCATGATGGGTTTTTCAGTTGCACAGAAACATAAAAGTTTAATGTTTGGAATCAGGAAAAGACTGGTAAGAACTTTTTTCAAGTTCTTCAAAAAGAACATAATAAGGGCCTCCCTGGTGGCGCAAGGGGTTGAGCACCACAGTGTGGGAGCTTCCACAACCACTGCGGCACAAGTTTGATCCTCAGCCAGGGAGCTGATCCATGTGGTGCAGCAGACCTCTCCTGTCTCGCCCACTGCTCCCCTCAGCAGTATGTTTCACTTGATCTGCCTGTTCTGTTCCCCACTCTGTCTCTGGTGAATCCTCTCACCCTCCTCCCACCACCTCCGGCCTGTATCCCCCCAGCTCTTGTATACATAAGTAAATAAAATCTTTTTTTTTAAAAAAAAGAATGGAAGAAGGATAACTTCCATAATATAAAATATATTTTAAAGTGCTATTTAATCTGTGATACTAGCATAACAGACAAGACAAAAACCCAGAAAAAGATTCTATTAATGTAAAAATTAAACATACATTAACATGTTATTACAAATCATTATAGTCCTCTAGTGAATGGTGGTGGGGGAGGAAAGACATGTTGTAAGTTAAATCCTTATTTCACTTGCATACAAATTAAATCCCTGTTAGACTGAAGAATTAAATATTAAATTGAATGTGGAAATGCTAGAAGAAAACAAATATTTATGGACTTGCTGATTAGAAATAATGCCCAGTCTCACTAATAATCAAACATACCCCAAAAAAGCAAAATAAAGTGGTAATTTATCATTTATTACCCATTAATCAGTAATTTTAAAAATAATAATACTGCCCCATTGGAGTAAGATAGCTGATATTTTGGTAACATTGTCATTAAATATTTGGAATAATGAGGAAAATAAAAGTAAATTATGACAGTTATTCACCACAGTATTTTGCTACCCTAAAAAGTGGTTATAAAGACTAAAAATTGCAACATGGAAAATGCTGATGAAATATAACTTTCAAAAGGATACAGAATATGTAGATACATGTATTCTAAAATTCAATATATAAAAATTAATTTGAAGAAGACTATAAGAAAAATGCATCAACATTATTACATTTGTAGATTAGAATTATAAGGATTTTTTCTTTTTTAAATAATATGTAACATTAATTAAAAACAATTTTAACTAATGCAGCAGTTAGACATTTATTGTATTTAATAGTAGTATTGGAGAAACTGGTTCTGTTTAAAATTTGAGGCTTAAACCAAATTCTGAGTTTGGTTTAGAAAAATATTTTAGAATTTGTTTGGTGGACTTAGAAAATATTTACCTCTACTCTTAATTCCTTTCCAAATACATGGTTAGTCCCCAATAAAAGTTTACTAAGAAGGGCCTGACTAAGCCCACTCAGCACTGTGCCACATGCTTTAATCTGCATCACCTTCATTTAATCCTCGCAAGCACCTTATGAGCAGTAGGTTCTTGATTTACATTCTCCTGGTGCAAGCAAGGAAACCGGCCTACCAGGCCAGTTAGCTGTGCAGGGTCCCATCTCCAGGGGCCTCCAGAAGTCCTTATAGCAAGATTGGGGTCAAGGAGGGATGTATGTCACACATGTTTGCGTAAACGTTCGGACCAGGTCTGCCTCCCCTACCGCCCCTGCCCCGTGCAAAAGGCCTTTATCCATTTACTGTAGATAGCAGCCTGGCCCAAGAAGATGTTCTATTTTGGCTTGTGGGGGGTAAGGGGAAGCTGCGTGAGGGTAGAATTAGTTGCTAGATGAGTATGGGGAAATGGAAGTTGGTTTTCATTTGGGAATTCCAAAGGTTAGTCTACTCCATTACATTTTTAATTAATATAGTCCTTATTTAAAAAAAAAAAAAACTCAACTGTTTAAAAGGACAGACCATAGATTTAAAGCAAACAGCAAGAGAGCGGAAGGGGAGGGTCAAAAGAGGGGAGGGGAGAGAACAGGGGCTACGGTGATGGCTCAAGGTGCTGTGGTTAGGAGAACTATGGGGGACGACCTGAGGGGGGAACAATAGTAAAAGAAATAAATATAATTTTTTAAAAAGCCACAACTCCTCTATTTAGAGAAAAGTGGGAAATTATAGTACCTTTTTATTGCTGGATTCTTTATATATTAAACATTTAAAATATTTTCAAATTTCACATACATCCTAAGTTCTAGTTAAAAGGTGAAATCAGGACATTTTGATAGTTATTTTTAAGTTAGTAGCTTATCTTGCTACACAAATCTGTAGTTTATCAAAAAAATAAATTTTTTTCCAAGATGAAAAGAGGCCTGATCAGTACCCCTCCATCAGACATGCTTCCTGCATCAGAAGGTGGAAAGTCGAACGCCTGGTTACGACAAAAGAATGCCGGGATTTATGTCCGTCCTCGTCTGTTCTCTCCCTACGTGGAGGAAGCCAAGGTAATAAAAACCATTTCAAGATACTGGGCTCTTTTCTTATACCAGCCGTAAACACAAAGATATTTACCTTAGTATTATATAAATATTTGGAAGTAACCTCAATGCCCAGTAAAAGGGAAATCAAAGTAAATTCTAGTTCAGTTTCTCAACAGAATAGTTTTCTGAAATGTCTAACTACCAAGTATGTTTGTATAACTTAGGTCATGTTATACTGAATTTTTATCGTTTTAGTTGCCCTGCAAATTAATTTGAATTTTTTTTTCTTTTTAACTGAAATGCTGTGGTTTTGTGATCTGCAAGATGGGGAAAGGATGCTGAAGAAGATTGTATATATTTTGTTTTTCTTTGTAAACTAAAGTAGTGCCACGATTTCTGTAGTATTCTTGTTTTTTTTAATGGCTAATTTTTGGAAATTGTGTTTAGTTTTAGAATAAGTACATAAACAGACAAAAATCTCAGGTCTCTTAAGTAAATAGTTGGCATTATGTATTATAATACAAAGAACTCAGAAAATACAGTAATGTGAGAGTGAAACACTCACTTTTGTTCGCTGGAGTCGGCCGTGAGAACTTTGGTGGTGGCCTTTTGAGGAACTGACAAATCTTTGAAAGTCAGAAGTCATTCAAACTGTATGAAATAAATTAACCAACAGAGCAATATTTGTATTTTTAATTGTTTTCTTTAATATTTTCCGTTTTTATAAAGTTTCTAGTTTAAGATCTATGAAAGGATTTTGGGAAGTTTATTGACTAGGGTGATAGGCTAACTCTTGTTGACTCTTGTTGAGACGTTGACACTTTAAAGGGTTCTAAAACACAAGAAAAGCAGAAAGATTGGGTCTGGTCTTTAAATCTAGGTGCACTGCATAAAGTCTCAAGTAGCTGAGACCTTTACAAAAGGCTAAGTCTAGCGATGAAAGGTCAGTAATCAACTAAACCTCCGGCCCATCCTCTGTCCCAAACAGCAGTGCGCTGATCGAGTAGTCCTTGGAGCGCTTTCCTGTTCCTCAGATCACTGAACATGTACTTACGTAGGTAATTGTTCCTAGTCAGTGTTCATATAGCATGTCATTTTACCCGTGCTGCAGTTGGGAGACAGAGGCTGTTGAATTTGATGTCAATCTTTAGTATTCTATATTTTGAGCATTTGTTGAATCTTATAATTAGCCCATGTAGATATTGTTTTCTTTATACACTTCTGAGTAATTTTATATCCCTCCAAATTTCAAATTCATTAATTAAAACAATCTTGTCAAAAATAATTGTATCTCTTAAAAAATGCTTCAAAGATTCCTTAAAAATTAAAGATGTTGGGTGCTTTCTCCTTTCATCGCTAATTTTAAACTTCATACATTGGAAAGAGGAAATTCTCTTTTTATATGATGGTAATAATCTTTTTACAAATGTGATTTAACAGAGATAAAGGGTTGACCAATTCTGTTAATACTGAATTGTTATTTTAGTCAGTGCTGGACGAGATGATGGTGGAACAAACAGATCTCGTACGTTTGCGCATGGTTAGAATGTCCAACGTGCCAGACACGCTCTACATGGTCAGCAACGCTGTGCCGCAGTGCTGTCACATGATCAGCCACCAGCAGATCAGCAGCAACCAGTCCAGCCCTCCCTCGGTGGTGGCCAATGAAATTCCAGGTAAGACATTTGTATTTAAACGGAGACTCTGATTTTAGATATACCAATATACCTGTAGATATACCAATTCTCTCCCCACATTTTACTACCTTTTACGTATGGTTAGCCTTAAAGAAATACATACTTTCAAGCTAAGTTTTATGTTTTATTTTGCTTTAGCAGATGTGTGCAGTTTTTCAGCTACTGTTTAGTCCAGTGTTTCTCAACCATGGTCTTCTTGGCGTTTAGGAGTAGATTAGCCTCTGTACCTTGTAGTGTCTCTCACTTGCCTGGACTCACTGGGAGCCAATAGCTTGATCACACATACACGACCTCTTGTGACAACCTTTTGGAAACATTTAATACTAATGCTCATCGCTAAGTGTGCCAGTAGAACAAAATCATCTCCTGTTGAGAACCACTGATTTAGAAGAATTCTGATTTTTCATGACCATAGAATATTTTGCATTATAAGACCCTTTGGGGACAGTATTATAAGCGTAACATCATTGAGGCTACATCTGTCCCCCAAAATGTAATCAGGGTCCCAGGATCTGCTCTGTGAATTTTATTATAGTTAAGGCTTTTGTCTTATGACTAAAGAAATTAATCATATACTGTCCTGTCCAAAACTTCTGAGCACTTTAACAGTCTCTGGTCTCAGTTTCTAAGGTGAGAAAATCAATTCTTGATCTGAGCATCAAGAACTTTATAGCTCTTGCCATTTAACACTGATTAAAAAGAATAAGCGAACTAGAATATTACTTCAAATGATGCTATTCACTTTTTGCTTTTTAATGTCTGTTCTAATTAAGGATAAATAAAAGTTATAATGATAGAATTTTTAATTAAGTGCATACATGGGACCATCTGATCAATTGTTGCCATCTCAGACTTAGCCACTACACATTTATTTAAAGTGTGCCTTGGATAATAATACAAAGAAATTTTTCTGTTGCTGATGTGTGTGGATTTTGGAGCTGTGGTAATTAGCACCTTTTTTTATCAGCTTTAGTTAATACAATTGAATAGCAACAAAATTTAATCTTAGAACTGACTCTCAAAAGCCCAAAGACACTTGCAGTTAAATATACTCAAAAAGATGACTTGTCTTTTCTGTTGCTTAACTAATGAGATGTGACCCTGTCTGGTGTCATCTTGATTCTTTCGTCTTCCTTGCCCACCACACTAATGAAAAGCTTGTTGACTTATTGGACATGACAGCTGGGTTCTTATCCTGGTTCTGCCAATTTATTTGTTTGATTCCAACAAACTGCTTCCCTGAGCTTTCATTTCCTTGTCTATGAAATGGGGGTATCTCCTTTCTAAGGTGGTTGTGAAGATTCAAGGAAGTGCCATGGGTACGTGCTTAGGAGTTGCCTGGCACAAAGTAAGCATTCAACAAATGCTTTCCCCAAAATAACAATCAGTGACCACTTGATTCAGTTTGTTTCATAAGTTTATATAGATTTGTGCCCTCTTCCTCAACCCTCTGCCACACACTTAGTCCAGGTTCCTGTCCCTCCCTATAGCCTTTCCAGCCTTACTCCCATTCTGGCCTATATACCAGGAATCAGCAAACTCTTTCTGTGAAGGGCCAGATAGTGGTATTTGAGGCTTTGTGTGCTGTGCACTCTCTACTGCAGCAGTTCAGTCCTGCCAGTTCAGCATGGCTGATAGCTTAACATGTGGGTGTGTCTGTGTGCCAGTAAAACTTGATTTACGAAAACAAGTGGCACACTTGATTATTATTCTGCAAGCCTTTTTGCTGACCCCTGCTTTACCCCACCCTCGGGAGTATAGCTGCCACATCATAGCTCTGATCCCATCCTGCCCCTGCACAGGCATTACCTGTTCTACAAGGGGACCATATAAATTCCTTACTGTGACATACAGGGTCCTTCATAATCTGCCCCAACCCATCTTTCTAACACCTCTCAATCCTCTTCCTCTTTATACCTTTGAACTCTCCGTTATATTAGCTGTGCTGACTTGGGCCAGGTTGTCTCTCACTTGACATTTTTACACATGGCCAGTCCAGCTTGGAAAGCCTTTGCTCTGCTCTTCCTACCTGGGTTTCCCGTGTTCATCAGGGCTTGGGGTTCACCTGTGTAGGAAGCCTTCCCTCCCCTGCCTGCAGTCGGTTCGGGAGCCCCTTCCTCTGAATCCTGTCAGCACCTTTCACGTATTTCTCCTCACAACCATTGATGGCCCTTTACAGGACTGGTTTTCTTAGTTCACGTCACTAAAACCAGAGCTCTTTGAGTGCGCTAATAACTGAGTCCATTCTCTGCTGCATAGTCAGGACTCAAAAAAACACTTAAATTTAAAACACTATGTTTAAAGGACTTACAATATAATAGCATGAGACTCAGAGGGATATCTGCAAGCAAAATTTCATCTAGGCTAAAACTAGAATAATACAGCTTAGGAATTGTTGGGGTGATCAAGAGCCGTTTGGGCCCAGTGACATTTTAATGCCTTGACAAATAACTGGAAGTATATAAATGACTCTGTTGCCAGGAAGCTAAAGTATTCCACAAAAAATGTACAAGGAGATTCCGATACAGAACACATGCTTTTGTTCCCTGTGCTCTGTGGTAGTCTTTTGTGTACTCAGGTATTTTGCCCCCATGCTGTTTTTCTTCCTGCAGTTCCTCGTCTCCTGATTATGAAAGACATGGTGAGACGTCTGCAGGAACTCCGACACACCGAGCAGGTGCAGAGAGCCTACGCCCTGAACTGCGGGGAGGGGGCCACCGTCAGCTATGAGATTCAGATTCGGGTGCTGAGAGAGTTTGGTCTCGCAGATGCTGCTGCAGAGCTCTTGCAGGTAAGAGAAGCTTTCCACCATCTAAATAGGGAGCCTTGATTTTGGTCATCATGCAGGCATCATTTCAGTCATCCCAAGAGCCCTCATAGCATGTGTCTTTTTCTTAGTCCTCACCATTGCACTGCCTCTGGTGTCTTGCGTGACCTGAAGTGCCCATTCCTTCTCCCAACCCCTCCCATGAGGGCTGGGTCTGTCTTCTGGCTCAGCTGCTGATAAGGTAGTAAGCTTTGAACCAGTGACCTAGCAACTCTTGAGCTTCCTTCCGTTCCCTCTCCTGTAAAATGGATTATTGTGGAGGTAGGAGTTGCTGACTATTAACTCACAGCAGCTGTGTCCCTTGCCAGTGGTGATGCTGGAAGTTCATGGTGGTTGTGCCAACAGGGTAAAGAAAGTACAGAATCCTGGTCCTCCATTCATCTCTTCCCTGATCTGGTGGCTACATTTCCAGGGTTGGCCTACTGACATACTACTTCCAGATGTACCTCTCCTCCCCCTTATTTTAAGAAATGTTGGCATGTGGGTTAAACCCTGTGAGCTTAAAAATCAAGGCATGCGTGTTTGGGGTTTTTTTAGATAGCAGAAAAAATAAAACCTCATTTCCAGTAATTATTAGGTACATAAAGCAATAAATAGCATTGGTTTTGAAACAGAGATAAAAGGTATAAAGTACTCTACTTACAGCCACTAAGTCAGAGCCTAAAATAAATAAAATTTCATCTGGTCGAGTGATTGAAGTATTTTCTTGTCACTTAAATGCCCACACTATTAGCCTGAGCGCTGCGCTGTTTGTAGGGAGAGGGCTATTTGTGGGTCTTTGATTTTCAGTTTAGCTAGGGTGTCCATCTCTAAATGGTCTTATTTTCTGCTGAAATATTTGTGTTCTCTTTGCCATTCTACCCTGTATCTCAAATTGTATTAAAGTTTTGTGATTTAAGTATCGCCATATAATGTTTGCTAGAATATTAATCAGTTACTGTAAGGCAAGGAATCATATTGAACACATGCTTTGTCAGAAAATTCTGGGAAGATCCCACTGACAAGCTTTTTCCTCCTTTGTTGTTTAATGGTAATTTAATTTTCTTAACAGAGATGTTCTTGAATTAGGTTTATTGTTACTATCACTATTATTTGCATTAACACGTGGTATCTTGCAAGAGATTACTGGCCGCTTGCTGGAATACTCAGGTAAACGCTGGCTGCAGTCGCTGCCTCAGGCTGTGCGCCTGCACGCTGTCCTAGTGTACTGTTATCAAGGTCGTTTTTTCTTGGTGTGGTTTGCCTTCTGCTCCTGCTAAATGCGGTTTCCTTCAAGGACTCATTTAACTCAGCCTGTAAATTTCCATCCAGGAAATTGTAACAGTGATCTTTTTTGCTTTTAATCCTAGAATCCTCACAAGTTCTTTCCTGATGAACGCTTTGGGGATGAAAGTCCGCTCTTGACACTGAGACAGTCCGGGAGGTGTCGCGTGAACAGTACCCCTACTGCGGAAACCATGTTTACAGATCTGGACTCTTTTGTGGCCTTCCATCCACCCCTGCCACCTCCCCCGCCTCCATACCACCCCCCAGCTACTCCAGTCCATAATCAGCTCAAAGCAGGCTGGAAACAGAGGCCTCCCAGTCAGCATCCTTCACGTTCGTTTTCTTATCCCTGTAATCATTCACTGTTTCACTCCAGAACCGCTCCTAAAGCTGTCCCCCCTCCCGTCTACCTGCCGGGTGTTAAAGCAGCAGCACCTGATTGTACCAACACCACAGGCCTGGGAAGACAGACAGTAGCTGCCGCTGCTGCTGCTGCCTCCTCCACAGCAGTAGCAGCTGAGAAACAAGTAGTAAGTTGGCACTTCAGTAACTTACCTCAAATAAAGTTGGTGGAATGTTTGAAGTGACTCCCCTGGCCCCAAGGGTCCTCTTGGACTCATCAGTGCCCAAAAGTTACTAACAAGCGATGGCATAGGCCTGAGGGACATTGAAAGAGAGAACTGTCTAGTGTAGGTGGACGAGAAAGGACAGAGAAGAGAGACTAGAAGTGCCCTTGGTGGGAGAAGTTAAGTGCCTTTCTTACCTATAAGTTTATTCACAGATTTTGGGGCAAAGGCAAAGTCACTGGATGACACCAGTTTCTTAATGTTCTGTTCAGGCTCATGTCTAGACTCTCTTCCTGATTTCAGCTCAGTTCCACCAAAACACTTTGCACGGCAGGTTACTTATAACTAAGAACACCAGTCAGAACAAGGAGGCAGGAGATGACCCCGTTCAAAAAATGGGCTGAAAAGAGCTTCTCATAGATGTCCCCACTCTTGCCTACTGCCCATGAAAGTACCCCAACTGGGCAGTGGCCAGCGCAAGCAGCTGGTAAATGAAGACAGAATTCTTTGCTTTATTTTGTATTGCATTAGGGATTGAATTTCTGTTTTATATGATACCTTGGGGCAGGGGAAT
Organism: Galemys pyrenaicus; assembly: GCA_019455555.1. NCBI lineage: Eukaryota > Metazoa > Chordata > Mammalia > Eulipotyphla > Talpidae > Galemys > Galemys pyrenaicus. The sequence continues at coordinate 13,614,016 of JAGFMF010011747.1, read as the reverse complement.
GTCATTTTAACATCCTCCTTCTCAGTTACAAGCTATTAGTAGCATTCATTATAGAGGGAATCTTCGTTAAAATATGATTTGGAATCTATGGACTATAGTAGACCTTGGTCTAGTTCAAATTATGTTCTTGCTCACCACACCTTCCTCCCTGCCCTCCCGCTTTCCACCCCCCCAAAAAAGAAACAACAAAGTTTGATAAACCAAATTTCCATCCTATTGGCTCTTGGCTCTACAATTCAAAAGCTTTTGTTTTATATTTTAAATAAAACTCCTTATTTTTTAAAAATTTAATTATTTTTGCATAGAAGAACTGGGGTGTAGGCCAGAGGCACGAGGAGTAAGAAGATTTGTCAGACACGGAGTGGGGTGGGGAGCAGAGCACGAGAATTTACTGAAATATGCTGCTGAGGGGAGCAGTGGGCAGGAGAGGTCTGCTGCACCATGTGGGTCAGCTCCCTGGCTGGTGATCAAATGCAGGTGATAGCACTGAAACTTAATCCCTAGGCCACCCCTTAAATAAAACTCTTTAAAGGTAATTTATTTGATTGCTCATTGCAATCTTGATTGTATTTGTAAACAATTGGAAACAACCTTAATGTGTAACAGTGGGAGAATGGTTAAATAAGTAATGGCTCATTGATGCTGTGTAATACTAGAGTGATTTAACTGGTAACCTCAAAAAAAAATTAGTTACCAAATTATATGTGCGTTACATTTTATTAAAATTAATGTGCAGGGCCTCCCTAGTGGCGCAAGGGGTTAAGACAGCGCTACGAAGCTATCTGCACAGGTTCGAGTCCCAGACACAGAGCTGACCCACATGGTACAGCAGACCTCTCCTACCTCGCCCGCTGCTCCCCTCAGCAGTGTACTTCAGTAGATCTGCCTGTTCTGCTCCCCACTTTTCTCTGGTGAGTCCTCTCACCTCCCATACCTCTGGCCTACACCCCAGGTCTTGTATGCATAAACAAATCAATCTTTAAAAAAAACAAAATGACTGAACATATGGGAAACTTGATCAGAAAGATGGAAGCTTTCTTAAAGAGTCAAAAGGAAATGCTAAAAGTGAAAAATACTATCCGTAAAAGTCTTTGATGGAATTATGATGACACTTATCAGCACTGAGGAAAGAATTACTAAGTTAAATGAAAGTTCAATGAAAATCATCCAAAAAACAAAAAGAAAAAATAGTGTGCAAAGGGAAAAAAGAATGAGGGAAATACCTTGAAAAAATAAAGGTAGGGGGGCTCTGCCTTTGTTTTCTATATTTTTGTCATTCTTACAAATGAGCATGGATTGCTTTTATAATAAGGAGACAAAAGCATCTAACGTCATTCTTACAAAGAGGGACTTTACGGGCCTCTGGTTTAACCCTCCTCCTTCTGTCTCCGCTTGCAGTGTACACCGCCTGTGCTAAATGAGCTAATGCCAGACATCGCCGTGGGCGTGTCCACACTGTCACTCAAGGATAGGATGCTTCCAGAACTTGCTGTCGATACAGAATTAAGCCAGTCAGCGTCTGAAGCAGGGCCAGGGCCTTCCCAGCATCTATCATGTATTCCACAGAGGCACATACACAGCTCTCGAAAGAAACACATGCTGGAGCAAAAAACAGATGCTCGTGAAAATCAGCAGGAATATCCGGATTTCTATGACTTCTCAAATGCTGCGTGCAGACCTTCTACTCCAGCTCCTGGCCGACACAGCCCCTCCCCTTCGCACGGTGGATATCTTGGGCCCGACTTGTATAGCCACAATAAGGCATCACCAAGTGGCTTAAAGTCAGCCTACTTACCTAGCCAGACCTCTCCTAAAAAACAAGAAGAAGGTCGGAGAGAGCATCCACTTTCCCCTGACGGGCATCTGCACAGACAAAAGAAGGAACCGATACGCCTCGATGTCGTTGAGCAACCTCCTCAGCGGTCAGACTTTACTTCGGCGGCCCCAGAAAGTGCTGGCGGTGGTCCAGCCCATGTCAGGGGACGGACAGCAGTAGAAACTGACTTGACTTTTGGGCTGACTCCGAGCAGACCCTCACATTCTGCATGTAGCTCTGAAGCTCCAGAGGAGAGATCCAGTAGAAGAATGGCAGACAGCGAGTCACTGGGCCATGGAGCGCAGCGAAATGCAGAGTTGGAACGGGAAGATTCGATGAGCAGAGGAAGGAGATCACCAAACAAGCCAGACTTCCTCTACAAAAAGTCTGCCCTCTGAGAGTAACCTCCACGTCGTCTGTGCCTGAGATGTGAAACATCCCGTTTTCTGATGTGACCTAACAACTTAGAGACCAGCCTATTGATGCCAGCTGATAACTTAGTTTCACGTTATTTTATTCCAGTTTTTGTATATACATGTTTATTAGACATGGCATGCTAAGAGGGTTATTTTGAATGCTGCATCTGTTTTGTGTTTGAACAATTGTGTGGGGAAACATTTTTAAGAGCAGGCAGGCTGGCACTTTTTTTTTCTCTTAAATGATGGAATTTTTTTGCACTTGTACTTTTATTTTATCTGTATTGATTTTATATCAGTATGTTAAACTTTATTGCCACATTGGAAGGACTGTATTTTCATACTTTTTTGCATTTTACCTTCCATCTCCCAGTTTCCAAGTGCATTGGACTGCACACCTAGATGTATTTTCTTATGGAATAGTTCTGTGTTTATTTTTAATTATAGAAATTCCAAAGAACAGCACATCAAAATGCTCCTCTCTTTTCAGTAATTGTTTTAGTTCAGAAATCTCCCTGCTCAATCTTCATAAATCCAATGTCATTTTTTTAAAATAAGTCTTGGGAGCTGGTCTTCATTCCTCCAGCGGGAGCCCTTCGGGATCTGGTTTTCCAGTTCAGTAAACAGCGGAAAGGAGGCTCCAGCGGCTGCTTTGTTCAAAGCGTGGACACTGTCAGAATCGCTGCAAATTTTGGAGTCAGAAAGCAGTGGAGTCTCGAAGTAGCTTCAGGGTTAGACTGCGGGGTTTCAGATTCTGAGAGTCCCTCCCAGCTGAGAGGGGAAGTGACTGTGCTGCCTTCAGTTGTCTTGCTCTCTGTGGGGGAAGTAATACACAAAAACAAAAGGGCTTCAGTCTTCCGATGTCATTTGGTATTTGTAAGCATATGTTTTCTTTTACATGTTTTTCAGTGTGTCTGGATTTCGGTGTCCTATAAAAAGTTGGATAATGCATAATGCTTTGTCACCAAAAAAGAAAAAGAAACTTTTTTTTTTTTTTTGCAGTGCAACACTACATGTCCTACTTGAACTCCATTGGGGACACTGGTTTGGGATCTGCTGAACCACTGAGCACATGGGATCTTTAGGATTCATTACCTTGGAAGGGCAACGTGTGAGCTAAGGACTGTTTCTTCCTTACTCTCCAATCTCTCCAATGTAAATATATTAGTATTTGAGTTTTTAATCACATCAACATTATTCGAGCACTCACTTTGTATTTTTACACATGCATACACACACAACCGTAGCACTTAGAAGAAAAGAGACTTTCTGAACATTCCCTCGTGTGAAGGGTGTTTGGGCGCCTCTTTCCTATGTATGTGTGTGTGTGTGTGTGTGTGTATTATATATATATATAAAACTGACTATATATATATAATATATATATAACTGAATCGCTCACACTCACTCTGAAAACTATGCAGGGCTAGGCAGCCTTTACAAGCTACCATATAAATGAATTACATGCACTTTTGAGTAAATAGGTTTCTATTGGATGTCAACAGCTCTGATTTCTCCTGAAACTGTAGTTTCTCTTACAGACTTTTCCTACTTTACCCTGTGGATATACACTCAGGAATAATCTGATATTTTGAAAAATCCTAACAGTAGTAGTCTTGAAGATGGGAAGCACGTCAGGTCGCACCCACGGCGGCCGTCCTGCTGCTGCCCGGCGTGGGGCAGGGTGAGCGGCCGCGTGTGGCGGGCCCGGGCTCCAGAGCCACAATCTACTGTAAGTCGGCTGCACATCACCTTTGAGGCTCCTTTTTTTTAAACATAGGAAAACATAGACTCTTCTTTTTTAGGAAGTTTAACTCTATCATAATAGAGGATGGTGTCTTTCGAAGCCAATCTCAGTCTCTACAGAAGCAAGTTGTTCATTCCATCATGCTGCTTAGTGTGTACATGTATCAGCACTGTTGAGAGGTGTTATTTTGATACAGGTTTCTGTTCTGAATTCAGACTGGGCTGCAAATAAGAATGAGTAGAGTTAGTTTGGGTGGGGAAATATTTTCTCATCTCTGGCCTGTTTTTTTTAAAACCTTAGCTCAGAGCTTTTGATGCTACACACTCACTTTTCTGAAAATTTATTAAATATTCTTTCATGTCCCCAAGATGTAATTATAAAAGTGGCCACTATTCATAGTTTAATTTTATTTATGAAGGTATGACTAACTATCCTACCCAGTTAAACTATGCGTTTAGAGAAACTCGCTTTACTCCACAGCAGTGTGAACTGATGGGACCTGCAGAAGGTAAAGGGACGTGGTGTGTGTGTGTCTGTGAAGGGCGTTATTTAACAGGGCAGGTGAGAAGCTATGTGCCTCCAGCCTTCGATCCATCTGTTCAATGTTTTTTAATGCCTATTACTAAGCATTAAAATCTTTTTATCTTTTGATGCTGTACTAAGAGAAATGTGAAGTCTAAATAAGGCTGTTCTCAGAAAAAAATATGTACGTATGTATATCATCAGATTCAGGCCCCAGGAACTGGCATTTTACTTGGCATAGAAATGTCACAGGAACCAAATCTCAAAGCACCAGATCTCCTCTTGAGGCCGCAGACAATCAGGCCACAGACAATCCACCTTCGGTGCCCTCTGTCAAGGTCAGAGAATGGCCATGTGGATCTGGGAGCGGACGAGAAAGATCCACATTTCTCCAAGATGTTCTTGGTCTTCTCCTTGTGTTTTTGTGACTTTGGTGACTGATGTAAGTTCTAAGTCACCTGCGACTCCAAAGGGGGAAAAAAGCAGCATGAAAAACAAAGGTTACTCCTGAGTAGTAGTTTTCCATGTATCATACCCCTTAAGCTTTTTCTAGCCACGCGTCCCTGCACCCCAGCTCTCCTGATTTTGATAACCAGTTAGATTTTAAGGGTACAATGAGTTCTTTAACTCTCATTGTAGAACTCAGTGACACTTGACCTCTTCTCTTTTTTTGCTTCCTCAAAAACTTACAATTGCCGTCTTTTATAGAATTTGCTTTTGATTTGTTAAAGTTCTAGCAATAGGCAGGACTTGTCCTTGGAACTGAGGTGGTGATTCGGAGCACGAAGGGCTGAGGGCGCAGCAGCAGGAGCTCATGTTGACCCCTGTCACGCTCTTCAGGTGGAGGGTTCGCATTCGCAGTAGCTACTTGGCAAAGTACATTTTTTTCATAATGTTCAATCTGCCATGTAGGGAAAATGCATCATGAAACACATGTAAGATACTCATTTTGCCATTCTAAGGCATTCATGTTTTTAGCTTAGAGCTGTCACAAAAGGGATATGTTTATTTGATATGTAAAAAATAGAGTTGGCTTTCAAGTTTCTGTTGAAAATTACTGTTAAAATAGCAGTGATGGGTGCTATTCCCTGTTCTGCAATGGTTTACTTTGTCTACTAAAATTTTACTTTGAAACCTCATTATAGATAATCTTACTAGAAGAATTACCACGCACACCGCTAAAAGGTATTTTACTGTGTCCCATTAACACTTGTGTGAACAATGTTTTATGAAACGTTTTCTTTTTGTCCGATTGCAGTAGCCGTTATGTAATTGTTGTGTTGGCGAATCTTTTGATTTTTTTCCTCTAAAAAACCCTCACACTGTGTGTCAATCTCCATATTCTGAATATTATAGTGCTGCGGCTGTTTCTGTAGAATGATTACTTGCAAGTGTCTTCAACAGCCTCGTGTTTGCGTCTTATGTGGGTTCTGTGTCACAGGCGAGCTCAGGCGCCCCGGGTGCTTGGTCGCGCGCCCGCGCCGGCTGTGCGCCGGGCTCTGTGGGCGGCGGCCGCTCGTCCTGCCCTGAGACGGGGCGGCTGAAAGACAAAGATTCCCGGCTCCATGTGCTGTTTGTGTGCCGCAGCTCCACTTCCAAGAGGCGGCATCTTCTCCAACACTGCGTTTCTTGTGGTTGTGCTGTTACTGGTATAAAGTCAAGTGCCTTCAATGCTAAAGGCTCAGAAATTTTTCTTGAACTGATTTCATGTCCTATGCAAGTGTTTTCTACAACCTGCATAACCAGTACTTTGTAAAACTTGTTTACGCTTCAATTGTACATAGTGTTTTTTAAAGAAATATATAGTATTTTTATTTAGGTACCTCCAGACTTGAATTGGTCCTTGTGAAACATTGTAAAACGATACGTTTCTCTTTTGAGTATCATCACGGTTGTACAAAGGTTTTCACTGGTTCTATTTTTCTACTGTTACTGACGAGCATGTACCACTGACTATCCCACACATGGTTGGCATTTCAAATAAACGGCTTGTATAGAACCTGCTGAGTCGGGTGGTCTGTTGGAGCAGTGTGGCCACCTGAGCTGCGGGGGAGGCCGACCCCGGAGGCCAAGTGCCCTCCCGCCACCGCTGGGGAAGACTTCTGGTGAGCCTGCCCCTTCCTAGGATGCCAGTTATAGGATGCCGTCTTCACGCTGTTTTGGTTTTCTTGCAAGTTCCATGTTTTCATCTGGGTCATCATTTTCTGTTATTTCAGTGGACATTTCTGAAAGATTTCACGTTAAAAATTTGAGCAGAAACCTGCCAGAGGCCGTTCAGGGTTCTGCCTGGAAAGACCCAAGACTCCTGGGGGGTCTGGGCAGTGTGGGCGGCGAGAAGCCAGTGGCTCCAGCCTCAGGAGGCTCTGGCTGGGCTCTGGGCTTTTGTTCCTTTTCAAACTCGAGCTCATTTATCATTTTCACCTTGAAAGGGAAGTGGGATTGATCTAGAGTGTAAGTTTCTGAAAAAACAGATTTTCTCATTTCCGTTTTTAAAAGTTGCTATCGAATATTTAAATTTTTAATCACCTTACCAATAAGTCCCCTCCTAACATCTTGCCCTCCATGCCTCCTAAGAATTCTCTTTGTAACCATCTTCTGCTTAACTGTGGAATATTGAGATACACTCTAAGGTGTTTGTGAGTGAGCCTTTTGCAAATCTAAGAGAAAACTATCAGAAGTTTTCCTTTCTGGACTTGTGGGTCCGCCCCAGAAGGTGGGTGCCAGCTAGTTTCCTTAGCCATTCTGGGCCTCCCCTCTCCTTGTGCACTGATGCGTATTTCTTGAATCCATTCTTCCAAGGGTCTGGGAATAATAGCGGTAGACAGCGGGTTACCTGTTGTCAAGGATTTTATTATTTTTTTAAAGATCTATTTATTTTACACATCCAAGAGCTGGGGTACAGGCCAGAGGTGCAGGGGGTGGGTGGGTGAGACGATTCACCAGAGATAAAGTGGGGAGCAGAACAGGCAGATTAACACACCGCTGAGGGAAGCAGCGGGCGAGGCAGGGTAGGTCTGCTGTGCCATGTGGGTCAGCTCCCTGGCTGGGGATCAAACTCCTGTTGCAGTGGCTGCAGATAGCTTGATAGGGCTATCTTTAACCCCTGTGCCACCAGGAAGGCCTTCAAGGACTTTAAACACTAGCTGGAAATGACTTTTGTCTCAGAAACAGAGCAGTAAAGGGCAAGAGAAGGTCACAGCTGAGGGGAAGGAATGAATAGGAGGGTTCAGTGCCAAGCACCTTTATTATTCTTTATTCAATGAATTCGGTACTACAGAGGATTAACTCCATTTTACAAATGAGAAAACCAAAGCATAACTCATAAGTGGGCAGAGCCTGGGCTTGAAGGCAGGCCCCGGCGGCAGAGCCCACTCTCTCGGTCACAGCATTGCACTGCCCAGGGGGCAGGGTGCCAGGCAGAAGATGGGAGTAGGGGCGAGGGAGGAAGTGTGGTGGTCATTTGTTCTGCAACACAACCAATAAGTAAGCAGCGCCCTGGCCAGCATGGCCAGGTTGAGGGGACAGTAATGGCCAGACAGGCACAGTCCTGCCCAGAACAGTTTTATGGTCTCCAGAAGAGACATCGTGATGGTATGGTGTGTCTGGAGATCTAACTGGTCCCAAGGTTGGGAAGACACCCCTATGGAAGTGACCTTCAGAGTACAGGTGACAAAAGAGGCAGGACTGCTGAGCAAGGAATGGAGAACTTTGGGTGGTGTGGGGGTGGCTTCCGGGAACAGGCAGAACCTGAGGGTAGGCTGAGCACCAGGGCAGAGAGCGGGGTTGGCTGATCTTGTACAGGAAGGACACAGCCTATGAGAAAGATCTAGTCAGATCCAGGCCTGTGAGACCTGGGGGCAAGTCACCTGACACGCAGGCCCTTACCCCTCCTGAGTCCTGATGATGACATAGTTCATTTCATGATCCTCACATCACCTGGTGAAGGATCCTCACCTTCACCTCAGGTGAAAGAAATCCTCAGTACCCACCTCACAGGGCTGCCATGAGGTTCTGCAGGTGCCAGTTGACCTTGGCACACTCCCTGAAACCCCTCCCCTTTAAAACTGTCTAGTTACATAAATATCCTCCATTTCCAGAATCTTCCATCAGATGTACCAAACATTCCACTCCAGCCCTGTGCTACGACTGAACTAAAAACATGTACCTCCCATCTCCCCATGTTCTGACAAGTCCATCAACCCCCTGAGAATTCTCTAGTTAGTCCATCTGGTTACTCCACTGTCCCCCAGGCTACTCTTCGCTCTTTGCAATCAGCTGCCCCCTCCCCCTCCCTGAAATGCTGACCTTCCTCCACCACTTCAGCCACTGACCCCATTCTCTTTCTTCTCTGCCGCTTGTCTCAATTGCATCTCACCCGTCCCAGGAAGGGGCTCCTTCTAGTACTTTTCATGGACTGTCAGGTCAGACTGGATGGTGGCTTCCCTCTGGAACCCCACTGGCACCGCTCCAGCCCCCACTATCCGGCCATCTCACTCTTCTGACCATCACCCTCTGCCACTCCCTTCGTGCCCTGAAGGTCTTGGCTCGGCCCTGCCATCATCTTCCCCATTCCAAGCCCCGCTCCATCCACTTGCCTGCTCTTCCATTTCTGCCACCCACTCCATGACTCACCTTCCTTTGTCCCCGAGAGGGCTCCCGCTCTAAAACCAAACACTTGATTCCTGTTCTTGGGCCACCATCTCCTGTCCAGGACCGCTCAGGGTCCTTCCCAAATCTCCTGCAACTCTGGCCTCTGACCTTACCGTATCTGCAGGTCAGCCTAGCCTAGGCATCAGCCTCCTCACCTTACCCGCCTTCCATTCTCCTGGCCAAACTGAACATACAAGCAGTGGGCACATTCATTTCCTGGGTCTGGACCAGCTTAGGGGGACACTGGCGAATCTTAGGACCCTCGATCTCCGGCATCCTCTGAACCACTGTCTCCAAGGCCATTCCCACCTCTGCTCGGTGGTCCTCTCTGAGGTGCCACCCTGGTTCCCTCCTCCCTCACCTCACAGGGAACGTGATGTCTTCTGAAGGATGCACTCTCAGCCTCTGGGCTTCAAACTAACACCCTGGACTGCATCCCGTCCCCTTCTCCCCAACTCCCGTCCCCTCCCCGCAGTACAAGGTCTGACCCTCCTTCCTTAGACCCCCTTGCCCTGGAGTCCCTCTACCCCATCGTGTAAGCGCTCACTTGATCAGGAACAGCTCCCACGCAGGGCCCAGCTTCTCTCTCCTCCTCACACAAGCGTTAGTCACCTAGTGTCTCTAACTCTTAAGAACCCCCACTCCCTAGGCCCACATCCTCCAGCCCCGCATCCTCTCCTCTCCCCCCTAGAACTGCCCCCCAAGTCGGTAGAGGCTACTGAGTGTCCACCACCAATGGGGAAAGCAAGCACATGGCCCTCCTGGCCTGTCCTGAGGGCTGGGTGCCCAGCCCCGGCGTCCAGTGTCAGGAGCCCGCGAGCACAGAGCCACCTCACCCCAGTCTGCTTCCTCAGAAATCAGCTGGAGAGAGGAGGCACAAACACGCCTGTCTTACTCTGTGTCTTACTGCTCAGTTGATTTAGAACTTGTCAAATCTCAACAGACACTTTCATCTTACTTGGCAACATGACGCCCCTGGATTAATGTAATGCTCCCCTTAGGTCTCCTGACATCCAAAGTTCTACAACGCGAGTCCTGCGTCTTCTGACACCCCACTTCTGTAACATACCCGGTGTTCTGACACCTCTCTGTCTGCCTCCTGGCGCATCCCGGCAGCTTCTCTCCTCACTCTTCATAAGCCGCCCTTGAGGAAGCCTTTCATCGTACACCCACAGCTTCAATTACCCTGGGGTCTTCAAAAGTCACCCCAGTCTTGACCCCGGGACCACGACCCCGTGGCAGCACTCATCTCTACCCACCCCAGCACATCCTACTTCCTCCAAAACTCTTGCCAATTCCCAAACCTAAGCCAGCAGCTGGAGGTGCCCAGTCCCCTGCCATTAGCCACTAGCAGACACTTGTCTCCCGTGGGCCTCCTGAGCCTGGATGTGTCTGGCTCACCTCAAGCTCTCGGAAGCTGGCGGCATCTCCCAGCCATCATGGTGGGGCACCAGCCCCAGCAGGTCCCTACTTGGTGTAGTAAGTCCCTCAAGACACACTTGAGGGAGAAGGCGGCTTCAAGTTCTAAGTTCTCCCTAAAGATATGTTAATGCTTGGCCTCCCAGTGGCCTAGGGGTTACATCTCAGCGCTGTCACCACTGTGGCCTGAGTTCGACACCCGGCCAGGGAGCTGACCCACATGGCGCAGCAGAGCAACCCTGTACCTACCTAAATTATAAACTAAATTTGAAACAGTTCTCGATGAGTAAAATCTGTCAGCGTGCTCCTGGGTTTGAATCTCCTCTTTGATGATGGAATAAACTCTGTCTGTGATTGAGACTTTACTTCCACAAGGATGGAAGGAGATCATGAACAACACTCCCAGCTGGCGGCCGTGCTCAGCCAACGGCACCCATGGGCTCCACTGGCACGCTGATTATGGGCGCCATCACCAGGTCCCTGCACTTCGATAATGAGCCGAAAAGACAGACTCTGACCTTGCAGAACTCATGGTTTAGTGGGAAGGACAGATATTAAGCAGATAAACTCCAAATATGTCAGGGCTGGCTAAGCGCTACTGCCAAGTGAGGCAGCCTTTTGAGTATTAGCCACATCAAAGTCAAGGGCTTTCCAGGCATCATTAAGAGGTCACTGGGGGTGGGGGGGTGCCAGGCAGGAGAACCGAATAGGACAGCCTCTGCCACAGCATCTGACCTGCAAATGAACTGAGAAGAGAAGCGGGGAATGAAGTTAGTGACTGTTGACTCTGAAGCTTGTGAGGAGCTGTGTGAAAGTGCACTCATCATTCTAAGTGGCTCCTTTGCCCCCTGGGACCACCCCCTCTTATTTAGAGCTCCAGGCCTTCTAACTGGGGCGACCTGAGGGAGCAGGGAGGTCTGCGGGGTGCTGTGAGCCAGGCATGTTACCTCCATGGGTCTCAGCTGGTTTCTTACAGCGTAACAGGCGGAGCTGCAAGCGGGAGCACGCCAGTAGGCAGAGACCGGGCTCACGCGGGGCAGGGCACCGGGTCCGCCAGACGGCCAGGGGGCGTGCCTCACTCCACCAACGCTGCTTGGGGCAGACCTGAAAAAGCAGTTGTTGTGATGGTTAATTTTGTGTGTTAAATTGACTGGACTGTGGGCGTCCAGGTATTTGACTAAACGCCATTCTGGTTGCTCGATGCCCCTGAGGGTGCTTCTGAATGAGCTTGGCTTTCGTGTGGGTAGACTGGTGTATGGGCCAGGATGACACCAGGCAGGCTCTCTATGACCCAGGCGGACGGTCAAGGAGAGTCCCGGAGCCCTGGTGGCTTTTCAGGCTGTTATTGCTCTTTCTGCATCAGAGGCAACCAGGTATAGGGCAGGTGGGGAAGCAGGGGGTCCGAGAGGCTGGCAGGCCGCCTAGGCCCCGGTGAATCTTCACTGTGTGGGCTGCTGCTTCCTCCGCCACTACCAGGGCTGGCTCATCCTGCTTCTCCTTGTGCTCCGCCGTTGCTCTGCCGAGCAGCCCACCCTGCTGCGGCTTGCGGCATCCCCGTGCCCCCGCCCTGTAGGCCCAGACTCAGCCCAGGTGCGCCCACCTACGCAGGCCACACCCCGCCCCAGGCGCCACCATCAGGCGCGTGCAGGGCCCAGGGGCCTATCGTTGACACCAAAGGCGGCTGGGCGGGCAAACCTGATGAGCTTCATCTACCCTACAACCCGTAAAGCAGACACCCCCGCCCCTGCGATGACCTGTGGGGAGGAAGGGCTGAATAGAACAAACAGGCTGGGGAAGAAAGTGTGGCCTGCCCGACTGAGCCCGAGCAGTAGTCTCCTCCTGAGCTGGGACTGAGACACCGGCTGCACTGATTCCCAGACCGCCAGGCTTGGGCCGCCCACCCCGCCATCTGTGCGGGCCTCCAGCTTGCAGACGGCAGACTGTGGGGCATCTCAGCCTCCACACGCGTATATTGGAAGAACCCGAATACATCACAGAACCTCTAAAATATATAGCTACACATGTAGGATATAGGTTGATATACAACGTCGGCTCTATTTCTCTGTGGAATAGTGGTAGAACTTTAATTTTGAAAGCCCTCGTGGAACTACACGGTGCAGAGTAAGTGAATGCATCGGGCTTTTTTCGCCGTTAGTGTTCCTGGCTCGATGGTGCTGATGCAGAGGCGCTTGGGAGTGTGGTGCAGGGCACGTGAGCCTGACTGGACACCTGGAGCATGGGTGTGTGCGCATGTGCAAGTGTGCACACCTGCGCCTTGAGGGCAGGGCTAGAAGGGCGCGTCACAGACAGACGATGGCTGCAGAGGGACGAGTGCCTACAGAAAAGGCGAGACCACGAGAGAACGCCAGAGAGCCCAAAGAAAAAGGAAAGATTCACCGGGAGCTGGGATGCTCTGTTGCTGCTTGCCCCTCAAGCCCCGAGCCTGCACCTGCCTCCTTGCATGCCAGCCTCCCTGCCTAGCGTGCCTGTGTGCCTGGTTCCCTGAGAGCATGAAAGCCTGAAAAATCCACCAAGGGCTCCGGGACTTCCTTGTCTTCTGCCTGAATCAGTAGTGACCCTGCCGGCACCAGACTGGGTAAGCTGCATGTTGGAGCAGGGACCTGAGCAGAGATGAGGGGAGCCAGGAGGCTGGGACACAGTGGAGGGAAACAGTAGCAAGAGCCACAGGCGCTACGCAGGAAGAAAGATGGCCGGGAAGCCCCCGTAGGGGGAGCCAGGGCAAAGCTGCTAAGCAAACAGCCTCCACTGTGCCAGTCACTGGGAGACCAGAGAAAGAGTTGGATGGGAGTCCTGGGGTGTGACTTCCTCTGAAGGTTGGCTCCCCTGAACTCACAAGATTGATGCCAGTAGTTGAAGGGTGTGGCCAAGACCACCTGGCAGGGCAAATGGGGTGTTATGGCACCCCGGGGCACCTCCACCATGGAGGCCAGGGGTCGCGTTAAGACCAGTGCTGGGGCCCTATGAGGGTCCCCTGTGAAGGAGCTCTGGTCCCAAGGGGAGGCTTGGCTGTGCACCTTCTTGGGCCCCTTCCTCCCTGGCGGACCTGTGGTTGTTAGTATGGAGCAGTCCTGCCTGGTGCCCAGTGGCTCAAAAGGGGTGGCTGGGGCACCAGTACCGCTCTAAAAGCCAAATGCCAGATGCCCTCCTCAGACTAAGCTCGAATGGAGCAGCAGCTTCAGGGGACTGCTGGTCCCCCAGACCACTCATCCTCCACGGGGGCTGAACTAGGTCATGGCCAAGGTCCTCTAACCACTTGGGTTGCTCTTTCAACAATCCTCTGCTCTATCAGGGTCCTTTAGGGGAAGTGGGAAAACTGCAGTTGTCTTGGCACTGACTACGGGAAACGGAGTTCCCAGGGCGGTGACGCACCAGGGTGAGGACACTTCTTCACCTGCTCTCAACTCACGAGTGACGAGTGACGGCTGAGCGATTTCCGGGGGGGGGGGGGGGGGGGGGGGCCGG
>JAGFMF010011747.1:13451237-13599933 GCA_019455555.1 Galemys pyrenaicus | reverse complement strand
GGGGGGGGGGAGGCCCAGAAGGGCCTCTGCCCTGACTGTCTGGTTTCCGTTCTTCTACAATAAAGGCCTGGTGCAGGCAGGCCTCACCTTTTCCTTTGGCTGTGGGCTCCTGGCCCTCCACGCACAGCAGGTCCTGCACAATTTGTGATGGGTCACAAGCCAAGCCCATCTCTTTATTTCCTGTTCATCTAGGCCTCGGCGGGCAGCCAGGAGGGGTTGTAAAGCTGGACAATGACAAAGCTCTACCAGAAGGACTCCAATCAGATCCCATCTTGTAAAATAAGATGAGAGATGAACTGGGACCAGGCTGGACCCCAGCGCAGGAATGACTCACTGGTGAGGTAGATTCATATTATACTCATTTTCTTAGAACCTGCAGAGGGAGGCTGGGTGCATTTAAATAGGACTAAAAACAACCTGTTTGAATTGGCTTTATTTAAATTTTACAGAAACCTGATTAGAGTAAGTATGTAAGTCCTGTAACAAGTCTACAAAAAATGCACATACAATGCCAGAATTCCTTAAAAGCAACTAGTACCTTTTCGTTTTGCATAAAACATGCATTAATATCAACTGCCACATGTTGGCCAAAATCAGTCTCTACAAGAAGAGATGGTTTAATACAGTCATTAAGAAAACGCGTCGTGAATAGGTTAAAAAAGAGGTGTTCTGGTTAATGTCAACGAAGGAACAGTACCTTTCATAAAACAAGCCTCCGGCACTGGGTGCTCTGCGTGCCTGCAAAGCAATGCCTCACCTCTGGGACTGGGTCCTGACCTGCCTTAAGAAGTAAGGAACTTTCTGGCAGTTCAAGCAGACGTTTGAGAAGTAAACTTCAGTCACAAGTACACCACTGTGGGCAGTGTAACCTGCACACGGGGCTAGAGAATCTCAGACTTGAAAGACTTCCCAGGTGGGGGGGTAGGAAACCCTCCAAGGCACCCTGGCCTTTTCGCCTTTTCCTACAAGGCCTGCTGGGAGAATACAAGCCTTTCTAGCGCCACAGATCACTCTTTCGCGAGGCTCTACAATTAGATTAGATGCAGAAATACATGGGTTGAACCACTTCTTGGAGGCCTTGACTTCTTGCAGGCCTGGAGCACCTCATCCAGGGATGGTGGGCTGCCGTATGTGGGTGTGCTGGAAGCGCCACGTCAGGATTTTAATAAACACTGGTCCCAAGCCTCAAACGCTTAGTCACATGCCTCAAAGTGAGTCATCTTTGTCAAGAAAGCCCCCATTCCTGCAGAGGAAGCTCGACTGAGGGCTGTTTACGAAAGGGTGTTTTCTACACAAACTGAGGGGCTTTCAAGATGTTTCAGACAAACTGAAAGGATGTCCCTCGAAAATGGGGTTTTATACAACATTCCATGAGGTTCTTCAAAAGATCTCATGTCATTAGGGAACCAGTGGCGGACACTAGGATTTATGTACATAAAGCTCGTCGATCGTGCAGCTGGGGCCTTGCTGGGAATCTCTTCCACACAGTCTGCCTCTTCCAATCAGGGCACTCGGTGCCCTGTTCACCCCAAGAAAGCTAAGTCAGGATCTTCTTTCTTCAGCATAGAGTTAAGAGGGAAAATAATTCACTGAATTCTAGTAACAATTTTATAACAGAACAATATCAAAATAGGCCCATTTTTAATATATGCTTAAGAATATCCCTGATAATATAAAGAAATCCAGAGGACTTTGTAAACCACCAAGATTTCACAGGGTAGTACCCGGTCTATTTTCTAGGCAGCAGAAGAGGGACTAAATGTTCTGTTCTGGCAATTTTCTTCAGGAAGCCCTGTGAACACTACAGTACTGAAAGTATAAGATTCTAGTGCCAGCAGAATTGTGAATGAAAATCTCACTTTAAATTTTTAAGTGAGGGTTATAACAAAGGTTAGCTTCCTCATCCCTGCCATCAGCCAACCTCCTTGCCTGTGACAGACATCCAGGCCAAAAAACCAGCAACCTGGCTACTTTGGAGGCTGGGCCAGAGGAAACAAGCTCCAAGGGCCTTTCCAAGCTGTGACCAAACCTCAAAAGGCAGGAATGTGGGAGAAGGAGCAGACCAGGTTTGAGGAAGCTTTGACGCAAGGCACCACGATCATAGGGGTGAGGGGACATAGAGAGGTTCTAGCTGACAGGAAGAGAACCTCCTCTGAGGTGCCACAGAGCAGGGCCTGGAAGACAACAGCTCTGTGGCAAAGTAGACACATTTGGGAGTTAAAGAACAAATTGAAAAAAAATTAGTTTATGCTCTCAAAACCCAATCAAATGTCTTAAAACTTAGAAGTGAACAACCCTGGGTAGACTGAGGTGGGGGTGGAGAGGGGCTGAAGTCTGTGCAATGAGCTGCATTTAGCTGAGTCAGAAAGAGGAATGCTGGTTGTGAAATCAGCACAAACATCGTGGCGACTTAGTTAAAGAGAAGGAAGGAAGGAAGTTCAAGGCTGGAGGAGAAGGAGAAAGAGAAGGAGGAGGAGGAGAAGATGGAGGCCTCTTCGAAGAGAAGAGGAAAAGAGGAACAACTGTGAGATCTGCCTCCTTTATTCTAGAACGGCAAGTGGCACTTCCACGGGCCCGAAGGAAAAGGCGCCACGCTCCGCTCTAGCTGCAATAATACTGCATCCCATCCACTCTTCTCCTCTTTTTTGACTGAAATTCTTCAAAGAACTGCTGGATATCCTCTCTCTTGACAACCTGTCATGAAAAAGTTAGGAAAGGTTAGGGAAGGGAATGACAGTGCAGAACAGCAAAACATCCCTCAGGCGCTCACAAACGCAACTGCTGAATAATGGAGCAGCCCGTGCGCCCTCCAGGGCGTCCCCAGACTGGGAGACTGGCCTCTTTAGGGTCACACCACGCGGAGCGGAACATACTAAGGGTGCAAAGAGTAGGCTCTGCCAACTACCTCGGCTTCCTCACACAGAATGAATCAAAGTGGCACCTCCCCATTGGGGTCATTTATAGATCAGATGAGATGTTACCCCTTAAGACACTGCCTGGCACTAAGTTCTCTGTAAAGATTAGTTGAAATGAAAAACAGCAGATCAGGTAAGGCCTCAGAACCTTAGAGCCCCTAAGACACTGCACGTGCCCACTACCACAAGTGTCCTTCTGGAATATCCTTCAGGTCAGGATAAGCACCTGTAGGAAATAAAGCCTAAATCTGCTCTTAGATGTGTGCTTCCTTTGTACCAAAAACAAAACGAAACACAAAAAAGCCTCTCTAATAGCAAAATTAAAGATGTTTGCTATATAAACAGAAAATAATTGGTAAAAACTACAGAAGCACTACTTTTAACAAAAGTAATATCCATTTTATGGTATAAAAATGAAAAAAACTTCCATTTTTGTTGGGAAAAGGACTGAAACAACTAAACAAAGGAGTTCATAATATTAGCAAAATAACATTACAAATAAGAAATGAGATGATGGAAAAATATGGGTAAAAAAGTAAACTAGGTACCTCCAGGAGTCCCTTCTCGCCCCAAGAATGAGTGTTTACCAGCTATCTGACTTCAAGCTGTGTAAAGGCCATCAAAGATAGGCCTTTTTTAAGATTTATATATGCATACAAGAAGTGGGGTACAGGCCAGAGATGTGAGGGGATTCACCAGAGACAGAGTAAGGAGCAGAACAGGCAGCTGGACTGAAACACACTGCTGAGGGGAGCGGCAGGCAAGACAAGAGGTCTGCTGCGCCCTGCGGGCCAGCTCCCTGGCCAGGGGTAGGGATGGAACTCGTGCTGCAGTGGCTGTGGTTTGCTTCACGGTGCTGTGCTTAACCCACTGCGCCACCAGGGAGGCCCCCTGTTACCTGACTTTTTAACGATGGAAGTAACATATGCTTATTATTATGAAGGAATGAAGGTGGGGCAGGAGGTGGGAGAAAGCAGGTACCTGGCTGTCCCTAAAGGGGGTGAAAGAGCGAGGAAGGAAAGAGACAAGCACAAATAACTCCTCGCGGGATTATTACTGCTGAGAAACACAATGGCAGCGCTAATTTGAGTGACTCTTGGAGCGAGATAAGAGTATTAAGCTGCTAAGTAAAAGAACACAGCAGTCCGCCAGTACTCTGGCCAGCACTCCACTGGAAGGCCTTGGCTGGCAGACCAGTTTCATAACCAGTGAGGAATCAGACCCCCCACAGGCTAAGACCCACTAAGCGCTGCTCCCTGTTCTGCTGGCCAAATGACTTGGAAATTTATACTTATAAAATGCTGACAATCAGGATACTTGGGAATTTCCAGAATGAAAGCTCTGTCCTACTTTGGCTCATAACCAAAAGCAAAAAAAAGACAATTTCTCTGGCAAGGGTATTGTGGGAGGACAGCTAAAAGTATAAGGCTTAAGAGAGTAGCGCTCTGGGGCCTCCCTGGTGGCGCAAGGGGTTAAACGTTTACCTCACTATGAATCATCTGCAGCCACCATAGCGCAAGTTTGAGCCCTGGCCAGGCCAGGGAGGTGACCCATATGGCATGGCTTCTGCCTCGCCGGCTGCTAGCCCAGCAGTGTACTTCCATAAATCTGCCACTCTGTCTCTGGTGAATCCTCGCACCCCCTACACCTCTGGCCTGTACCCCACTTCTTGTATGCATAAATAAATTTAGGGAGAAAAAAAGCGGCATTCTTAGTTTCTGGACGTACCGAAATGGTCACAGTGCAGAGTAGAAATGCTAGGGGGAGCTTGGGTTTAGTAGGAAATTATTTTACTGGCTTGCCTCACAAAACTTGTAATTTCTACTTTTTTTTAAAGATTTATTTAATTTATTTATGCATACAAGAGCTGGAGTGTAGACCAGAGGTGTAGGGGGTGAGAGGATTCACCAGAAATGGGAGGGAGGGGGGAATGGGACAGAACAGGCAGATCGACTGAAACACACTGCTGAGGGGAGCAGCGGGCGAGGCAGGAGAGGTCTGCTGAGCCATGTGGGTCCCCCCCCACCCCACCCCCCAGTTGGGGATGGAACTCATGCTGCAGTGGCTGCAGATGCTTCATAGTGGTGCTTAACTCCTTGTGCTACGAGGGAGGCCCCTAATTTCTACATTTTTTATAGTCAGACACAAACACTAAATAAAAGGCAGTTCATCATAGCAGAATGTTTAGAACTTAAGGCGTCTGTATAAAGATCTAGTTAGTAATGTCATGGAACAAACCAAAAATAATGCTTTCTGTCTCTCTGAATGACCTCATCAGACCTGCAGAGGGCGTCAGTGCTAACCAAGGTTCATGTGCTAAAGGTTGGAGGACCATGAATAAAATGGTTTCAAATGTGAATGGAGGAGACATGTCTGGCGTTGTTACTGTGTGTTTTGTGTCATGAAGTTAACAAAGAGCACGTGACCACAGACTGCACAAGAGCATGTGAAACTCTCCAGCTCCGTCACAGCGCAGAGGCTGGGAGAGTCATGCCTGTGGAATCTGCTCTGCCTCGTCTCTAGCTCCCGTGCTAAGACTTCCAGGGAGATTATGCAACCTGACGCAGCAACGTAGTCACCTTAAAAAACAAGCTACCTGCTAACCCAACAGCAGCCAGCACTGTAGCCTTCTGTCAGGAGACATTTTGTCCACCAATCACAAACAGAAGACAATTTGGGAAACAATCCAAAGTTTCATAGCAAAGGACTTAAAACTCTGCCCATCTCCTTGCCTGACTCTCTGCAACTCCCTTGCACCCCAGCCCCAACAGTACACCCCTGCAGGCTGGCCTTGGATGTGTGCCCAGCTCTTGATTCCTGTTCTCAAATCCACACCCTCCAGATTACATTTCAGCCTCATTACATCTCTGGTAACCACGCCCATGAGCATTCTTGGTTCTGGCATGAGAGAAACATGAGTCTGCACTGAGCATGCAACAGAAACAATTGAAGAACTGTGGGAAGTAGGACGATTACTCTTATTCAGATAAACTTACCTTGACAGCGAGGAACTATCTGAAAAATGAGAAAACAGTTAAAGAGTATAAGCCCTTTACAACTTTTTCAGAGAAGCAGCACTGTGAATGATCCAGAAACTCAGGCAGTTATGAGTTCTTCCCACGTTTGTGAGAAAGAAGATGACCAAAGAAGGCTGGCAGAGATTCTTTCCAAAAAGCAAGTGTCAGGGCACTTCCCGAGTATCTGTCAGATGCCACGTCTGATTGCATCTGCATATCCGGCTACAGAAAAGCAAAGTACTCACTGTTCAGGGCAACCTCAGGTCATGAAAAGAAAAGAAAAATTCTGTTTTATAGATCTTTGGAAGATAAAAGTATTTCAGGAGAAAAATGATGTTGCCACAAATACAAGAATAATGACTTAGGGGCCTGCCTGGTGGCGCAGCGGGTTGGGCAACTCACTATGAAGCAAGCCGCAACCACTGCAGCACGAGTTCGATCCCTGCCACCGGCCAGGGAGGGGACCCACAGGGCACAGCAGACCTCTCCTGCCTCGCCCGCTGCTGCCCTTGGCAGTGTGTTTCAGTCAGTCTGCCTGTTCTGCTCCCTGCTCTGTCTGGTGAATCCTCTTACCTCCCGCGACTCCAGCCTGTACCCCAGCTCTTGTATGCATAAATAAATAAATCTTTAAAAAAAAAAAAAAGAATAATGACTTAGGAAATACCTGCAAAATGTACCTGGATGACTATTTTAAAACTTTACGTGTTATAGAATCCTGTGACCCTAAAAAAGTACCTTGATTATTTAACTTGCAAGAGATAGTTTAACCCCCTATTATAAAAAGCTTTCTATTTAAACTCTAGAACCCAGATCCCCAGAAAAGGGGTCTGGCTTTAATTCTTTCCTGCATGGTCATTTTTCCTTCCTCCCCCAAGGACCCTTGCCTGAAGTCAGGCAGACGGCAATCTGGCCAACGGCTTCTCCGAAAGTATTACTACTCCCTGCAGCCCTGGGGACCGCTCGGTCTGGCCTAGAGTTGGGAGGACTCCCAGGATGCTAGTCCGTTGGTGCGTCACCATTTCTCATTCAGCTCCTTTAGCTCTTCCTGTATTAAACTCTCAAATATCCAGTTTCAGGTGTACAGAGACTTTTTTCATGGGAAAAAGCTTTCTTCAAAACATACAGGGCTGGGATTAACATTCTTTAACTCAACTTACTGTGCCTTCATCAGCAAATCTCTTGAGATAGTCTTTAAGTTCAGTCTTCAGATCATTGTATTCTAAATCAAAACAACAAAAAAGGTACTTAACTTTAGATGAGCCATTTGCTTTTAGGAACAAAATAGTTCTTTATCACTGATATGAAAGTAAATTAATAGTTTATACTTTTCTCAGTGAAACCTGCAGAGAAACTTGTTCTCAAGTTTTGATTATCTGGGACTCTCTTTCTAAAAATCCTCAAACATTTATATTGTCACTCCCCAAAAAAAGAATTTTTAAAAATTTCCTATTTCTCTGAATTTCATGACTTGATATAATCTTGAAATATTACATTTTAAAACTCTTTCACCGAACAGTTTGTAGAGGGCTACACAAATCTTTTAAATGCAACTTCTGTCCTCAAAAAACTAGTCTGTTAAAGTCAAAAGGAAATTAATCAAACAGTTACAAATAAAAATCAGAAATGCTCGATGCCATAAAAGGGGCACACAGTGGCAGTATCCCAGAAGAAACCATCTGGAATGGAAATCATTAAACTCAGTTGGCATGCAGGGGGGAATGTAAAAGCCGGCAATTAAAGGCTTGGGGATATTTCCCCCTCTAGTGGCTTCCTGTGAAACACTGATACAACCTCAAGAACTGTCAAAGATGACATGCTTTGCTCGAAAAAAAGGGCAAGCAATGCTCAATGAGAATTATCTCAGTGGATGGAAAAAATTTATTTTCTATTATTCTTTACTCAAAGATCTACCCTTACGCAAAATAGTATATGTGGTTTCTCAAGCACGTAATTATTCTCATGCACCCTGATTCACTGCTAAGAGCAGCTATACCCAGCAATATTACAAGTAAGCAAGTGTAGTCGAGGCCTACTATGCCATTCCAAATTCAAACCTGTGTATGAAAGTACAACAGGTACTAGTCATTTACCTTATTTATGTTTTTTAATAGTGAAGGAAACTTTATGGCAAACATTTCAGACAAACATTATTTACCACAAATAAGTTCCACTTGCTGGACTCTATTCATGCTGTTAAGAGTATCCATTAAAGGGTCTCTCCTGTCAGCGGCCTCGTCAACCTTGCCCTTGTTTTCATAAGCTAGAACTGTGTCATACTCATCTGTCAGGAACAGCACGTCCAGATCGCCATACATTTTCTTTAAAAAATAAAGCCAGTTTCCCCATTAGAACAGTATGTCATTCTCAGAAAGTGATGAAAGCCATTAAAAGTTTATTTAATTTTTTTAGATAAACAGCTAGAAAAGCCCGACTCTTTCAGCACAGTGCTGTTTGAATGATTTAGTTTTCTTTGTTCAAATCACTTTAAGAAATCTCCCCACTTCCCAAAAGATATTGTATGGTCTATGAGATCCTTAAAAACACTGGCTTAATGCGTTTCAAGCAATTTGTGTTTCCAGGCATTCTATGTATAAAAATATATAAGAATTGCTATTTTCCAATAAGATGAAATAATTGAAAGTATTGCATAATTCTTAATTTCTCCCACAAGCATTCAGACTACAAATGCCATTTCATAACTTTGCTTAAATTAGAATATTTTAAACTTCTCTGCACTCCTAACATCAATTTCATAACTATACTTTTCAGGCATCTTTGTTTTAGGTATCAGTAACCGAAGTACACTAATAACGAATTTCAGCAGGTACTTACCATGCAGTCTTGGCAGGCACACAACTTGCTACGCCAGTTGAATGGCCAGTAGATGGCAGTGTCTTTCTTTACAAACTGTTTGGCTTTAAGTTCCTGAAGTTTGCAGCCAGATAGTGATTCTGTGTTGAGATGCTGATTCTTAAATGTTGTCTGAAATAAAATGACGCTTTGAAGTGTGTTTTATAAAATATCAATTTTCATAGTTTAGATTTTATAAAATAATTTCTTTAGCAAAGGGGACAAGTGAAATCCAATTAAGTTGATTTTCTTAAGTTTTACTTCTTTTATGGTTCATACTTTATGTTACCTGGAGTTCTGAACTGGAACTGGTACACGGTTCATTAGTCTGCTCTGCTTTAACTTCCTTGACAACATCTTTCCCATGTTCTGGAACATCCTCTTTGAGGGTACTATCTTGATGAGCTCCATTTTCAGGCTTGATAACCTCCTGATCCCCTGTTCCATCAACATTCAGCACCAACCCATCATCTTCGGTTGGTACTTTTATTACTGTGGGTTCAATGAAACACACACACACACACACACAAACACTCCTATTAGACAATGAAATCACTTAAAAAAAAACACTTCAGAATCTAGAAAAAGTAAAAGTCAATCTTAGTCTCTGAAGTAATGAAGTAAATATCAACAGTGTTTTAGGTTATCCTAGTTAAAAAGTTCAAATAATTACAGTTTATGTAAAAAAAAAAAAAACCCTGTCAATTGTTATGTAAGCACTTTATATGTAAAGGAGAAAGAAAATGACTGTAGATGTTAAAGAGACAATCACCTGAAAAGACATGCAGAATAGTAGTTTTGAAAAAACAATCTTTTTTTTTAATGAAAAGAGGAACTCAAAAAGGATGAGTGTAGAAGCAGAAATACTGTAAAGAGAGCAGAAAAATGCTAAGGGTGCTCATGTTGGATGGTGGCATTTCAACTTCAGAGATGAGGCCACATATTGTCAGAGAAGGAAATGAAGGGAGGAGAAAAGGAAAACTAACAAAACCCAATAAATGGGAAATATAGATGGTCCAGTGAAAAGTGGGACATAAACTGGAAAAGGTGTGAGGGTACACTGAGTTTAAGGACTCTGAGGCAAATCAAAAGTGTACGATGAGATCTTTAGGTATAGCTATGCTGCTTGTGATCTGTACTGTAAAATTCTCCCTAACGGTAAAAAGGGCAAGAGAACACGAGACCACAGTTAAAAATAGCTGCTAAAAATTATGGACTGAACATGCATTTTCACCAGCATGAGTTTGTGGCTTGTCAGCTATCCACAAAGATACCTACCTGCCAATTGTGCAGCATAAGCCCACAAGAAAGAGCAGCGTTTCATGCAAGCCTGGCACACCATCTCCTGGAAATCCCCACTCTCAGGAGGAATGGCACCAAGATGCTGTGGATATAGAAAACCTAACATTTTTCTTGTGATCTTTAAGTTATCCAAAATGCTTATTATTGTAGAAGTAAATATTGTAATAGTATACTAATCATATCTTTATAGTTTATTTTAAAAAATTTAAAAAAAATTTTTTTAAAAAAAAGATTTATTTATGCATACAAGCACCGGGGTACAGGCCAGAGGTGCGGGGGTGGTGGGAGGATCCACCAGAGACAGAGTGGGAAACAGAAAAGACAAATAGACTGAAACACACTGCTGAGGGGAGCAGCGGGCAAGGCAGGAGAGGTCTGCTGCACCATGTGGGTGACCTCCCAGGCCAGTCGCAGGGATCGAACTCGTGCTGCAATGGCTGCGGTTTGCTTTATAGTGCGTTGTTTAACCCACTGCGCCCCCTTTATAGTTTATTTAAAGGGGCCCCCTTTATAGTTTTAGGAGAGTTAACAATAGATTATTTTTATAGTAAATCATATATAAAATTATTAAAATACAACACAATTCAAAAAAAGATCTCTTGTGAAGACAATGGCTTTAAAAGGCAAAAATTTTCCTTACCCTTCCATGGAACCAATCTTCACAGACTACACACTGGATCATCTCATCTGGAATCTAACATGGAAAAAGCATGTATGTTAATGCTATATTTCCTAATTACAGTGCTAATAATGATAGTGTTATGTGTGTTAATACAGTGAATTCTGTGAAGTAAATCTGGCATGCAACAGAACTGGATGTTAAATAACTCTTTGTCCGTGTGTCTCTAATTAAGGAGACAGGGAGAAACAGCCAGATCAGGAGCCAGAGAAGCTCATTTTGTGTGAACAGAATGTTACAGGTGTTACAGAAGCGTTATACTGAGATAAGCACTTTGCAAACAATCAGGAAAACTCTATTAGTTATTAATATTTGATTCTCATGAACTTAGAAATAAGCAGTATAGTCTCATTTTATAAAGAAACTCAGACCCAGGGAAGTAATATGAATTGACCAATGTAGATTATGACTACTGGAACTTTTTACTGCACCATGCCGCCAAGTAACTGAAAAGCAAATGTTACAATCTCTTCTCAATGTAGACTGAAACAGCTTCTCTAATGTGAACAATTAATTAAATTCTAGTCCTAGGAAGTTTATATACTTAAGGGCACAGACTACTTTTTGGAGTGATTTTCCTTTTGTTTGTAGGCTTTCACATCACTGATAATATTGCAATGTTTGATCTTTCCCTGTTGTTTTTTTTTTAAATGTTTATTTTTTGCATACAACTGGAGTATATGTCAGAGGTGTGGGGGGAGTGATAAGATTCACCAGAGACAGAGTGGGTAGCAGAGTAGGCAGATCCATTGAAATCGACTGGCAAGGGGAGCAGTGAATGAGACATGAGAGGTCTGCTTGGACTCAAGCCATAGCAGTGATAGCGCTGAGACTTAACCCCTCGGCCACCGGGGAGGCCCTGTTACTGTTTTTTAACAGAAGGAAAAAAAAAAAAAGCGTGTGTGTATGTATATACGCTCATGTTTACGCAGATACACACACACACACACACACAGAGCAGTCTCATTCTTCTGCCTTGCTCAAATTATTATCTTTCAATTCAATAGCTATGTATCTTACCCCATACCTTAAAATATCCAGTTTTTAAGGTTTTATCTTTGTTAATTCAAAGATATCTTAGATTTGTTCCTCTATACAATTTGGTTCAATAATTACAGTTCCAAAGCAAGGAAGGGAGCAGAGGCTAATTTCTCTAAATACAAAAAGCACTCAAATTAATAATACAAAACAAAACCCAATAAAAATAGGAGCCAAGGGACAATTCAGACAGAAGGTTAATAAAAATGTACAATAAACTCATGGAAAGATTATAACCCTACTTATGACCAGAGAATGGAAAATATCTAAAGTTACTGTTCATTTATCAGAATGGCAAAATTTTAAAAGATTGGTAATATGCAGAATTCACAAGAATGTTGGGGAAAAAAGACAAATACTATTAGTGGATGAACTTTCGGTAGATGTGATCATCATTTTAAATATAAACATCCTCTGACTCATCAATTCTACCTCTAAAAGTCTGTTCTACATAAATGCAGGAGTAGACTCAGTTACAGTGCTGTATAAAGATGCTCTCTGCAGCTTTCTTTAAAATATTAACAAGTTAGACAAAGCCAATCTGTTTTAGAAGAACATTGAGGTAACTAATTTTAGGGCATGTCAAATATGGACTGTTCTGCTGTGATCAGAACACAGTGTGTGTATTTTCTGACATGGATGTCTATGACATACTGATAAATAAGAAAGGCTGAAAAACTGGATGCACAGAATTTTCACTTCTGTTAAAACTACAGACTGAAACACACATTCACTCAGTCTTACATGTGGGCAGAAAAAGGTCTAAAAATATACACACCAAAAAGTATCAACAGTGGCTGTGTGTGCGAGGGAAGAAGGTGCACTGCAAAGGTGTCGAAGAAGAAAACCTCTTTTTAAATTTTGTGTGTATGTCTACCTGATATTTCAAGAAGATTCATCGTGCACACTCCATTTCTTTTCTTTTCTTCCAGGGAGGCAAGTTAAAGGTCATCTATTGGACAGTGTTTAAGAAGTAGGGCAGCCAGGCAGAAAGAGAGGATGGGGAAAATTCTGGTCTTGGAAAAGTGCTGTCCAATATATTTTTTTTTCTCATGATATAAGAATGAGACAAGTAACTGGTCCATGCCAACTATAGCTCCAGCTCAGATTCATAAGACAGGATAAATCTAATATCACAATCCCCAAGATTCCCCTGAAGAGCCTCAGAGGTCAGGAAATGACAGTCTTGGGGTGGACCCTCTAACACTCTCACCTCATCTTCGGGATCAGGATAAGGTCGCTTGCAAATGCAGTACAATCCAAAAAAGTTGTCATTGTACTTATTGCCAGGATTTATCTTTGCCTTGTCCTGAAATACATTAATTTCAATTATAATATGCTCTAATTTTAAGTATAATTTCATGCATCATGAAATTTGTGCAGTCAATAAATTTACACATTAAATACCCTTACTCCAGAAGGTGATTTTTAGCTTTCAAAGTACAAAGAAGAACAATTCACTCCTATTAAAGGGATACTTTTTCCAGGATACAGGTAAAAAAGTTTATTTTCTTTGTAGTAATTGGAAGAAACCGAGTATACCCATTTTACCAAAAGATGATAAAAGTTAATTATAAGTATTAATTATAAACCTATGTAAACTGACATTGGCCCAAAATTTCAAAGGCCCAGCTGTGATAACCAAAGTCCTCAGGTTACTAGGAGGTAAAACACAAGCAAAAAAAAACTGTCTCAAAATAACCTTCAAAGGAAGAACAATTATGATTGAATAATATAAAATTCCTTACTTTCATCTGTTATTTCACTAAAGGTAATTGTATAGACATACTTTTATTAGCCAAAAAGCAATGAAAAACTCCTATGTACATCTAACCCATGTTAATTATTATCAAGTTTTATTTATTCAGTTTTTAAAATCATACCCTTTGCTTTAAAATCCTCAAAGCATAACTAATAATTATTAACAATTAGACCGGAATCACTTTTTATGCAAGTTTATACAAGTATCAATCTCAGCTACTTTCAGTGCATTTACAGTTACAGTTCTTACTTACAGGAAATAATTTGCATTCCAAATTTTTAAACTTGCTGTTACCACAATCACAACGAAAATTCCTGAAACAGAGGAAGAAGAACCCATTTTAATTTTATTTTTTAAGAAAGATTTTTATGTGTAGAAGAAATGTGCTGTAGGCCAGAGGTTCCAGGGGTGAGCGAATTCATCAGACAAAGTGGAGAGCAGAGCAGGCAGATTTATTGAAATACATTGCTGAGGGGAGTCATGGGAGAGACAGTCTCTGAGAGAGAAGTCTGCTGTGCCATATGTGGGTCAGCTCCCTGGCCAGGGATGGAAGTCAGTCTGCCATGGTGGGCTGCATTGGTGATAGTGCTGAGACTTCACCCTTAGGCTACCAAGGAGGCCCCCATTTTAATTTTAAGTTTAATGACTTACTCTTTAAACTCATATCATTGCCTCTTTCTTTTCAACTCATTTCTAGAACCTAGTAAGTTTCCTTGGTTGCTGTTCATGTATCCAATTTGGAATTTCTCTAAGAAGGTAACAATAAAAGATTTACTAATTCTGGAAAATAATATGTATAGAGAAAATATCTGTTTCACACACACTCATGTAAGTACAATAACAGCAAAAAAGGATAACTAACTCATACCATATTTTAAAAGGCCCTTGGGAAAAAGTATTCTCTCCAACTATATTTCCTAGAACTATCAATACATTAAATTTTATCAGTACACAAATACTTTGAGTGGAAAAACAAGATTAAGAAGTAAATGGAAATCTAAACATTTAAAAAACATTCAGCCTCAATCTTCATCTTTACCTTTTTGTGTATAGTTCGAATAGTTTATGGCTTCCATGACATTCATAACTGCAAGCTAGACAAATTCCTGCTGGTTCTTCTCCCTCTGGGGTACAGGTACTACAGGCATATAGTGCTTGTCTCTTTACTGAGCCCTAAAAGAGCCCCAAAATGGAAAAAAAGACAATAAATCAATGAAATATGGCATAGTTACCAAATATTCATACACTACGAGCTGGGAAATAACTGAAATCAGGTTATTGGTGGTCAAGATCTTCCTGTAAAAATCATTAAGACCAAAAAAAAGGTGAAAACATAGTAAAAAACACTGTTGTATGTTATATTCATATCACTTATATGCACCACACTAGTGCTTATTTTTAAGCAATTTTTTTCTTAAAGTTTTAGTTTAAATTATTAGTAAGCTGTAAATAAGCAGGTCTGCTTAATTCTTTTAACACATGAAAATGTAAAAGAGTGTACTGGGCTTATAGGTAATTTCACACTTAAAATTTTGGAAAATGCTTGTGATTCCACCAAAGAGAAGATCACTGTGTTAAAAGGATTCCTTTGATTTTTAAGGAATGCACGCTAAAATATTTAGAGGTAAAGTGTCACAATATCTGTAACTTGTTTTCAAATGGTTGGGGCGTGGGGATAAATATATGTATATATATATATACATACATATATATACATACATATATATAATAAATGTGGTAAAATGAACATGTAAAAGGTACACGAGTGTCTATAATATTCTTTCAGCTTATCTGTAGATTTAAAGTGTTTCAAAATAATAAGTTGGAGGAAAAACAGGCAACACTTTTTGGAATTTTGATAATGGTAACCCTCCTCCAGAAAGGAGGGAGACACAGGGAAGCTTCTGCAATGCTAGTCAAGTTCTATTCTTGATGGGTGGAATGTACATAAATGTGTTCACGCCCACCACCCATGTAAACGTAACGTGCAATTTTTCATTTATTTTACAACAATGAAAAGAAAATTGGAGGGAAGTCTGTTGTATAAAGCTAACTACATTTCAAAAATAGCTTACATACAGACTAAAAGAAAGCAGAGAAAAAGTTGTTTTAGTGATGTCCAAAGGTTTCAAAGTACCAATCAACATCGGGGACTACCTCTGGCTCTCCGGTTCATCCAGCAACCTCACCGCTTCACAGTGTAAACGCGAAACTGGTCCATGACAACCAACATTATGATCTCAGTGCACACCAAAGAATGGCCCTACGTCTCTCTTCGGATGCCCCAATACTGCGCTCCACACCCCAGTGCCCAAATAAACTTCCTCCTACCATTCTCATCTGTTACTTCTTCTACCCACCTTTCTCCGTTTTTGTACCTACGAATAAATACAGGGGGAGTCTCCCAAACCTAGGTCACACCCCGTCTATCCTCTTCACAACCTCTTCCAGAAGCCGAACCGCCCCTTCAAGCAGCGACTCTGCTGCCGGCCGGCTTAGCCAGTGTCCCGAGTCGGGTCTACCCCCACCCG
Source organism: Galemys pyrenaicus (assembly GCA_019455555.1). Lineage (NCBI taxonomy): Eukaryota > Metazoa > Chordata > Mammalia > Eulipotyphla > Talpidae > Galemys > Galemys pyrenaicus. Next base: position 13,583,839 of record JAGFMF010011747.1, on the reverse strand, counting down.
GGCCGACTGCAGCTGGACGCGGGACTTGCTCGGTGTGGCCCGCACACTAGCAGCCAGCGCTTGTCAAACTGAACTGCAGAAGAGCCGTCCAGGAGGCGAGCGCACACGGGCTGTGGTCTCTCCCTTTAACTCCGCGACGACTCTCCGTCCAGTTCCTAAAATACGCTCTTCGGAAGGGAAAGTAGGGCAAAGATGTCTGCTTTTGAGGTCACGGGGGTGGCTGCACGAAAGGCAGCCGCGGCGGGAGAAGCGACGGGAAAGGAAGCAAAGTGCCGCAGCAACGGGCCCACCGCCTGAGAGCCCTCGGGGTCAGCCGGAGGGTCTGAGGGAGGACAGGCCCCGCCGAACGAGGAGTCGTGGGCCCAGGCGGCAGACGATCAAAAGGGCGGCAGGGCCTGGCCTGGGGGGCCTCCGGAGAGCGGAGGCCCGGGCCGCACCGCGGAGCCGGCCGCGGCCGGCGGGAAGAGACTAAACGCCGCGGGGAGGTGGAGGCTCGGGGCAGCCCCGAGGAGCGAGGCCCGGGCCGCGCGCCCACCTGTGAGTAGGAGCACTTTTCCGAGTCGCTGCCGCCGAGCACGGCGCACGCCTCGTTCTCCAGCTCCTCGTCCTCCTCGAGCACATCGACCAACGAGACCACCGGCTCCAGCTCCGACGGCCGCCCCGCCGGCCCGCCGGCGCCAGCCATCCTCAACTGTCACCCAGACCGCGGCTGAGCCCCAGTAGAGGCGGGAAAGCAGCCGTAAGGGGCGGGGCCGGAGGAGGCGGGGCCCAGATGCCGGGAACCAATCCTAAAGAAGGCCAGCAAAGGAAGGGGGAGGAGCGACATCCGCAAAACGGAAGTCACGCCTCCCGCTTCTCCGGCACGCGCCCACCCGCGCCGCGTGACGGTTTCCGCTTCCGGGTGGTGCTTCGCTGTGGCGCGCTCTTGAAGCTCGGTCGCCATGGAGCTGTTTGCCGAGTATGTCGGGCAAGACGGGCAGCGGCAGGAGCTGAGGGTTCCCTGTGAGGCGCCAGGCGATGCGGATCCTTTCCAGGGCCTGTTGTCCGGAGTGGCCCAGATGAGGGAGCTGGTGGCGGAGCTCTTCGGCCCCCTTGTGCAGCCGGAAGCGCATGACCGGGAGGAGGCGGCCTCAGACCAGGCCTTGGACGGTGAGCGCTGAGGCGTTGCTGGAGCGACGGGAGGGCGGGGTGTGTGAGGGAACTGGGTTCTACGAGCCTTTGTCGGGGGGCGGACCTCGTAAAAGTGAGTTTCGGGGGAAGAATCCCAAATTTTATGTAATTCCAGGAGTTAAAAAAATTTCTAAAAATGGTGGGCGCTTGCCGCCATGTTTATCTAAGCTGCTTCCATCCCAGCGTTTTCACAACTAGCTCCTCATTTATTTCACCAAAAACTTGTTGAGACCCCCCTCGCGTGTGCCGGGCTGCGCTCTGGAGGAGGAATGGGGTGAATGCGACTCGGGCCCTGTCCTTGTTAAGCTCGCACGCTGGGGAGGAGTGAGGCCGGGAAACACGCGAACGAAACAGTAGAATGAGGCGCCAGCACTCACTGTTGCGAGGCTGGGGATCGCAGGCCTGCCCCGGCGGCGAGGGCGCGCCTTCTTAGCTGGTTGTTAGAGGGTGACGAAGTTTGATTTACCAGGTGTGAAATTACAAACAACTTGGCGAGGCTGCCATCTGTTTGTAGACTAGGAATTCGTACCGAATCGGAAACAGATTTCAGTTGAACTAGTTTTAACTTGAGACTCATTTCCCATATCCCAGTTTTTGTAGGTGCAATTTGATAGTAGAAACGTGAAATTGAACGGCAATAATGTTTTGTTAAATCTTGAGTGCAAAAGTAGGTAGATACTTTTAAATGCTCTGAGTCGAAATATCTGGAAACGAACTATTGAGGTAGGACTTAACTGCACTAGAGGGGAGCTTCCCCTGTACTTTACTTTCCCCTCTTGCTTACCAGATGGTGGGAGGGAGCCAAATCTGAACATTACACGAAGGTCAGACAATAAGTTAAGAGAAGTTCTGTTTCTTGGCCTTTCTAGTCTGTTATCATTGGCATAAAGACAAGTATAACTAGAGCTATATTTAAAAAAACTTATTGGAAAGTAACTGCTACAGGTTTTATTAATGGTGGTTTAGTAATATCTTTTGGGGTTTTTTTTTTTTTTTCATAATATCTTTGTATAGATTATAAAACGTCCCAGTAAAACAGATTTGAATTTCTTTTGTGAAGTGATAGGAATTAAAATGGTGAATTTTGTTATGAATTATATCACAGTTAACAAAAACCATGAAACATTTAAATCAGAATTACTAAAGGAAAGTGATAGAACTCAACGCTAAAAAGACAATCATTCAATTACCAAGTGTGCAAACGATTTAAATAGACAGTTCTCCAAATAAGATACACAGATGGCCATTAAGTTGTACATGGAAAGATACTTAACATTGGGCGTTAGGAAAATGCAAATAAAAGGGACAATGAGATTTTATTTCATGCCAACTAGGATACTTTTTTTTAAAGCAGTGAGTGTTTGCTAGAGTGTGAAGAAGTTGGAGTCCTTGTACATTGTTGGTGGAAGTTAAAATGAAGTACCATTTTTGGAAAACAGTTTGGTGATACTTCAAAAAGTTAAAAATGAAATTATCACATGACCCAGCAATTGTAGGGACTCCTGGTTCTACTCCCAGTTGTAGTAAGAGAACTGGAAACATGGTCACAAAAAAACTTAGGCATAAATGCTCCTAGCAGTACTATTCATAATAACTAAAAGGTGGAAACAACACCATGTCCATCAGCTGAACAAAATGTGGTATATCTATACAATGGAATACTATTCAGCAATAAAAAGGGATTAAGGGCTCATAAATGCTAAACCATGGATGAACTTTGAAAGTATACTATGTGAAAGATGATAGACACAAAAGACCACATGTTTTATTATTCCATCTTTAGGAAATGTCAGGAATAGACAAATCTATAGGAATAGTAAGTTAGTGGTTGCAAGGACTGAGAAGAATGAACAGAAATTACTAATGGGCATAGAATTTCTTTCTGGGATGATAAAACTGTTCTAGAATTAGTGGTAATGGTTGCACAACCTAGTAGATATACAAAATGTCAATAAACTGCTTTCTAAGAGTGAATTATGTATATGAATCATATCTTTTTTAAAAGTGCTAAGAAAAATTTTAAACTAAAATTTTTTTAGTCATACATATTTCAGATCTGATAGATGTATGATTTTACTAGCCCTTAAAGTGAAATGGTCTCTTAATGAATCGTGTGTAGCTGTTTATATTTCTTTCTACCACTGAACATATTGTCATACCGCAAATATTTATTTTAAAAGGTGATGATGAAGATGATGGAGAAGATGAAAATAACATTGATAACAGAACTAACTCAGATGGACCATCTGCAAAACGGCCAAAACCACCATCTTAACACTAGCTTTTAGAGAATTTAAAAGCTGCTACTCTGTTTTCGTTATCATACACTACATTTAGGAAGACTTGTACTACTATTATTTGGAAAAACATTTGCTTTGCACTACATTTAGGAAGACTTGTACTACTATTATTTGGAAAAACATTTGCTTTGTTCCCTTTGGACGTTTTGTCAAAGAAAATACTGTTTGTTCTGTTTCCAGCAAAGAAAGATAAATAAATGTTTAGAAATGAATCTGCTTTCTTGAGTGAGAAATACATTTGAGACCATGGGAATAAAATAGAACAATTAATAGTCTATAAAATCCTCTGAGTTAGCAAGTGGATTTTTGTTTTCGACTTTAAAATTAAATTGTAATGTCTACATCTTTTAGTTTCTGCTTCTGTTATAAAAGTACATGTCATGGTTTCATGGGCAATGACCTTGCAAAGAATTGGGAAGAGCAAATGGTGAAAATTGGGTATTAAATTTAAGAATAGCAGTTCTGTATTAGTAAAAGGAAAACAATAGAAACAGTGAAAAGAGAGCCCTTGAGAGAGCCACTGACACCCACTATACAGAGAGGACCCCTTTCGGTGAATGTATAATTTAACTTGTACCTTAAGAGAACCGCATGGGTATGTTTTAATATTTGTGAGTATATATAAAAATATAAGTCCTTAAGTAAATTCATAGTGAATAGTTTTCAGGCATTTCCTTTTATCCTGTGCCTATATTTTGATTTTGCTTAACAAAGGCCTTTGAAAATGTATACATTCCTAAAATATCTCTGCAGCTATATATAATCCTTTTCTGCTTGTCAGTAGGAGTAAGGCATTTTATTTTTGTCTATTTTTAAGGCATTGTACTTACTATGCATCTTTCTTAATTCATTTAGATAACTAAAATGCAAAGGAATCAAGTAGCACGCATCTAATGAAATACAGTCACAGAATACTTAAGAATTGAAAGTAAGCTTACAAATTATACGGCTTATTTTAGAGATTAATTCTTGGATAGGTGTTCACCCTGAGTTTTAGAGCTAACCATTGGCAGGTTGGGTATATATAAGACCATAGTGCATTGCCATAATATAATCTAAAGTGTCTAGCGTATAAAGTTGTGTAAAGTACAGGCTATTAAGGAAACTGAATTTACTCAGCTTTCGTATCTTTAAAGTATTTCATTTGGAACATCAGCCCTCCACTGAGTATGCTCATGTAATCAAAGCAGTACCTACAGAGTCTTATAAATGGTCGGAAATCATCTTAGTTTGTTTAATATTAGTACTTGAACTCAATATTTGATTTATAATTTTTAATCCAGTCCTTAAAAAAGTACCCATATAGCATTAAAATAGTTAATACTTCTAAATAATAACTGACATTTGTTCCTGAACATTGTTTTTAAGGCATTTCAAGATACTTGTGCTTATGGTCTGGTTATTTTAAGGTCTGGGTTATTAAGTTTGATTGGTCTTTTAGTATTTAATTCTAGTACTGTTTTCATGAGTGAACCCATGTGTGACCAAAAGATCAGTTTGAGGAACCAGTATAGAAGAAAGCCCTTGCTTAATTCGAATCTGCTGCCTAGTGGAAATACTAGCCACAGGTAAGCAAAACACAATTTTGCGAAATAACTCCCAATGATTGCCCAGCAAAGTCAGCTGCTCAGTCCTACCTAAAGATAAGCTTAGCACAAGATCTTAGATAAATAATTTTTTTGTAATGTGAAATATATGGACATTTGCAGGATAGATATGTGTTAATAAATGTGCTTATCTGTCACCTCATAGGCTTTTGTGGTCAGGGATAAGAACTTTTACTTTCTATAATAGGTGTGTATAATAGGCCTGTAAATTAGAAAGTTTGAACATTTAAAACTTGCCTGAAAAGAAAAAACAAGGAAGCAAAGTATTGGAGGAAATCAGTCTCTATTCCCCATTGTAGAGAGGATTTATACTTCTGCAACTCTCAAATCTTGGACCAAGTGACTGCCTTTGCCTGTCTAGCTCTCCTTTAGGTTTCAGTTTAAATATTTTCTCCAGGAGATCTTTCCTGGCTTGCAAGGCAATGTTAGGTCCTCCTGCTGTGTTTTTTATGGCTCTTAGTGCCTTGTTCTTCCCTCTCCTACTATGAAGTGTACTTTATTAGAATTTGGTCGTCTACTCAGAATTTTGGTAACTTCCAAATTTTTGTATACTTCTAAAAGAGTTTGTTTTCTTCCAAATGAAATTAGTTGGAGTTGTGTGTGTAACCCTCAGTTTATTATGTAGTACTTGTAGCTAGCTCCTATTGAAAATAAATATTTCTCAGTGGAATTGTTGGTCTTGTACAAGGATAGAATATGTATGTATTGCCATGGATTCATAAGACATCCTGGAAACCTAGACTTTTAAACTCAATTGCCAGTCTCTGCATTGTAATATAATGTTCATAGGAATTCCTGTAGAACTTAATTGTTCTTAGCAGTTGAGCACCTCAAAATTCAAAATAGTATTACTTTAACTGCACCTAGTTATAGTTAAAACTAACATGTTTTGGGAAATTAAAATTATTTCGTGATAAGTATTTCTTAGATATTTAAATACAGAGTAAGAGTAGAGTATAAAATTCCTAAGAAATTGGGGAGCGTTTGTAAAATAACACAGCAGTCTTGAATTGATTTTTGTGATGAAGTTGGGTTCTAGTCTCACTACTTTGAACATCAGAAATTTTAGGTACTAACAGAATTGAATCTTAGTTTTTATTTATTACTTCCTCTAGAGTGAACATTTCTAAGCAGGAGTTTAGCAAAAGTCCAAGTCTTAGACATGAATAAATGATTACATAATAAAATTTCTGAACACTGTCAGTAAGATTAAAAAGACACAAGGGAAAAGTATTTAGTGCTTTCAGCACAATCAATGACTAAGAACTCGTTCCTTTTATAACTCTAGTGCAGTCAGAGAACACAATGGAAAAGGCAAATGAGCAAGAGTGCAAGAAAGGATACAAAGCTTTTAAATGAAAAGCTGGGCCCCTTCAAAGAGATGAAAATTTAAAATAATGCAATGGCATTTTTACTTTTCAGACTGAAAGATCAAGTGTTGCTGTATTGAGATGGAAAGCCTAAAAGGTCTATAATGTGTTGATAGTAAGAGTGTATATTTGATAAAATTTTTAGAAATTTGAGAATTCTGTTAAAATGTGAAATATACATGTTCTTTGACTAAAGTGATTCTTTTTTATTTTCCCCACTTCAAGATTTATTTAATTTATGCATACAAGAGGCCAGAGTCCAGGGAGGTGAGAGGATTCACTAGAGACAGAGCTGGGAACAGAACAGTCAGACTGACTGAAACACACTGCTGAGGGGAGCAGCAGGCAAGGCAGGAGAGGTCTGCTGCACCATGTGGGTCTCCTTCCTGGCTGGAGGCAGGGATTGAACTTGGGCTGCAGTGACTGCGGATTGCTTCATAGGATTACTTCATAGTGCATGCATTGCTTAACCCACTGTGCCACCAGGGAGGCCCCCTAAAGTGATTTCATCCTATAGAAATTTAGTCCACAGAAAACAGCACTTTTGCATAGAACAGTTTAGAAAGCTATTCACTGCAGTGTTCTTAGTAACAACAAAGAATGCAAACAGCGTGAAAGAAGACCCTAGTAAGGGCCTCCCAGGTGGCACAGTGGGTTGAGTGCTGCTACACTGTGAAGCATTGGTGGCACAGCAGCACAAGTTTGATCCCTGGCCAGGGAGGGGACCCACATGGCGCAGCTGACCTCTCTGCCTCGCCTGCTGCTCCCCTCAGCAGTGGATTTCAGTCAAGCTGCCTGTTCTGCTCCCTGCTCTGTCTCTGGTGAATCCTCTCACCTTCCTGGACTCTGACTTGTACCCCAGCTCTTGTATGCATTAATCAATAAATCTTTAAAAAAAATACCCTCATTAACTAAAAACAGGACATTAGCACAATAACTTTGGGCAGCCATTAAAAAGATCAGGGTATAGCTCTGTGTGTGTAATGATGGATCTCTAGGATCTGACGTTACCTGAAACCCACAGGATGTGAACAATGTAGAATGCCACTGCTGGAGAAGTTGGCTGCATGATGCAGATAGTATAGTATCTTGAAAGGATACAGAATTACAGAAAAAGTCTAAGACTTTCCAGCGGTTTTTAACTTTAAAAAGCCATGCCTTAAATAATGGCAGATCAGCCTATAGTTTAAAATATTGTCATGTAAGTAATTTAGGGCAAAGCATTAACCAATCCAGATAAAAACCAGCAAAAATGCCACATTTCCCGTTTGATTACTACTTTGATAGAAGAGTAGAATTTGGCTTCTGAAAGGAGAGCTGAGTTTGAAATGAGGTGGGGTACCATTGAAAGAGGAGGTATGTCTACAACTGATATACTTGGCCTTACCCTTGAAAAATGGCCCTCTAAGTATAAAATGAATTTCACGGTATTATTGTAACTATTACAGTTCTCAGTTAACCTTTGGGGTCGGTCATAATTGCTCTAAAGACATGATCCAGGATATGGTGTTTGCTAAACAGCAAGTTTCTATTTAAATCTTTTAAAGTAGCAGCTCCCATTGGGGTACAAACAAGATCATTGGGTTGCAGCTTAAATAGAAATTTACTCCACCACCTGGGACCAATGAAAAAAATTCTGCTGGGTATAGAAAAACTTATAGAAACACATTACTAGTTTAAATGAGTGGTTTATGGGGTCAAGGTATTGCTTTGAAAGCCAAGGGAATGAAATTGTGTGTTATAGCTGAAATAGGTCATTATGATACTTGGCATATAATGTGAAGTGATTTAGAAAACCATTATCTTCGAGACTGTAACTTGGGAATGTCTCAAGGCTCTAATCATCACCTAAAATCTCCTTTGTGAATTTAGTACTCGTTTTTCTCTGCATTGAAAAGGAAAATCCCAAGATAGCCACATCACAAGAATTTTTGGCAAAAATAAATTTTTAGATTTATTTTAAATGTTGGCCTTGAAAAGAATACATCATTACACGCTGATACCATAACCAAGCATCTAGAACATGTGACACGTCATCTCACACACTTAGTGGTGTCAACTTTGGTTTTCATTCTTTCTGGAGAGTGAACTAGGTTGTTTTGCAATCTAGTGAGAGTTGGTCAGTGGCAGTAAGAAACATTCATCCAATAAATTAAATACCTACTGTGTACCAGGAACTGTTGTAGGCATAGAGTATTAGTAGTTCACAACCAGACAAAATCCCAGCCCTTCTGGAGTTTAGATAATGACAAAATACATGTGATATTGAGTGCTGTGCAGAAAAACAAGAAAGGCAGATGTTTCCTTTAAGTGGGGTGGTCAGAGGCTCCCTCTCTGTTCTGGCCACTGAACAGATGTCTGGAGAAGGTGATGGGGTGGCCAGGACCAAATGTCAAGCAAAAGGTATACGGAGTGCAGAGACCCTGAAATAGGCTTTTCTGTGGCATGTTCTAGAATCAGCAAGAAGAGCAGTATGACTAGAGTGGGCAGAGAGTAGTAGAAAATGAAGTAGTGGACAAGGACCACTTAAAATTACTTGTATGCCATGTTAAAGATTTTAATACATTCAGATATAGAGAAGTTATATGAGGACTTCGGAGATGAATAACATTTTAAAAGGATCCCTGGTTACTTCTTTCACTGATTGTAGATTTGTAGAGGATTTGAGCCATTTTGGTGGCTGGAGAGATCAGCAGCTTGGTTTTGGACAGGTTATATTCCAGGTGTCTGGGATAACAGCCTGGTAAATATCAAGTAGGAAGCTGGGTATCCATATCTGGAGCTCTGGAGGGACATGTAACATAGTGACATAAATCTGGGCACTTCACTTTGAGCCTGGATGAGATGAGCAAGGGAGTAAGTATAGAGGAGAGAATTGGTCATGCCAACATTTAGTGGTTAAAGTGGGTGCTCTCAAGGAAAGAAGGCAGGAAAAGCTGAGAGGAAGAAAGCAAACCAGAAGTGTCTAGAACTGAGCTAATAATATGTGGGAGCTACTGATCACGTGGCTATTTTTTTAAAGATTTATTTATGCATACAAGCACTGGGGTACAGGCCAGAGGTGTGGGGGGGTGAGAGGAGTCACCACAGAGAGCAGGGAGCAGAACAGGCAGATTGACAGAAGTACACTGCTGAGGGGAGCAGCGGGCACAGCAGGAGAGGTCTGCTGTGCCATGCGGGTCCCCTCCCTGGCCGGCAGCAGGGATCGAACTTGTGCTGCAGTGGCTGCGTTTTGCTTCATAGCGCATTGCTTAACCCACTGCGCCACCAGGGAGGCCCTATTTATTTATTTTTAAAGATTTATTTATGCACACAAGAGCTGGGGTACAGGCCAGAGTCACGGGGGTTGAGAGGATTCACCAGACAGAGCAGACAGCAGAACAGGCAGACTGACTGAAACACACTGCCAGGGGAAGCAGCCGGCAGCAGGGACCGAATCCTTCACCGCAGTGGCCGCGGTCTGCCCCACAGTGCGTTGCCCAACCCGCTGTGCCACCAGGGAGGCCCCTCATGTGGCTTCTAATACTTAAAATTCAGTTCATCAGCCACACTAGCCATATCTCAGTTTCATGCAGCTAGTGGCTCCTGATTTGGACAGTATAGATAGGGACCCATCCACCATTGCCAGAGTTCTGTTTGTTAGTACAAATCCAGAGGAAAGTACCTCAAGGACAAAAAAGTATTTAAACTGCTAATAAGTAATTTAAGGATCTGGAACCTGACCATTGTACTTAGTCACATGCAAAAGTCCGGTAACCTCTTGACAAGAGAGCAGTTTGGGTAAGATGGGAGAAGACCAAAGCCTGATAGGAGTGAATTCATAATAAACTGGGGGAGAGGAGTTGGAATCAGAAAATACAGTGACTTCATTCCCAACTGTGGGCTCCAGCTGGCAGCTGCCTCCCCGGGCTCCCCTTGCTGTCTGCCCAGATCTGTTCCAGGCCAGCTCAGAAGCAGCTCAAGGCCTTAGATGTCACCATCAGGTTGACCCATTTTGTGTGAGTTTCCTGCACCAGGGCTGGGTTCTGGGACTCCCGAAGAGCTGAGGGGGCTGTGTTCTCCTTCACCCCCAGCCTAGCCTGATGATGTGCACTGCATTCCTGGCCAACCTCCGCATCATGGCATTCAGTCTCTCAGTTCAGTGACCTTTGCTACAATCACAACCTCTCATTATGCACATGTGACATCCTAGGACTGCATGCAGTTCATAGGGTCCGCTTGCTAAGACCCCCTGCAGCAATAAGTCAACAATTTAAGCCTTGAAAAATATAAAAAACCTCTTTAAAGATAGGCAATTTAAAGAACTGGGGTGAATTTACTGTGAAATATTTGTTGAAGCTGTTCAAAAGACTATAGCACTCATGACTAACAGTGGAATCTTTAGAAAATGTGCTAAGAATTCACAACTCTGTGCTTCTCAACCCTAACAAATTATTTCAAGAGCTCTTAAAACTTGATTGCCTGGCCCCTGACCCCAGAGGTTGATATAATTGATTGATAAGGGGCCCTGGCAATATTTTTGTGGAGTTTTGCTTAGTTTTTTATTTACTTGGGTGATTCTAATATAAATTAAAAGTCCAAGACCCATTCACTGCCCAAAACAAAAACAAAAATACTAGTGCACAATGGTTCCCAATTATGGCCCAGAATTATGTAGAGCTTTATAAATGTGGAGAAATTACAAAGTGACGACGGCACATATTTGATGCAAAAAAGAGTCATGGTATTATTGTACGCTTTTCCGCTAGCGTTTTGCAGATTGAGAATGTTATATCCATCAAGAAGTAAATCAACACTGGATAACCTTATTAAAGACTTGAACACTACCCATGAACAAACATACTGGTTTGATTATTTTATGGGTGTAGTGCAGTTACTCTCGGAGCACTTTATCTGATAATTCCACTTGCCCAAACAAAGGCTCTCTGTTAATGATGAAAGTTGTGAAACAATCAAATTTCTAAACTTAGGGAATCATACTTTTTTTACTTTAAAACTGGTATCATATTTTAAACCAGAAAATGTACATAGTGACTTAAACTCCATGAATGTTTGTTCCTCCAATCCAGCTGTCTGTTGCCTTCCTTAACACTTGAAAAAATAAGCTACCTGGCATGTTTCCGTGAAATCATAAAACGTTCATTATAGGAACAGCTGCAAATAAAATGGAGTATTAAGCCACTGTGGGGTTATCACTTTTTCTCCTATCTGGAAGCAAATATTATTGAAAGTTATGGATCACAGGGTGCCCCCCCCCTTACCTACAACCCTAAGAAGCACTGTCTAGACTTGCCAGTTCACATTGGTAATTAGCTTTTTGTATTATGATGTAAATATGGAATAAACTATCTGCATAATACACATCTCCCATCTACCAATTTCAACTCCCTCCTTAATCTAACTGCACTGAGATTGATTTCATCTTTCCCTCTTTGTCCTACCAAGAGTGCTTTGAACCATTAAATAGCTATAAACTGACAAAATAGAAATAATCCACAACTTGGTTAATTCCTAATAATAAAAAACCTGTTTATCCCTAAATCTGAAACATCAGAGATTTGGAAACTGCATTACTCCCAATATTCTACACTATCTGCTGTTAAAGGAATATCATCTTGAGAGACTGAACATTTACTTACCAAAACGGAAGTACTAAAACTTGCAGTATGAGAAAGACTACTTCAATAAATTCAAGTGGCAAACCTCACAAATCTTGCATCCTGTCAAGTATTTATGGGGGAAAAAAAAACCCATTTAATTAATTTAAAAACTATCACTGTCTCAGATTAATAAAAACAGGAAACTGCTCGATTATTTTCCTCAAATTACTCTTTTTCTTTTTTAAGTGAGTATAGAGGAATAAAGAGCTGGAGATCTGAAGTCAGAAATCCTAGGTTCCAATCTTGGCTTTCCCACATACTAGCTCTGTAACCACAAGAGTTCCGAATTCAAGTTTCCACATTTTCTTCTATAAAATGCCTCACAGATGTCTTGTGAACAATGAATGTCACTCCCTCTGAAAACCCTGCCTGCATTCAGTAAGTACTCAAAAGTGATTTGGTTATGTAACCTTCCCAGAAAAACAGGTATTTCAAACTGTTAGTTACTTTGAAATCAGTATTATAGCAAAGATAAATGATTTCAGCAAGGAGACCTTTGGAGATAGTAAAGAAATGAGATTAAATGGGAAAGGCTATCATCCTGCTGTTTTGAGTTACAAAGAACTTGCTTTGTCTTTCAAGTAAAAGCTTGCTGTGAAATGCTCACCTTCCCTTCTGCTCAGACTTAAAGGTTAAGGTTTAACCTCAAAATTTTGAGATTTCTCAGTAGGTCGTACAACTTGAGAGAAACCTTTATCCATCATATTGCCACCGCCTTTCTTTGGCAGGGGGAGACAGACAGTACCCCGTGTTGAAACATGTCATTTGTGAAAAGCACTACACCTCACTGACCAGGAACAAAGGCGTCAACTGGTTATAACTGTAGCTCTGCCACTTCCAGCTTTGACCTCTGGCAAATTACTTTTCTTGTCTCCTACTTATAAAATCTGAATAGTTGCTATCTCATAGGGTTGTTGGTAAGATTAAATAAGTTAATTCGTATAAAGCTCTTAGAACAGGGTCCAAGAATAGCAAGTCAACCAGTATAAAGCATTTCCTTGGTGTAAATAACTATTAAAAATATTTTGATCTCACCCAGAAAAACAAAATCCTAAAATCTCTTTCCATTTTTTAGTGATTTATATTGGTACCAGACATGCATAAGGTAGGTAAGTGCCAAGGAGTAATAGAAGGATCACAACTTTATGCATTGAACCTCTCTGAAGACTGCAACTTAGAAAAGCAGGATGGTCACTTGCTACTTTTTAAAGAGTATCACATATGACATGAATGGACTAATATTTTCATTTTTATTTCTGTCTTTTATGTGTAAGATTTCTCAACTTTTAAATATTTAATCTCTTCCCAAATGTCTTTTAAACCAAGTCTCTTTCCAGTAGCTGGTTCTCTAAACCAATAGCTTCAGTAATGTTAGTTAATAATGCCAATAGCATTACCAAAAGGAAGGACAAATTTTGCTTATCAAAACAGCCAACACCTCAGTAATTTTATACCAGTTCCTCATAAGCTGATAAGTGATAAGTAAGCACAGTTGGCTTAACTGCGAAAGAATGAATTGGTGTTTTAAAGAATTTTAAAGCAAGCCAGGCAATTGTATAAAATTTAAATTTTATGACCATGTTTGGACCTTTTTACATTAAACACAATGGAAATGTTCATATTCATTTTTTCCCCAAAGGAAAAATTTTTGAATCACTATGTTGCACAGTAGGATAAAAATATGAATTTAGATACTTATTCAAGTTTCTAAAGAATGCAAATAACAGACACGATTTTACTTCCAAAATCTGAAGTCATCGACATGATTTTGTAGTACTGTATCTCAGGCTTTACCTAAAAATCATTATATTCAGTTAAAGATAGGCCCCTAGTCACATTTTTTAAAAAGCCTCTGCCCCCGCACAACTTCCTGAGATCTGTGAAGAAACTGCCGTCTTGTGATCAGGCTCCATATAGTACTGGCGGTTTTGTAATCATGAGGGAAAACGGTGACTGATTTCTGATTTTACGTGTCAATCAGTTGTAGTCTGCTGATCTGATTAGAAGCCTTGACAAATGCCTGGTGGCGGTTGCAAATGACTGCCAAGCATATGGGAATAATACAGTAGCCCACTGTTTTGGGGTCAGCTCTTGTACAAGAATAAAGGAACAAAAACATCTGTAAGTAAGGTATCAGGAAAATAACTGTCCACAACCAAAATGGCAAGGAGAGCAACCGAGCTTTCAGGGAGTGTGTCCATGTGGTTCCTTCAATGGGCTCCTCTGGGTGCTGTTGAATGTGTTCCAAGGCCAGCCTGTTGTAAGTCTCATTGATTTCAAAAACATAGTAAAACGCTGCTGCACTTGCTAACAGATACAGTCCCACTCCAATCCATCCCATCCGCTGACGGAAATTCATCATTCTCCATGCTCTGTGCCTTCAAATTAATAAAATTAAAAGTACAGTTAGGGTCTAGTATGCTGTCATGGCAACTATGCCAAATGCATTTGCTTCATTTCCACGAGTTCTAATATAACCCACCAACTCATTCGTTTAAAACTACATTGAGAAATGTAAACAACTTACAGGTTGTTTTCTGTAAGGAATAGTTAGGAGGAAGTGAAGTTACAGTATATAGAGAATCTGCTTTGTATGGGAATTCCACAAAATAAGTAAATCACTTTATCGGGCTTAAATAGGTCCAGCAGTTTCCACTAAGAAAACGGAGTTTCACTCGTTTCCTATGGAACATTTCACTTTTACCGTTCAAATACTTTGACTTAGCTGAACACCTGGCTCTACACGCCAAACCAACGTTCGAGCCCCCAAGTTAAGACAGTAACTCCTAAACACTTACAGTGGTCCTGAAAATCTTCCTGTTCCCACGGCAAGGGTTAAAGAGTCACTCACTTCTGAGTAATCGGGTGGCTTTGGCATTTCAGAGAAAACCACCATAAAAGAAATCCCCGGGGTCACCGGCTGGGAGAAAGGTGAGCGCGGCCAGCCTGGAGCACAAGCTAATTGTGATTAAGCACAGCGTGACTGCCGCCAGTCACGCGGCGGCCCGGCCCTAGTCGCGGCGGCCGCCCCCGGGTCCGGGTTACACGGCCGGGCCGAGAGGCTCCCCAGCTACCAGGGCCTCCCCGGCAGCCGGCCCCGCCCCCTGCAGCGCCGGCCGGCCGCGACCAGGGCTGCGCCAGGCCCGGGCCTGTCCACCGTGCAGCGCCAGGAGCCCGGTGCCGGCAGGGACCGCCGGCCGAGCCTGCAGAGCTGGGCAGGTCCCAGATCTCACCTTCCTGTCCCGGTTGGCCCGCCCGCCCGCCGTTCCGGATACGGCCACAGTCGGGGCTTCCGGCCCGGGCCGGAAGGGCGCGCGCCCCGCCCCAAGGGCCCGCCCCTCGTGACGTCATGTCGCCGCCGAGAGCGCCGCGAACTGCTCCCAGCTGGCGGGACGCAGTGGGCGGCCGTCTGTGCCCGGCGGCCTCTGCGCTGGGGGTCGTCAGCCGGGGCTCCGCGCCTTCGAGAGCCGCGCGGCCAGCCGGTCCCCGGTAGCCCTCTGGGGCGTCCGTCCCGGTGGAGAGGCCTTCCGGGAACGTGGGGCGCCGACGTTGGTGCCTCGACCGCTGGCGAAGGACCGACGCGCGGACGGCGAGGGGCGCGGGGCCGGGTCGGCTGCGGTGCGTCCCAGGCTAGGAGGGGGTAAGATGGCTGCTTGCCGCCGGGGCCGGCCGGCCGGGAGTCCCCGCTGGCGTCGTTCCCCGGCCAGGTGCGGATGCGCGGAGCTTCTCGGGGCCGGCATGTGCGGCCTGGGTCTGACGCCTTCTACTAAGCCGACTGCCCTGTCCTCACAGGCTGCAGGAACCCGGGCATTGACGGCAGTCGTCGGGCGCCATGGGGAACGCTGACTTGCCTTGGCAGCGGTGCCTCGGGCTAGTTAGAAGTTATATCTTCTGTTTTGGGAACCATGAATGACTCTGAGGCTCTTGGAAGACTGATGCAGGGGCATGGATACGAACCCTCGGGAGGCGCCTTAGTAGGGCTTACTGAAACTAGTCATGCTCTGGTCCCTAAGGAGATAGCGGAAAAGGGGGTTTCTGGAGAGTGATTTTTAAGCTCCCTAACCCAGACAATGAATTTTTAAGCCGATTAAATGAGTTTTTAGAAGGAGAGGGCAGGGGCTGGATGAGTTGACTAGAGCTCTGAGGTATGGAAACGACCCTTGACTAGACCAGGACATGACCCCAGAAATACCGGCCCCAGTGTTAGCACAGGCATTAGATGAGGCTCTTCAGCCTGCCCTGCAATACCTGAAAATCCAAAACGTTGAGAATATTCTCTGGCAACAATCCCCCAGAACCAGAAGAGGAAGAATTTGAATCCTGGCTTTTTCATACAACTCAGATTGTTACAGGGCAGGGAGAGGGGCACTTCAGAACCTCCAAACCTGCCCTCTCTGAATGGGTTCTGCCACCCACCGCATTAAGACAAACATACAAGGCCTTTAATGGAAAGGAACTTTAATACAATTAGGGGACAATACAGAAAGGACAAACAATATAGTTATTAAGTATTTAAAGTTACCCATCTCCTTGAGGATAAAAGTTTAGCCAAATAGGATTGGCTTAAAGCAAGGCCCAAAAGCCTGCCACAAGTTTAAAGGACTTTTTAGTAGAGACCCATAGACAAGGGTTAGACAGAGTTAGACAAATCCAGGAGGAAAAGAGCAAAATTAAAATTAAGGTGAAAGCTGCCGTTGTTCACTTCCCCACGGGTTTTTCACCTTCATCTGTTCTAACCAGTTTAAGACTAAAAAGCAAGCGCAGTTTTTTCACATGTCCCTCTGCTCCACGTGTCTCCTCCAGGTCTCCTTGCTGCTCTCCATCCTGCTTCCTTTTTTTCCCTTCCTTCTGTGTTTCTTCCTCTCTGCAGAATTTTTTTACTCTGCTCAGCTCCACCCATTTAGGGCGGAAAGGGGATTTTGGAACTTCCCCCTTTCCTGGGGACCACCCTGTTACAAAACGAAGAAGGCCTGGCAGGTGTCAGATGCAGAGAAACTAGGCTTTTGCTGGAGAGCTTGAGAGGTTCAGCATTTGGTGTTACTCAAGTGCTCAAGAGGAATAGTCCTCCCATTCAGTCCCTGAATGCTTGCAGGCCCTTGAGCAGGTGTTTGGGTTATTGATCGCCCCAGGGAATTACAAGTCAACTATCTGACCACTTACCAGAAGGATGGAAAGTAATTGTATGCTTGTGTACCAAGGCTGGAGCCTTCATTACAGAAACTGGTAGAGAGAGGAGCAGTTGAGAAAGAAGTTGTGAGTCAGACTTGCCTGGACCAAGTCCTTGCTGGATCCATCCATAGAACACTATGCAGAGTACTTGTGCTGCCTGAGGCCGCGGAGGAGGAGGAGGGGGAGGCCCTTGTCCTGGCAGGATTAGAGGGGCACTTCACCTGAATTTCAGTAAACCAGGGCTCTCTGATAGTGAGCAGAGCATGAGCGTGCATATCTATGACAGAATTTAACTGGCCCCTCCTCTGCGCTACCAAGCAACTCATTTTGTATCATTCTCACTATAAATCCTCTGTCATTTCTGTGCCTATTGTCTCCTAAATGTGTCATTAACTAGGGAGGATGGAGTTCTTCACTGGTATTTATGTATTTAAATTCACCCCATGTGAACTTTCCATTGCATAGAACTGTACAGAAAGCAGGTCACTACGTACAAATGCTGAGAGGACAGCAAGGTCCACGTGTCAGTGCTGCCCCCATCCTGTGTCATCCGGTATCAGGAGCGAGAGTGTGCACATCAGATGTGATACTGTTTTCTCAGGTAGTTTTGTGGTTTTTTTTAAAGATTTTATTTATGCATACAAAAATGGATATAGGCCAGAGGTGCAGTGGGGGGGGGAGGGGGGCTGCTGGTGAAAGAATTCATCAGAGATAAAAGTGGGGAACAGAACAGTTGGACTGACTGAAATTCACTGAGATAGGAGAGATCTGTTGCACCATGTGGATTAGCTCCCTGGAGGGGAATTGAACTTGTGCTGCAGAGGCTGCAGATAGCGTCACAGTGCTGTGACTTAACTGCTTGTGCCACCAGAGAAGCCCATCATAGATACTTTTAGAGTATATATCGCCTTATATTTACCATGAAGATTGTGAACATTGATTAAGATACTAAATTTTGGGTTTTGCTCATTTTATGCAATGAAGAGATAAAATTAAATGCAGAAGTTAGTTTGTAGCTACCACTTCTAAGTTCAGATTTCTGCTGTGTCATCAGAACAACTACTTATGAATATCATTGTAACATAAAAAAAAACTGTACACTTATAAAATAAAAGCTAATAAAATGACGTTTTATCTGTTTTATGTCAGGGTTCCACAGGAGATTCCCTTTGAGCAAAGGGTCCCCAAAGCAGGAGTTTGAAGACCAAGGAATATACACAATCTTAGACCCTTAGACTCTTTCCTCATGGTGCTTAGGGGTAAGAGGTATTTTTCTAAGTGTGGTTGCTACAGGGACAGTCTATTTAAAGCACAGTGGAATGAAACAAGACACTACACAAATCAGTGCCAATAAAAAGTCCAAGTGCATTGAATTTGGAGGGTAGAAAGATAAAAATGAACATTGCCTCACTGGCAGACCCAGCTAAAAGTTTTTCCATGTACCTGCTCATTTAAACAAAAATCCTCTACTATAAGGAGACTCAGCTTCACACTTGTGGGGTTGGACTAGGTTAAGAACTTACTCAGAGTGAAACAACCAGTACACAGCAGGCCTCTGTCTTGACTGCAAAGCCAATACCCTACTGCCAGGAAAGAGAAGGGATATGAGAGTGTCTGTACCCAAAGACCTTACTCCCTCCTTCCCCTGAAGCGGGGCAGAGGAGACTTTGTGAATGTCCGTCTAGTGCACACTAGTGTGGGCTGTGTTCTGAATCACTGCAGCATACTAGGCATGCTAGAAGTGGGAGCAGGAGGCTGTGTGTGATGTGGGGCAGCTGGGAAGGTGGGCGTCCGTGACCTGGTCCCAAAAAACGAGGGACAAAAGTCATGTAAAAATTTGCAGATTACTGAAGGTGCTATAGGGTTTTCAATAAAAAGACCCATTTAGGATGTACACTTGGCTTAGATTCCAAGGTGTAGATAACGTTTGTCACAATTAATGGCATGGCTGCCCCACCCTGGGAGGCTACACACATCAAACCATCAGTATTCAAACAAATATTTTTACTTACCAATTTTACTTACCAATCTCAATAAAGGTGGGGTGGAAAAACATGCTGGATAAAATATAGATTCAAGATGAATACAAAGGTACATCGTTTACATTTGTATAGTCATTTGTTCCCACCCCAGTAGCAGAAGTGGCGTTAGCTGCATTTTGTTGATAAGCAGACATTGGTGTATGTGCACGTTAAAAATGTTGCCCCTCTCCTAACTGCCGATCTGAGCACTTCAGTCTGGTACTGAAATTTAGACTGTAGACCCTGCCCTGGAGGCTCCAGAGTTCATATTAAAACTGACATTGAACTTGCCATGGAATAGGCACTGAGAACCTTTAGTTAACCCCTTTTGCAAACAACTGAAGCACAGAGAAATTAACTTGCTCAGGATTTCACAGCTAGTAAGTGGCAGGATCAGAATTTAAACTCAGAATATTTCAAGTCCTTGCTCTTATTACGCTGCCTGTCTAAATTCTCTCAGGAACCAGTGAGAAACATTCTATCCCCCACTTTGCAGATGAAAAGCTTGAGGCTCAGAAAGATTCAGTGAACACAGGCAGATAGTGTGGCTCCAGAGAGCTTTTGCTAAGGTGTTCTGATATAGCAGCTGATAAACAGTCCAAACTGAAAAATAGCAGTTATGTTCATGACCCGTAACGTGTTCTTTAAAAATTGTATTTCAAAAACATGAATGACAGAAAACACTAATGTGCTTACTTGGGATGGCGGGATTATTAGGGTAATTTAGTTTTCTCTGCCTACATGTGTTTTTTTCATGAAAAAGATGCAAAGAAAGTACTCAGAAACCAAAGGAAGGAGGGCATGTCAAAGGAACACGGGAGCAGCCTGAAAGACCATCTGGTGAAGGCTAAGGTAATTTGAGCAACAAAATGAACGGCATAGTATTGGGTTGTAACCCAAAGTATAAATATCCATGAGCTAATCCTGATATAAATGAACAAATGAATGAGAAAACACAAATTTTCCTTAGAAGAGAATGTCAAATCATCTTGTGGATAATCCCCACCCCAGAAGATGGGGTTATTTCCTTTCCCTTTGAGTGTGTGCTGGATTTAAAAGCAGTTTGAGAGGGAGAAGTAGCAACCTCAGTGGAGAAACCTGACAAGTAGGAACTTGACCAGGCGGTCAAGGTTAGCTGGTGGTCAGGCATCTCTGATACAAGTGACGACAAGGGCAGGTCACCTCTGGTGTTCTCCAAACCCATAACCCAGTCTAACAGTGCAGGGAACGCTAGACAAACCCAATTTGCGGGACATTCTACAAAATACCTGACTAACACTTCTCCAGATTGCCAAGACCGTGAAAAAACAGAGACTCATGGGTTAGAGGAGGCTAAGGAGAAAGGGCAACTGAATCTAATGTATTCTAGAAGGGAAGTGGAGCAGATAAGGAAATGAATGGCAAAGTGAAATCCAAATTTAGAATTTCGTTAATGGTAGTAATAATTGGTTTCTAAGGTAACAAATGTTAATATAAGGTGTTAATAAGGGAAGCTAGGTGAGTATACAGGAACTTGTGAATTTAAAACTATTCTTAAAATGTTTTTTACAAAATACATACGTAGATACCTGAGTACTTACCCACACGATAACAACCTGAGGTGCCAACAAGTGAAATAAATCACTAGGAAGTGCCTTTCAAAACACTGGTTATTCACCTAAAGACCACTAGGGGGCGGTAAGGCCTCGCCTTTGACCTGGCATTGTAGCCATCACCCTGACAGGCCAAAGCAGGGAAAGGGAATTATGTAAGTGGCATCACAACTAGCCCCCCTCAAAGACTGGAAAATTCCTCCAAACTTTATATGGAAAAATATTTTTAACTGTTTACTCAGTCTGGATCAGTGATTTCCTCTCAAAGTCCATGACACTTCCAGAGCCTTCTAATTAGCTTTGTCAGAGGCTTGGCTTTGTCAGATAGACTGATTCCAGCCTATCCAAGTGAGACAATCCTTAGTGATTCCACTTCACTCTCTGCCAGAGTGTATCATAAAATAGGAAGCTAGATGGTTTTAGAGATCAGCTTCTGAAATGCCATCATTTAAAGAGAATGACATTCAGGTCAAAAGTATGCTAGCTCTCAGGGGTTTCCCTGCCTTGGTTACCAGCTAACCTAACTGCTGTTTAGAGGTGCTGGTTTACTTGTACCTGGGGATTACCCTACAAACTGGGCCAATATATTAAATAATTCAGTGTAAAGTAGGCTTTTAAGGCTCTTAGCCACCTTTCATTAATGGTAGTAATATTGGTTTCTGGAGGTGACAGATGTTAATGTGAGCTGTTAATGATAAGGGAGACAAGATGAGTATACAGGAACTCATGAAGGCTGGGTCTAAAGTAATAGAATCTTGCAGATGAGGTAAGTGGGGTTCAGAGAAGGTAAAAAGGTTGCTCAAGAAAACACATCCCAAACTTGAACCCAAATCTGAGCCTGCCTCTGGCTTGTTCTGTAAAGGCACTTCATTCCTCTTGGATTTCAGTTTACTTACTTAAAAAATCTTGGGTTTCTTTTAGTGCTAAAACTGCATGACTGAAAAACATCTAATAATCTTTATTTGAATAGTTTCATTTATAAACATACTTTAAATTGGTAACATGGCTAATAATTGTCGTTTTACACGTCTTCTCACATCAAGTCATCGTTCAGTGAGTACTTTCTAGCTGTCCCTCTAGATTCTGTGCCCTTGAGGTCAAGCTGGATGCCATCTCCTTTTAAGTCCAACGTGGTGTTCACATTTGGTAGATAATACACGTCTCCTCATGAGTGAGTAGTGCTCTGATACACCTCACCATACACAGCAGCAATGGCTGCCGCTTAAGTTTTTCCTGTGTCCTAACATGGTGCTGGATGCTTTACCACATTAGTCTGACCCAGGCTCTTGTGACAGTGTTACTTTCCCCCATTTCAAATAAGGAAATGGCCCTTCCAGTGGTCAAGTGGCTTGCCCAGAGCCACACAGCTAGAAGCCTCCAGGATCTGTCTGGTTCCACATGGTCTCCAAGAGTGTCTTGCCTCTGGACCAAACTAGCACTACTTCAAGGGTAGGTGTGAGCCCATGGATGTGATCGGGAGCCAGTTTCTGACCTTATAGCCTGAAACTCTACCCAGCACCACTCCCCAGTCTGCCTCCTAAGTCAAACAATAACACAACCTGCTTATGCTACAGAACGACCAGCACTGTGAGCTGCCGCCAGCAGCCCCGGCCCTCTTCGTCTTGTGTAGCTGGAAGCTGATTTGTGCCCCCACTTTACAGAACTGCGACTGTCAAGGGAAGCCTAGCCTCTCCCAGACCCTCACAAGAAGTGGGGGTGAGAAATGTCGATTTGTTTAAGATGATTCAGTACCTGGCCTCTGCTGAATTTAGATGAGGGCAAGTAATGCAAGTCCGTCTAGTGAGATATGAGCAGCTATTGTTTTCAGCTTTATTTATGTGAGTGGGTTGTGGGGTTGTGGGACCAGACAGAACGCCCCCACTTTGTTTCCAGCTTCAGCGTTTCCTAACTGTAGGGTAAAGGTTGATCAGGTATTTCCACCCTCTCACCACTGATGATGGACACCTGTGGTGCTGCGAGCATTCCAGGGTGGGCATGCGCAGGTGAGCGCACCTGAGTTGGACACGGGCTTACATGGGCGGCGTCATGAGGATGTCAGAACTGTAAGGATCGACCAACAGAACTGTGAGGCGAACTGTGAGGACCGACCGACAGAACTGATGAGAGCAGCAGCAGCCGAGAGAGAGAAGAAGCAGCCGAAAGGGTGAGACGTGCTGGGGGCTGGGAGGCCTGCCAGCCTCCCGGCCCCCCTGGCTCCCCTGCCTGCCATGTACCTGGCCACCTCTACTAATAAAAGCATGAAAAGCCACTGAGGGCTCCAAGACTCTCCTTCCTTGACTGATCTGCCCAGAACCATCCCGAACCTTGCTCCAGTGCTCCCATCCTGCCGCTACAGTAACCCTGACTTTAGGCAAGATGGTCAGTCCTTCCTGGGCTTAGTTCCCGCCACTGAAGAAAATGACATGCGTTCACCAGGTCATGAATCATGTCAAGTGCTGAGAACAGCTACAAAGTGCGTTCTCAGTAACCACCATTTGTGGTGGTGGTGCTCTCGTTGCCCCCAAAACTTAGTGGCTGAGAGCGAACAGTTGTCAGTGTGTGTGGACCAGCAATCTGGGAGGGCCCGACTAGGCAGTCCTGAGTCTTTCAGACAGATGTCTCCAGGGCTGTGGGAGGCAGTCTTCCAAGCTGCCCTGGGGGTTTCTCGCAGGGCTGTCTGCAGACGCACCTGGTTCCCACCTGACGCAATGACAGGATGCCCAAGATGGAAGCTAGAACCTTTTTCTAATCCTACCTGTAGCGGCAGGATGGGAGCACAGGAGGCAGGTTCGGGATGGTTCTGGGCAGACGGGTCAAGGAAGGAGAGTCTTGGAGCCCTCGGTGGCTTTTCATACTTTATTTAGTAGAGGTGGCCAGGTACATGGCAGGCAGGGGTGCTGGGGGGTTGGGGGGCTGGCAGGCCTCCCAGCCCCCAGCGCATCTCACCCTTTCGGCTGCTGCTTTGCTGCTGCTACTGTCAGTTCTCGCAGTTCTGTTTGTTGGTGCTCGCAGTTCTCACAGTTCTGGCGTCCTCCTGACACGGCCCATTTATGCCCGTGTCCAACACAGGTATGCCCACCCTGGAATGCTCGCAGCACCTCAGGTGTCCATCAGTGGTGGGAGGGTGGAAATACCTGATGAACCTTTACCCTACACTACCTCAAGAATGACATCCCATTACTTCTCTCACCTCCACTTAAAAGAAGCAAGTCACTAAAGCCAGCCCGTACTCAGGGTCTCCCCTGCACACAGGTGTGAATTCCAGGAGGTGAGAATCACGGGGCCAGCACACCTATTACTGTATCTTAGTTACTTTACACTCACATAGAGCCAGCCCTACCTTTGTACATGTACTGGGTGTTTTACCTGTAAGTAATAAAATCCTCTACTAGATCCAGGTTAAAGAAGAAAAGAAAAATCCTCATTACATTTCTGGCCACTAACTTAACTCTTTCATGTATCAGTCATAAACACAGGATAGTTCTCTGTCCTTTTAAGGGCTGCCAGGGGCCCTGTTAGGTTTTACAGCTAGCCTATGCCCAACTCTTTAGAAGCAGACATAATTATCTCCTAAATCTCTCTTTAAGCAGTAAATGCCCAGCTGCTTCTCCGTTTTTGATTCCCTTCTGATCTCACCTGCCTCCTTTTTGGTGCCCTTTAAGGAGAAGTGATAACCTGCAGAGACTCTGAAACCCCCTCCTCCTGGGACTCGTACCAGCCAGCTCTGGTTTCTAAGAAACCAGACCCTCAGCACGCAACGCAAGCTTTAAACTGTGCGTTGCTTTTATCGAATGTATTTCATTTGTAGAAGTGTCCTCAGAAAGTAAGTGAGGATGTCCACAAAGAATGGGCCACAAGAATTTTCAATTGTAATGTTTTTATCACTATGGAAAAAAATGGAAACTACATAAACGCCCAATAATGAGCATTTATTATTTATTACTATTATGAGTAAATTGTGGCATACCCAAAGGGCTATATGCTCCATAGCCTTTATATCAAAACTGTATTGGAATTACTTTTCCTTGTTTTAAAATTAAAATTCTGTGTACCTGCTTGAAATAGCTAGTTCACTACATATATGAACAGCTCTGCTTTTCACATGATGAAGACCCTACTCCCAGTTGTTTGCGGGAACCGTATTCCTCTCACGATACTTCCTTATCCCAGCCTGTGAGCCAGGCACGACACTCTCGGCGGTGAGGACAGTGTGCTCGCTCCTGTGTGAATCTGCAGGTTGAACATGTTTGCAGACTCCAGATTTCTGTCTACACTCAAAACATCTGATAAAAAATAAACAAGAAATTGTATTGGGTAGAACCAGAGGCAATTGCTTTTTTTGTCGGTCAAAACTGGTTGCGTTTTGGTAATTGCATGTGAAGTTTTCCCTGAAACCTGACAGTTTCGGTACTTGAATAAGTTTACCACCTACCATGGAGGGGAGGAAGCAGAGAACAACATTTATGGAAAAGTCTCATTTCTGTGTTAATACAATTGCATAAATATCTTTGTAAAGAAAAAATTCTGAAGATATACCGAAATGTCTTTTTTCTTTTAAGATTGATTTACTTGTGAATACAAGAGCTGGGGTGTGGGCTAGAGATGTGGGGAGTGAGATGACTCACCAGAGACAGAGTGGGGAGCAGAACAAGCAGATAGACCGAAATACACTGCTGAGGAGAGAATTGGGGAGACAGGAGGGGTCTGCTGCGCCATGTGGGTCAGCTCCCTGGCCCGGAATTGAATTTGTGCTGTAGTGGCTGTTGATAGCTTCATGGTGCTGATACTTAACCCTTTATGCCACCAGGGTGACCCCAGATACACCAAAATGTAATAGTAAGCTTTGGGCAACAGAAACATGGACACCTTTATTTTTTTGTGTGAACTTTCTGCTTTTCTTCAACGAATACTTCCAATTTGTGTAATGTTTACAAATTATTACATAAACTATAAGAGACCTAATTCTCTCACTGTTATCAGTAATGTACAGTGTAATCTAGCAGGGCAGGGACTTAACAGTGGAAGGGTCCAGTCCTAGCCAGGGGTTCAGCTTAAGGCAGCGCCTCTGGGACAAGCTTTTTCCCTAAGTGACAGGCCCCATTTGAGTCAGAGAACTGCTCCCCGCCAGGGGGTCTGTACCAGACTCTGCTTCTTTTCTCTCCCATGACTACTATGCCTTCTTCCAGAACAGCTCTGGTTTGGATTTTTTCCCTCATGGCTGAGTCACTGTAGGGTTAGAGAAATCAGGTCTTTCCACCCTCCCACCACTGGTGATGGACACCTAGGAGGGCATGTGCTAGTGGGTGCACCTGAGTTTGAACACCGGCTTATATGGGCGGCGTCATGGGGACACCAGTACCACCCAATGTAAGCAGCAGCAGCAGCGGGAGGAGCAGGACACCAGCCGTAGAAGCAGAGAAAAGCAGCAGCAAAGCAGCCGAGAGGGTGAGATGCGCAAGGGGCTGGGAGGCCTGCCAGCCTCCTGGCCCCCTGGCACCCCTGCCTGCCATGTACCTGGTCACCTCTAATAATAAAAGCATGAAAGCCACCGAGGGCTCCAGGACTCCTTCCTTTACCCATCTGCTAGAACCATCCAGAACCTGCCCTGTGCCACCTTCCTGCCACTACAGTCACCGTTTACGGACAGATCGATGACCTAGACTAAACTAACCCGAGTCAGGTCCCCATGAAGTGGCTGTGTGAGCCCCTCAGACTTGTCCTCAGCCACCTCTTTCAGCCTTTCTAGGAAAATGTAAATTCAGTTGGTATTTTCTGGCTAGCACTCACTGACTTTGTGTGGTCATCCCATCTTGAATGGTTTTCTATTCTTATTTCAAGGCTCTGTTACTATTACTCCTTGTAGGGTTAGAGAAATCAGGTCTTTCCACCCTCCCACCACTGTGATGATGGACACCTGCAGTGCTGCGAGCATTCCAGGGTGGGCATGCGCAAGTGGGCGCACCTGAGTTGGACACGGGCTTAAATGGGCGGCGTCATGAGGCCGCCAGGACCGACGAACAGATAGAACTGAGAGAAACAACAGGACCAACAGCAGCAGCAGCAGAGAGAGAAGAAAGCAGCCGAGAAGGTGAGATGCACCGGGGCTGGGAGGACCCCAGCCTCCCGGCCCCCCCGCACCCCTGCCTGCCATGTACCTGGCCACCTCTGATGTAGAGATCAATAAAAGCATGAAAAGCCTTTACCTCCCATCTGCTAAGAACCATCTGCTAAGAACCTCCCATCCTGAACCTGCCCAGTGAGCCGCCCTTCCTGCCGCTACACTCCTTTATCTGTTCCTGCCCAATGAGTGACTCCAAAACTTAGTGGCTTAAAACAGCAGTGCTCATTATCTCTGGCACTTTCTTTGCATCAGGAATTCAGACAGGGCTCTGCGGAGAGGGCTTGTCTCTTGCACATGTGAACGAATTTCAATCTAAAATCAAACCGGAAGATATAAAATGGAAAATCTCATGCCTGTGCCCTCAAGAATAATAAAACTTAAGGGCTGATAAGGACCAGATTTCCTATAAATGCCTAACTCCTGGAATCTTCAATATTAGGAGGTGGGGTCTGTGGGAAGTGGTCAGATGGTGGAGGGTATGGCTCCGGTGGTAATGAGATTAGCACCCTTCTCTGAACTCCAGAGCTCCCTGGCAGCCCTCGCACCGTGAGGGCACAAGTTGGCCACTGTAGGGTGAATGAGTGACTCGGGCCTCCGGCTCTCGCCTGCAGCCCCAATTGTGTTGACGCAGAAGGTATTTGGGAGCGTGGGCGCAGGAAACGTGCGCCTGACTGCGGACGCCTGGAGCATGGGTGTGAACGCATGCGTTAGTGTGCACACCTGAGCCTAGAGGCCAGGCACGTAAGGGCCGTGTCACCCAGAGACAGAGGATGGCTACAGAGGACGTCTGACTTCAGCAGAGGCGAGAACGCCAGAGCGCCCAGAGAAAGAGTAGAGGTTCGTGGCGGGGCGGGGGCTGCTGGGGAGCTCTGTTGCTGCCTGCCCCAGCCCCCTCCCCCTGCCTGGCCAGGGCCTGTCCCCATGCCAGCCTCCCTGCCTCGTGTGCCTGGGTACCTGGTTCCCTGAGAGCATGAAAGCCTGAAAACTCCACGGGGGCTCCGGGACTCTCTTTATCTCTCTGCCCGAAATGGTAGTGGCCCTGCGCTGTGCGTGCACTACAGCCACCAGAACACAGCCCTCACCACCAGTGCGCTCCTGGGCCTCACCCTTCCAGCCTCCCAAGACAGTGAGAAACTGCTATTGTTTGAGACCCCAGCCGGTGGGATTTTGTAATGCTGTCTGTGGGGACTAAGACGCCTCTCCTTGGCAGTCGCTGCACCCCTCTTCTCAATCTGGTAGGCTTAAAACATGTGCTTTCGTCCTTGACTGTCATTTTGGATGGGTTTCCCGTGGCAATAGAGATAAGTATGTGTTTTAATAGTGTTTAACCAAATGTCTCTCCCCCACTTTTAAATATTTTTATAAATAGCTTGGTTGCTTCTTCCATTTGTTACAATATTATATGTTTAACTTCAAAATAGTCTCATTCTAAGGACAAGTAGAAATCACACCTCTTACCTACAAGAAGGGGTCAAAATTTGAATCTACCATTATGTTCTTAAAACTTATCCCGAATACGGGGCCTCCCTGGTGGCGCAGTGGGTTGAGCAGTGCACTATGAAGCAGACCGCAGCCACTGCAGCAAGAGTTCGATCCCTGCTGCCAGCCAGGGGGAGGACCCACATGGCACAGCAGACCTCTCCTGCTGTGTCCGCTGCTCCCCTCAGCAGTGTACTTCCATTGATCTGCCTGTTCTGCTCCCGGCTCTCTGTGGTGAATCCTCTCACCGCCCCACCCCCTCTGGCCTGTACCCCAGCTCTTAAAAAAAAAAAAAAACTTATCCCGAATACTATGGCACTTTGTCTCTTTATACTTAAGTATATACCTGGTAAAAAATAGTTCTTTCTGGGACCTCCCTGCTGGCCTAGGGGCTAAGTCTCAGCACTATCACTGCAATGGTCTGAGTTTGAGCTCCGGCCAGGGAGCTGATCCATCTAGCGCAGCAGACCTCTCCTGTCTCCCTGCAGCAGTGTACTTCAGTCAGTCTGCCTGTTCTCCTCCCCACTCTGTCTCTGGTGAATCCTCTCACTGCCCTGGACTCTGGCCTGTACCCCAGCTCTTGTGTGCATAAATAAGTAAATAAATCATTTTTTAAAGATTATTTATGCATACAAGAACTGGGGGTACGATCCATAGGTGTGGGGGTGAGAGGATTCACCAGAGACAGAGTGGTGAGCAGAACAGGTAGAGCGACTGAAACGCACCACTGAGGGGAACAGCGGGGAGACAGGAGAGGTCTGCTGCGCCATGTGGGTCCCTTCCCTGGCCGGGGATCGAACTTGCACTGCTGTGCCACAGGTGTTTCACAGTGTAGCGCTCAACCCGCTGTGCCACCAGGATAAAATGGTCCCCTCCCAAGTCATGGCCTCATTCAATCTCCATTCTTTGAAAGACACAGAAGCACATTTATAGTCCCCGCCTGTTCCCAGGTGGATTGGCAGAGCCTCGTGCACTTCTCAGTAGACGTGTGGGTGTGACTTGGAGTCTGACCCGCTGAGGTCGTGTTCAGACACCAAATGAGAGTCCGGACACTTGTCCCCCAGCAGCCCCTGCACAGACACTCGAGGGGACATCTATTTTTCAGTCTCTGGTCTCAAAAAGCCCCATCCAGAGAGTCACTCTTGGATCGGGTGGCGTCCAGAGTCGCCAGATCCGAAACATCAGCTCCTCTGCACAGCTGCCCTCAGCACATTTCCCTGAGATCATGTACAGGCTACTTTTAAAGAAGAAACAGGGGCCTCCCTGGGAGCATGAAGGGTTAAGCACCGTGCTATGAAGCATCCGCAGCCACTGCAGCACAAGTTCAATCCCCAGCCAGGGAGGGGACCCCCATGGTGCAGCAGACCTCTCCTCCCTTGCCCGCTGCGCCCCTCAGCAGTGTGTTTCGGTCCATCTGCCTGTTCTGCTCCCTGCTCTGTCTCTGGTGACTCCTCTCACCTCCCTGGACTCTGGCCTGTACCCCAGCTCTTGCATGCATGAATAAATAAATCTTAAAAAAAAAAAAGAAAAAAAGAAGGAACAGTCAAGAGCCCCAATTACGGCTTTAGAGTATTGGTGAAATAAGTCTGAGAGAAGGAGGTCTTACGTCTTACCTTTTTTGCTGATGGGTGGTGGTGACCTCCATATCTCCCTCATGGCCAGAACTCGCCCGCCTTCATCTCCAAGGAGGCTGTAACAACATGTCAACAACAACCCACATTTATTCTCCCTGTTCTGGAGGCTCCAAGCATGAAAGGAAGGGGGCACAGGGCCTGTTCTCCCTGAAGACAAGGGGGCCAGCGTGTGCCTCTCTCCGCTGGCCACAGGCCCCAGCCTCAGCCTTGCTGCCAAGCCCCAGTCCTCCGCGCGTCTCTGGTTTTCTTTTCTCACAGGGGGCTGATCCCAACCAATCACCACTGGCAAAGGCCTTTCCCAGTAGAGCCTCCTCTGGGGGTCTGGGTGGACACGGCTTCCTGGATACGACTCAGCCCGATGCACCTGCCTGCATCAGTTGGAGCATGGAAGTGGGGAGCCCACAACTTCCACAGAAAATGGAGACACCTGGTGAGTGCTTTCTTCGTCCCCCTGCGGGGTACCCCCCCAACACACACACATGCGCATGCACACACACACACAGAGGAGTTTGTATCTAGAACTAGAAGGTTTTGTGAAGAAGCAGGAGAGAAACTTGAGCGGTCATTATTTGTCAGTTTGCACCGGGGTGACAGACACCCGCAAGCTCCAGGGCTCTGACAGCTCTGGGATGGTTGGGGTGGACTGTGGCCTGGCTGCTTTGTCTGCTCTCTGTGGACAGGATCCCATGTATCATCCCCAAGCTCGGGCAGAAGGCGCGTCAGCTCCTGGGATGTGTTCGTCTCGGGCAAGGCGGCAGGAACATGAAGAGGAGGAGGCGGATGCGCTCAGCTGGCACATGGAGAGGCACGTGGCCACCTATTGCACGGGTCAGTGCCAGTCATGTGGCCAGGTCCAGAGTCAGGGGCAGGGATGGCAGGGTGGAGAGGGAAGAGGAACCGCTCCTTCCTGCTCACAGTAGGAGCGGCCGCACCAGGCCCCGGTGCCGATGGCAGCCGTGTGTCCTTTCTGGCCCTGTTCTGGGCTTTCTGCCTGTGGTTCTGACCCAGCTTCACATCTGGATTTTCAGGCTAGAGTTCTGAGATGCCCAGTGGCCTTCGGCAGTCCCTGCTCTGCCTCAGTGAGCCAGTAGGCGCAAAGGAAACACGGGATGTCAACTCCTCTCTGGCCTCAACGGCGGCGAGTGGTCACAGGCCTAGCTCTCTCAGCCCCGCGCCCACCCCTCACCGCTCTGGGGCTGGGATCTGGAAAGCACGTTCCAGACTCCTGTCCAGCTGGCATTCTGACAGGCCCAGCCACGTAGAGCAAGGCTGGCAGGGAGGAGGGAGGAGGGACATCTTACTGCCCCTGGACTCACTGTCCTCATCATCCTGGCAGTAGATTCCTGCAGCCCCCGGACCCCCACCTCCTACAGGTGCCAGGGCAGTTGGGCAGGGCTCCCTGGGGGGCGGGTGGTTCCTGTCCATTAATAGGTGATGGGTCATCTCCAATATGCCCCAAGTTGGGGGCCTCAGCTGGAGGTTGCTTCCCGGTCCTGGGGCCAGGTGGTGCCCTGAGGCTCTCAGGGCCTGGAGCCTTGCAGGCTGTGTCCACACCGGTCCCAGGGGCCAGGCGCGGTCTTGTGCCCGGGCAGGGGTTGTCCCTGCTGACCGTCTGTGCGGGAACTCGACTCTGTCCTGTGCAGACAGCAGTGACCAGAGTCTCCCCTGGAAGCCAGAGGTCCCAACCCCACCTCACTTGAGGTCCGTCCCACTTACTCCCCTCTCTCCTTTCTTCCCCAGGGGACTTTGCTGGGCCAATAAAAATAGACGCTGGGTTGTTAGCCTTTGAAAAACCGGTTTCCCTGGCCTGAGGGCTGGAAGGATTCATTCTTCATGTACTACGGGAAAGAGAACAGAAATATTTGGAAATATTTGTGCTCGCGGTTGAGGGGGGGCACTTCCTTCCTAGATTCTGTCGAGCCCTTGCAAGGCAGGGATGAAAAGGAAGAAAACAAAACTGTTAAATGTCCATATATCATCATGAGTTCCTAGGCCCCTTCAGCTTCTAAACTAAAATAAACTGAAAAATACAAACCAAAAGTCATGAACTTCAAATGAACGACATTAAATCAATGTGATGGATGATGTTTGACTGAAATGACTTGCTATGAATCACTGGTGTGGGGCTTAATGGGAAGAAGATGTATTTTCAACCTGATTCTGTTTTTTGATAATGGGCCATTTTTGAGGCACTATCAGCAGCGTTGACTTTTATTCATTGTGCATAATAAATTCCTTTTTAACCACTTATCCATGATTTTGTGAGACAGTCAATTTAGTAGTGCACCCCCAAAATACAATAAAGGAAATATTTAAATAGTATTTCATGAAACTTCTTTGCCGTTTATTTCCTCCCACACTTACTGCTAATAGATTCTGCTGCCAGGTGGACGTCAAGAAGAGACAGTGGGCGCAGCGAGGCCTTGGGGTGTAGGGTCACACAGTTCTCTTGCCAATGCCTCTGTTTAAGCTCTGGCGAAATAGTTGCACCTGGTTCTGGGCGATCATCCAGAAGAAATAAGAGCATAACATTCAGGGGACTCCCTGGTGGCACAAGGAGTTGAGCACCGCACTGTGGGGCTTCCGTAGCCACTGAGCACGAGTTCGATCCCCGCAAGGGAGGGGACCCACATGGTGCAGCAGACCTCTCCTGTCTCCCCGCTGCTGCCCTCAGTAGTGTGTTTCAGTCCATCTGCCTGTGCTGCTCCCCGCTCTGTCTCTGGTGAGTCCTCTCACCACCTCTGGCCTCTACCCCACTTCTTGGATGCATAAATAAATAATCAAACTTCTGAACTCACAGACACTCTCCGCCCCCCCAGAAAGACACCTACAGACCCCAATATGAAAAGGGCCACACTGATTTACTTGGGGAGAGGATTGAAAAAAAAGATTATTCAGTGACCACATGTACAAGCCCTGAAGGTGTTATGCTGATTTGCAAAAACAGCATATAAAGACTCCAGTAGATGGAAAGAGTGGGGGTGAGTTTCCAAGGACAAGTATAGATACCTCCTAAACTTGCCAGGAAGAAGTGGCCTCCTCCAGGAAGCCTGGTACAATCCTGGCTAGAGTGGGACTCCTCCTGGAAGGACATATGATAAATGCTTGCTCTTCCACTTGTTTCTTTGAAACTTGAGCAGCAGACTTCCCTGAAAAAGAATAAAGTGAGTACAGTCTGAAAAAAAAAAAATTGAAAGCAAACAATTTGCAAGGCTTACCTCTGGAAAGTAAGAAGGAAGTAGCCAGGGGACTTTCTTTCCACTCTCCTACACTGTGCATTTTTAGCATAAACATGTACAATTTATTTTAGTGGAGCTCCTTTTCATAAAAAAGAGTCCTTCAACTCCCCAACACCAATACTCTAGCAGAGTAGCAGCCACAACTCTTCAATTTTGTCACCCAGACTAAATTCTGTTTTTTTAGTGAAATGTCTTCTCTTCTGATTGTAAAAGTATATCGTATTCATTGTTGAAAAATCATAATACACAGTAAAGTGGGTTGGAGCCACAGGTGTTCCCACCACTCAGTAAACAATCACAGTGTTTTGGAAATATTTCCCTTCACTTATTCCTTAAAGGTGTTCATTTCCTTTCCTTAAACCGTGTAGCTATGCATGGGACAGTTGTTAACGAGACTTACTGTGGGGTTGATGTTGTGATATAAACGGACACAGAATCATATGTTGTACACGCCGACTCACACCACAAAGCCTCGAGTCAATCAAACATTTCAAAAAATGTCCTTTTTGGGAACACAGTTGTAACGGTGCCAGGAGTTCAGCAGTCACTTGTTTTTTCTTTTTTTAAATTTTTTAACTTTTGCATAGAAGAACTGGGGTACAGACCAGAGGCACAGCGGGTGAGAGGGTTCACCAGAGACACAGTGGGGACCAGAACGGCAGATCTACTGAAACGCACTGCTGAGGGGAGCAGCGGGCGAGGCAGGAGAGGTCTGCTGCACCGTGTAGGGGTAGCGCCCTGGCCGGGGCTGGAATTGAGGCTGAAGTGGTGACAGTGCTAAATCTTAACCCCTGGGCCACTAGGGAGGCCCCGCTTGTATGTTTTTCAAGCATTAGGACATAAGCACTCCCCCCATGGTTCTGTAAAAGGCATGCACTCTCATGTCAGCGCTGACATTTGAAAATGTATTTTGAAGATTCTGTCATCTATTCACCACCTAAATGTAGAAAACCTTTTCATATAGAAATAATCATAGTCCTGCAGGAAGTTTCAGTCCCGTGTTCTCTCAGCTGCTTCCCTAACGTGGCATCTTAGCGGACCGTCGCGCAGCATCAAAACCAGGATGGGAACGGCGCCACGGCCTCTACCCCTCGGCAGACGTCGCCGTTCCTCTCACACTCGTGTGTCGGTGCACGTGTGTGTGCACCTCAATTTTATTTTTTTAAAGATTTGTTCATTTATGCATACAAGAACTGGGGTACAGGCCAGCGGTGCGGAGGGTGAGGGGATTTGCAGGGATTGCAGGAGAGACAGAGTGGGGAACAGAACAGACCGACTGACCGAAACACACTGCTGAGGGGAGCAGTGGGCCAGGCAGGAAGGGTCCCACTCCCCGGCTGTGCCATGTGGGTCCCCTCCCCGGCTGGGGATCAAACTCGTGCTTCAGTGGCCGCGGTTTGCTTCTCAGTGCTTTGCTTAACCCACTGCGCCACCAGGGAGGCCCCAATTTTATTTTTAATGTTAGCAAATCCACAGACCGACTGATTTAACATCTGCCCGACCTGGCCTGCTGGTGAATCCTGGCAAATAAACCTGGTAGCCTCTTAAAACTGAGGGGTGGACGGAGGTGTTGGAGACAAACATTTAAAAATGACAGCTGAGGGGCCTCCCTGGTGGCGCAGCGGGTTAAGCAGCGCACTATGAAGCAAATGGCAGCCACTGCAGCACGAGTTCGATCCCTGCTGCCGGCCAGGGAGAGGACCCACATAGCGAGGCAGAGCCCTCTCCTGCCTCTTCCACTGCTCCCCTCAGCAGTGTATTTCAGTTAATCTGCCTATTCTGCTCCCCACTCTTCTCCTGTGGATCCTCTCATTCTCTCCACCCCCTGACCTCTGGCCTGTACCCCAGTGCTTGTATGCATAAATAAATAAATATTTTTTAAAAAATAAAAATGACAGCTGAAACACTGAAAATTTAGACCTGAATATTGTGTGAGCTTGGGGGTCTAGTGTCTAGGAGATCCCAACTTGGTTCTGCTAAGAGAGGACAATGGGCAAAGCTGTGAATCTCCAGTCTGGTCGTAAAATGGCGGCGACCCCATAAAGTTCTCCTCCGTCTGTTGTAATAGACGCTGAGCCCACAGAAAGACACCCGCGCTAGACACACCCACAGGCTGTTATTCTGATCCCCAAATTTAATAGTTCTCCTAAAAAATGTCCTGTATGGGGAATCTAATAGGAACTCCTGAGTCGAGTTAAAAGACTGATTATTTTTATGTGAATGTGGTGTGATTATTTTTCTGTGAATTTGAATAGTGGGAATCTGAAATAGCGTAAAAATATGACAAGGCCCGGTAATGGAAGCACAGAACCCTACACAGTTGAAAAACTAGTCAAGAATTCCTTAATTGCAAATCTAGTGGGTCTGGGGGTTGTGCACTGCTCAGCCGCTGCCACAGGGTGGCGCCACCACAAGCAGGTAAACAGAAGCCCCACTCGGGAGTCCCTGGGGTTCGGACTGGGCTTGGTTGCTGGGGACTGAGACCCAAGAGTTCAAGGGTTCTTAGAAGTGCAACCTGAAAAGCACGTTGATGTTATGATCACTTTGTAGAAGTGTTGCTTGAGCTACAGTACTGTGAAGAGCGTGGGTCCCTTTGATAGTGCTTGTCATTAATGATCATTTATGTGAGATAGTGAGAAACGTAAAAATCCAAAGAAACCAAACAATACTAATACGTGCCCTGTGAGGGGGCAGGCCACTCATGCAAAGGCTCCACTCTGATCATTTGTCCGTGTCTTTTCCTTCATTCAACAGATGAGCAACTGAGGTTCAGAGAGGTTAAGTAATTTGTCCAAGAGCCCACAGCTGGCCATCACAGTGCTGGGAGTGGAACCAGGGTAGCTTGACACAAAGCCACTTTGTTCCTGTACACCAAGCTGCCTCCGAGCCTCGCTCGGGCTGTTATGTCTGCCATCCAAACCCCGGCAGGAAGAAACAGGTATCTGTGATGAGGGCAGAGGGGTGGTGTTGCTCAGTAAGTTATCACCGCTGCTCCATAAACTACTTGAACATTGGCGGCGTCCAGATTGTTTGGGGAGAAGCGCCACGCCTCTGTCCAGACATCATGTCACCACCCGCGGTTAAAGACGACCGAGGTGTCTATCAGCAAACTTCTCAATCGGGTGATTCACTCGCAAGATTTTATTTCAGCCGAGTCAGCAGCCTTTCGATGTCACGGAGTTGAGAGGAGGTAAGTAGGAAGGGCGGGCAGAGCAGAAAATTTCCACAGCGCCGCAAGAGTGGAGACGGCAAACGCTCCCCAATTCTTGGGGTGATTGGAATGTTATTTCTCCATCCACACACGAAACACAGATGAGGGAAGTCTGAGACCCTGGATAATGACCCCATAGCCAGATAAGAGGTCAGTGTCCACCGCGGAAGACAGCACCGTTTGGAAAGCAGAGTGGCTGGCTGGCTGCTGACTAAATCGAAAGTAGAAATGCGAGAGAATCTCAACAGTATGATTACAGGGGACCCACACACCACGGTTTTCTTTTCAAAATGCTTTTACATCTGTTATCTGAATTTGTCCCTGCCCAGCCTCCCTGCCTTGAACATGCTTATATGATACCACTTATCGGCCGTAGTTAATGTGTATACAGTGTGTGTCCATCTCTCCTCTTGGTTTTTGACCTTCTCAGGGCAGAGACCCTGCCACGTTTATGCCTCTGTAAAGCCCTAGCACTTGGCACCAGGACATGTTTCTCTGCAAAAGACAAAACCCACTGGATGCAATTTCGACAAAAAGGAGCCCGAGGGGAGGGGTGCAGTCTCATTTGGGAAGAACAGGAGCCAGGCTCTCAGCTCCTTATCCCTTGCATCTACCTGGTTAGCACACTCTAAAGAAGAGTCTTTCCCTGCTTCCTGATGCCTGTCATGGTGGCGCTGCCAGCCAGCATCTCCCACGTCTGCACACAACTTGTTCAGCCCTGTCCCGAGAAGCTCATCACTCTTCATCCCAATCGCGCCCCAGTCTCCAGGGGTTGAGACGCCGATTGGCCCAGCTTCAGTGAGGTGTTCACTTCTAATCCAATCAACTGAGAGCACAGGGGTGTGGTCCAATCATTGCAAGGAGGTTATTCCTATGGCAACCACATACCTGGCTCTAAATGCTGCTCTTTCTGGCCCAGGTCTTCTCACATGCGCTTCTCTTCCCCCTGGCTTTTCTGCATCTGCAACCCTCGGTGTGGCTACCTTCTGCGCCTCCTCATGGTCTACATTCAGATTTGCCAAATCTCTTCAGATGGCCTGTCCTGTCCTCCTTCTAGAATATTCTGCTCTCTTTATTCAAAACACTTGCTGATTTAATTCTGTTTAATTCTCTCCTTCCCTCAAAGATTGCTAAGTTCCAGTGCTTCCAGGGGTCACTAACTCCCCAAGCAGTACAACTTGGAAGTGGGGGCCAGGGGGGCATTAATGCCCCTTTGGGCAAAACTTTTCATAAAAATGAATCTCTTTTACATATCTTTTTTCTTTTCTCTTTTGGCTCCCCTCCCCCACTGTGTTTTTCAGAATCGGGTGGCACAGAAACCAAGGGCCAGCTCTCATATCTAATGATAAATACCTCACGGGAAGTACTAGTGGGAGGAACTAGTTGGTTCCCGAACTGCTCACAACGACAAACTCTGCCAGAACCTGGTGTTGTCTAGAGACCTTGGCGAGGCACATTCTACTAAGAGAAAAATGACCATGGCTCTGCCAAGCCAGCCCACAAGGACCCTGCCTCCCCATGTAACCACGTTGCTGTGTTGGAGCAGGCAGGGCGGTTGTGTCGGACATGGAAGTCCGCCATCTTGTTAGTCCTCAGGTGCCTGACCAAAGCTGCTTCCCTCATACCAAACCATGTCTGGAGAGGAATGGCTCCTGGCCTGTGGCAACACTTTGATCGAAGCAAAATGGGGGAAGTAGATGGAAGTGAAATGGGGGAAGTAGATGAATTCTTAGTCCTTTCCCCTCAATTTTCTCTCCTGAGAGGAAGTTTATGGTTCCTTTGTGAGGAAGGTCCTGCAAGATGGAGTATCCTCAAAGTGTCTTCTTCTTCCCTGCCCCGCACTCCTCCTCTCTGGGGTTGCGCTCCCTGGAAGCTAGTAGGAAGTAGTCCTTTGCCTCAGGCCCTGAATTCCAGGTCATTACTGAGTCTAGCTGGCATAAATAAATAAAAGATTAAGTGCTGCTAAGTGGAGATAAAGTCTCAATGATAATTAGAGAAATAGTTTATCAGATAACTCAAATGTGGATTTGAACCCCGAAAGCAGCCTGCCAGATTGTACTCTGTGAGGGCGGTTCCAACAAACGAGCTTGATTATAGTTTATATAGGTAGGAACAGTGAGTCGTGGACACTAAGAATGTACATACTCTTGACAGGAATGGGTGCTGGTCCCAACCCCAAACGATGCTGATGTGGAGGAAGGCAGCACAGGACTGAATGTGTTCCTCTCTAAAGAGTGCACTGGGGGGTGCAAGGCTGGGTGGCCACTGTTCAGTCTCCCTTGGTTCCCTGGTCATCAGTACCTGCGAAGACTGACTTTACCTTCAGGCCGCAAATTCCTGCGTAGGGACACGATGGAGCCTGCTCACACTCTAAGTCTAGGAAGGTGGCTTCGCTCTCTGGCTTCCTTGACCGGGTTGGGGGGGGAGGTGGTCCCCAGAAAACTTGACAGTATGTTCATAGTGCATTGGCTTTTGTTTAAGCACAGTGCTCAAACAATGTGTCCGAAACGCCCCTCCCCATCTCTTTGCTCTCTTTCCTCCAAATTGGTGTTTTCTTATTCCAGTTTTCCATTCCTGGAATGGAGACGAGGTTGCCAGCAGCAGCTCCATCTTGTCCTCACACGAAAAGAATGCCTCTTCACCAGTGATTTCAGCTAAGTCCTGGAGCTGACCCTCATGGGCTCTGATTGGCCCATAACGGGGTCACATGATCGACGCTGACCCAATCACCATGGGGGGTGAGGACCGGTCTTGGGTTCCAGTAGCCTCTCTTTCCAAATCTGCAGAGCAGGGTTAGATAACCTGGGAGAAGCAGCTAAATGAGGCCCAGGGAATGCCAGCCCGAGTGCCACATGGTGAGGTGACACATGGGGATGTAGGACCCTGACACCCCCTCCTATATGGATCCTTGTGGCAGGAGGAGAGGGGAACCACCAAGCAGTTGGGGTAGAGGCCGGAACTGGACATCCCTGGAGCTTGGGTCCAGGCCCTGGGGTGACACTTGGGTCCCAAGGTGGCGCTGACCACCTGCTCCACGACTCCCCCAGGGCTTGGTTCTCAGATGCAAAGCCTTCCGGGCCCAGGCCTCCACCGCCGAAGCCAGCAGCAGCCGGGGGCCCACAGGGGCAGCCTGCAGCTTCCTCGTTCCTCCCAGCTGCTGGCCAGGCAGACCCGAGCCCCCGCCCCGAGCTAGTTCTGAGCACATCATGCCCAGGCAGTGAGGACTGCCCCAGAGCTTCCTTCTGCCGTGTCTCGGGCCTGGGGCCCAGCCCCAGCACACGGGCCTTCTGCACCTCAGGCCTGGGTCTCCTGCCACGCTTCTCATCCCGGTGGGGGGGGGTCTCATCCCTAACGCTTAACTTGCTTATGAGCGTCAAGTCATCGCCCCCGAGCCTGCCTGCTGGCCCTGCCGGTAGCCCCAGGGGATAAAGGCGATCAGAAAGAGACGTTTTGGAGAACTTTAGGCAAATCTGAGCATGGACTAGGCTCCAGCGATAGTGGGGTCGCTGTGCCTTTGGGGTGGTGGTAACCCGGTTGCTATAGGGGAAAATGTCCTCCCGGGTTTTAGCATAAAGATCGAGGTGGAATCTGCTGCTACTGACTCTTTAAGTGATTCCATAGCAATGACAATGAAATGAAGCAAATGTGACAAAATGCTAAAAACTGGTAAATCTAGGGGTGGCCTATGGGTATTCATTATCCTGCTCTGCTTTTCTGTACCTTTGAGCATTATCTAGTAAAAAGCAAAAAACTATAATTGCAGGTAACATGGCAGCACCTTTTACAGATGAGGAGAGGCAGCTCGGGGTTCAGAGCCAGAGGGTGACAGAACCAGGACTGACTCACGTCGTGACCCTCCTGCCACGCAAGCTCGGACTTAGTAAATGTTTGTTGAATGAACAACAGTGATTTAGAGAGTTTTGGCTGCTCCACCTCAGCTGTGTCCCTGGAATGCACGCCATGCCCTGGGCCCTCATCACACACCCAGACTATTCCCAGCGGCCCCACCCCCAGTGTCTAGCAGCTCCCAGGGCCGTCAGGAAGACGCTGAGAGATCTGGTGTGACCCGCCGTCCTGGCCAACCCCCCCAGGCTCTACCTAAGGAGGTGGTGTCGCCGTGACCATTGCTCTGCCTTTGATTTACTTATCCGAATAAGTAATAATATACTTGGCTTAGACATTTTTAAAAAATGCAAAAGAGGGG
The DNA here is from genome assembly GCA_019455555.1 of Galemys pyrenaicus. Lineage (NCBI taxonomy): Eukaryota > Metazoa > Chordata > Mammalia > Eulipotyphla > Talpidae > Galemys > Galemys pyrenaicus. The sequence continues at coordinate 13,543,062 of JAGFMF010011747.1, read as the reverse complement.
CCTCCCTGGTGGTGCAGTGGGGTGAGCGCCGCTCTGTGAAGCATCTGCAGCACACAGCAGTGCGAGTTCGATCCCCGGCCAGGGAGGGGACCCACATGGCGCAGCAGACCTCTCCTGCCTCGCCCGCTGCTCCCCTCAGCAGTGTGTTTCGGTCCATCTGCCTGTTCTGCTCCCCACTCTGTCTCTGGTGACTCCTCTCACCTCCCATGCCTCTGGCCTGTACCCCAGCTCTTGTTCATAAATAAACAAATCTTTAAAAAAAATGCAAAAGAAAATACATTGAACATTGATCCTCTCTTCCCCCCACCACTTCCCCTACCCGGAGACCACGTGCCACCCAGTGTCCTGTGTCTCCACCAGGGCTGGGCCAGACAGAAGCAAAGAAAGAGGCGAGGAGGGGTCTGGTCCTCAGAGTGGTGAGCCTGCCCTCCTGCACCCCCACATTCCTCCCTGGGCACCCCCTTTCTCTGCCCACCCTCGCCCACCCACATTCCGAGGTTTTCTCAAACTCCAAACCAGAGTCTCTTCCCACTAGCTATCAGTCATCTGGAGAATCTGATTAAGGTCATGGACCTTTGCCCTGGAGGGAGAAACACACACACACACACACAGGCACACACGTGATTGCAGCTCCTTTCTCTGACTCCCACATCCTGATGCCCCTGCTTTATACCCCAATCCCCCTCTATCACAACATCTTCTGTGCTTTTAAATATATATTTATTTTTGAGTCTTTTGCTACTCTGGGAACTTCTCCAGGGAAAGGCCGATGATCCTCTCATTTATGAGTCCATGGGTGACGGAGGAAGTCAGAGGTGTGTCCGCACACCCTCGTGCTAATCGTGAGATCAGGGTGTAGCTCCAGCCACAGCTGCTGTCTAAGCAAAGGTGTGTCCTTGAGGGTGGCATCGGCGTGGCTGGAGAAGACGCCAGTCGAAGACAGGCCTGACACTCACAGAGAAGGCAGAGAGCCTGTGCCCAGAATATTCCGAGGGCCGGTGGGACGAGGGGACTCAGAGGTGTGGGGGAACGCGCAACAAAGGAGAGGAGCACCTCAAGTGTGGTGTAAGGAAAGAAGATGAATGTTGGGGTCCCAGAGCTCTAAGCTCGTGTCCCTCCAAAACTCACATGTTAAGCACTAGCCCTAGTAGGCAGCCCGGACGTGAGGCCTCGGAGGTGGTCAGTCCTGGACTGTTGGTCCTCAGGCATCGGGTTAGTCCCTGGTGGCTGGCGACGCTGAGGTGACTGGTCACAGGAGGCGGTCAGTACAGTTGAAGTTCTCTTTCTGCTCCAGTCCTACAGTATGTTCCTCATATGCAACCGAAACCCACTCTGTTTAACTGAAGGAAAACAAGAAAGTTATTTTTAAGAGTAGCAGAGACTGCGAACCAGCCCACAATTTGTTATTCCTTCCTTACATGGTAAAGTCATTTTTAGCGAGGTACATAGTTGCTCAGGTAAATACTAAACTCTTTCCTCCACCTGTCTCCCTTGCAAATTAGCATGACCCGGCGACTATTGTCTGCCTAGTGGGAAGTGTCTGGAAATGTTATGTACAACTTCTAGGCCTTTCCCTAAAAAGAAAAGCACATCCTCTCCTCTTTTCCCTTTTTTTTTCCTATCCTCTGACTGGAATAGAGATGTGCTGGCAGGAACTCATGCATCCATGCATCCTTGCATTCATGAGGTAGAAGGGGCGAAGATGCAGAGAGACAAGATGGAAGGCACACGTGTCCCTGGTTCCACACCATTTCAGGCTTTTGAATGCAAGAGAACTAAATTCAACTTGTTTAGCCATGTCAAGCCTTGGGTTTTGTCATAGCAGCCAAACCTATACTCTGTGTAGTGCTCAGGGCTACAGACTGAATGCTTGTGTCCCTCCAAATTTCATCTGCTAAACGCTAACTCCTAATAGGATAACACTTGAGGTGATCAGGCCCTGACAGTGCAGCCCTCACGAACGGGCTTAGGGGTTAGCCCTTATGTAGAGACTCCAGAGAGCCTCCCTTCCGGCAGATGAGAACATGGTGCAAGGCGGCCATCTGAGCTAGGAATCCAGCTCTTACCAGACATGGAAACTGCTAGCACCTTGGGCTTGGATTCCCAACCTCCAGAGCTGGGAGAAATACATGCCCGGTTCAGACCTTGGTTGTAGCAGCCAAATGGACTGAGACATTCCCTAAACCATTAAGTTGCTCATAACAGCCCCAAACAGAGCTAAATGTTCAAATTGTTCTGGCTTTGACCAGGGGGAGCTAGTTCAGTAAACTCTCGTGGTACTTTGATATATGATGTATCTTGGTTTTTGAGTATTTCCTTGTCTGGTATGTGAGTTCCAGGTTCATTTTGTAATTTCTGTGCCCCAACCCTGGAATCAGCCATTCTGCAATGCGTTTTGGTTCTTTAGTGGAGACTGGCAATTAGAGAGCATCACCTGGGCACTGGGTTTGCTTAGTGCTTCTCAGCTGCCACTGCTTTCAGGCTGTGCAGCAGGCGGAGGTAGAAGCAACATGTGTATGTGCATATGTGTATGTGTGTACTTGTGTGTGTAAATACATGTGTATGTAAGTGGGTGTGTATAGAAAATACATCTAATATAAAATTCTAAATCTGCAAGATCTGAAGCTGTATTTCCAAAATGACATATTTAAGCAAACTACATATTTATTTTTTTAAAGATTTATTTATTTATGCATACAAGAGCCGGGGTACAGGCCAGAGTCCAGGGAGGTAAGAGGAGTCACCAGAGACAGAGAGGGGAGCAGAACAGGCAGACTGACTGAAGTACACTGCTGAGGGGAGCAGCGGGGAGAAAGGAGAGGTCTGCTGTGCCATGTGGATCCCCTCCCTGTCCGGGAATCGCACTCGTGTTGCAGTGGCAGCAGAAGCCCCACAGTGTGGCGCTCAACCCCTTGTGCCGTCAGGGAGGCCCCAACTACATATTTAATATCTGTAGTGGCAGGAAGGCAGCACTGGGCAAGTTCTGGATGTTTCTAGCAGATGGGTCAAGGAAGGGAGTCTTGGAGCCCTTGGTGGCTTTTCATGCTTTTATTAGTAGAGGTGGCCAGGTACGTGGCAGGCAGGGGTGCCGGGGAGGCTACAGGCCTCCCCGCCCCTGGCGCATCTTATCCTCTCGACTGCTTTGCTGCTGGCTGCTGCTGTTGCTCTCACTGCTGCTCGTTCGTTGGTCAGTCCTGGCATCCTCATGACACCGCCCATAGTAGCCGGTGTCCAAACCCAGGTGCGCCCACTGGTGCATGCCCACCTAGGCATGCGCACAGCACCGCAGGTGTCCATCATCACACCAGTGGTGGGAGGGCGGAAAGACCTGATAGTTCTCTGACCCTACATAGCAAATCAATAAAATTCAAACAAAACATCCATGTGCTTTTCACGAGGATGGAGCCAAAAGCAAAGCAGGAAAGCCCGCTCCTCCCAAAGCTGAAGCTGGTGTAGGGTCAGAGAAAAGCGTCAGGCTCTCCGCCCTCCCGCCACTGGTGTTGGCCATGGACACCTGTGGTGCTGTGTGCGGGCCTGATGGCGAGCATGCGCAGGTGGGTGCACCTGGGCTGAGACATGGGCGATGGGGGCATCGCGAGGACGCCAGCAGAGGAGGAGAGAGAATATGGAGCAGGGAAAGAAAAGAGAAGAACAGAGAGAGAAAGGCAGAAGCAGCAGCAGTAGAAGCAGAGACACGAGAGGCCAGAGAGCCCAGAGAGTGAGATGCGCCGGGGGCTAGGAGGCCTGCCAGCCTCCTGCCCCCTGGACCCCACCTGCCGTGCACCTGGTCGCCTCTGATATGATGCAATAAAAGCCTGCAAAAGCCACTGAGGGTTCCAGGACTCCTCCTTGACCCGTCTGCTCAGAATCATCGAGAACCTGTGCTGTGCCCTGCTGGCACCACACTAGGCCAAAGCTATGAAGGTCAAGAGAGAAGTCTTTTTTTTTTTTAATTTATTTATTTATGCATACAAACACTGGGGTACAGGCCAGAGGTGTTGGGTGGTGAGAGAATCCACCAGACAGAGCAGGCAGATTGACAGAAACACACTGCTGAGGGGAGCAGCGGGCGAGGCAGGAGAGATCTGCTGCGCCATGTGGGTCAGCTTCTCAGCCAGCGGCAGGGATCAAACTTGTGCCGCGGTAGCTGCGGTTTGCTTCATAGTGCGTTGCTTAACCCACTGCGTCACCAGGGAGGGCCCCCAAGAGAGCGGTCTTAAAAGGCAGCACCACCACAAAAACTAGACCCTTACATTGCACAGCTTGCAGGGGCCTTGACCCTCACGTCTCCTCACCGGTTGGTCTCCGGTGCCCTGTTCAGCGAGCGCTGGCTTTGTGAAGAAGTAAGAGTCCCAGCCCACCAGCTTCGTCAGTGCCGAGCTTATAAAACGGTGCCATTATGTGGCCATGAGCAAGAGAAACTACAAACGCACATGTGTACGTTATCAAGCCTAACAACAAAGCAAGCCCCCAGACGCCAGGACCACACACCCCATGGTGCCATCACCACCGAAGGGAGGATGCTGGGACCTGAGGGTGGAGTGGAGCAGCCAGGCTTGGTATATACCAGGCTTGCGGGCCTTGGGGGAGCCGTAGGGGGCCTTGGTTTCAGCGTGCTATTGGGGCCCCAGCCCAGCGGAAGTGGTAGGACGTGTTCACCAATTTCTCTCTCTTTCTCCCTGAGTTACTCGTTTCTTCATGTCCCCTTTTTGTAGGCAAACCCTTTGTCACACTTTGTCTGTGCCTGCAGTTCGTCTTGTATTAAATCCCTTTGAAGCGCGGCTGAGGACCAAGGTCAGGCCCCCATTTCACGCTGGGGTCGCCCCGTAACAGTGTAGGGTAAAGGTTGATCAGGTATTTCCACCCTCCCACCACTGATGATGGACACCTGCGGTGCTGTGAGCATTCCAGGGTGGGCACGCGCAAGTGGGCGCACCTGAGTTGGGACACGGGCCTAAATGTGTGGCATCATGAGGACGCCAGAACTGCGAGGACCGGCCGACCAACAGAACCAACAGGATGAGCAGCAGCAGCAGCAGCAGAGAGAAGCAGCAGCCGAGAGGGTGAGATGCGCTGGGGGCTGGGAGGCCTGCCAGCCTCCCGGCCCCCCGGCACCCATGCCTGCCATGTACCTGGCCACCTCTACCAAATAAAGTATGAAAAGCCACCGAGGGCTCCAGGACTCCCTTCCCTGACCCATCTGCCCAGAGCCATCCTGAATCCGCCCAGTGCCGCCCTTCCTGCCGCTACACAGGGCCACCCTCTCAATGGGGGCACCGCAGTGAGGCTGTCTCTTGCCCCCTTGCTCCTGGCCCTGGACACACCTGTCCTGCTGGTTCTGTCCTGCTCCTCAGTCATACCACTGGGCAGAGGCGTCCATGCCCTTTGCCAAGACAAGGCCTCTGCGTGTGTGGGCCGCTCGCTCCCGCCATTCGGGTATCTTTCCACACTGTTTCTTCTGCCTGGAGCCTTCTTCCCCAGAGGTACACACACACAGCTCTTCCTTCCTGCCTTCCTCCCTCCCTCCATGCACGCACAGCTCTCCCTGCCTCCCTGCCTCCCTGCCTCCCTGCCTCCCTGCCTCCCTTCTTTCCTTCCTTCCTTCCTTCCTTCCTTCCTTCCTTCCTTCCTTCCTTCCTTCCTTCCTTCCTTCCTTCCTTCCTTCCTTCCTTCCTTCCTTCCCTACCCTCCCTCCTCGAGAAGGGCCTGTGCCCCTGGTGTTCCCACCCCAAGCTCCTCTTTTGATTCCCAGAGTCTCAGGCCCACGACCTGGCAAATTAAATGGTCCTCTTTTATAACATTTTGTAATATCCCATTTATAAGCATGAAATAAATTGTAATAAAGCCGACCTAGGCACATACTTAAAAATCGATAGGATGTACTATTGTTTAAAAGAGAAACAAGAGGAAATTAGTGTTTAAGAATTTAATATGGGTTTGACACAGAGATGTTCTGGCAGCTTCCTGCACTTGTATCTGGAGTTATTATAATGTGACAGTGACAGAGATGCTGTGTGTTGACTCAAATTCTACAGAGACCTGATTTCCTAAACAAGGAGCAACTTTCACTGGAATCCAAACGAGACAAAGTATAACCTTCTCTCTAGATACTTCCTGGTACAGTGAGTGATAATCTGTGTACAAAATACTTTGTGACTGATTCTAAAGCCAAGTTGGCCCCAGCTCATGCAATCCTGAGATTTTCCTGCTACATGGACATCTGTGGGAACAGTCTAGGGTTGCACGAAGGTGGTCGTCTTCAGCTCCACCTCCCTTCGCAGGCTGTGTGCAGCTCAGTGTCTGCTCTCCCTGCTACCCTAAAGGCCTGAGGTAGCCCCAGTTAGTGAGATAACCAGAAAAAGGCCCTGGTGATTTCCAAATTGTCCACTAGGCGGCGCTACCATCCAGGGAGAGAACCACAGCTGGGCCCTCCTATTTTGGTTCACAGCCTCCACCTTCCCTGACACCGAAGTCCACGTTCTTTGCTCAAGTATTGCCTGTTCTCCTGACTAGAACATGAGCCACAGGCGGCACTGCTTTTTCTTTTGCTAATGCATCCCCAGTGCCTAGAACAGCGCCTGGCACCCTGAGGGCGCACAGTGAGGCGCGGTGTCCACAGTCACCTGGAAATCCATTCCTCGACGCCCGGTGTAAAGTGTTCAGAATCACATCCACCTCTAGTGCAGAAGAGGAGCTGAACCCCAACTCTGCCATCCTGAGGAGGGACTGCTGGGAACGTGGCGGAGCTGAGTGGCCATTTTGTGAGGCTGTAAAGGGGGCTGTGCTTGGGGGCTCTTCTCCATCCTGTCCTCAGAGAACAGTCAGGCCCTGCCACGCCCACCCGCAGCCTCAGGGGCGTCTCCACCTGGCCCCACCGGTGCATAACGGGCTTTGCTCCCTCTTCCTCTCCTACCTTAGCTCTCCCTCTCTCTCCCAGTTGGTTAAAGTCACTGTTTTTTTCTCTTTCGCTGCACCAAAGGCCTCTTTGTTTGCATTTGTGGTGGCAGGTGGCTAGACCCAGAGTCTGACAGTTTTTGTCTCCTTTGCCTGGAGACAGGGTCCAGGGTGGAGGTCACACTTGAGCGTTCACAAGAGAAGGGCTCTTAGCGTGACCTTAGTCTTAAAAAGGTGTGAGTTTACCCGGAGAGAGTTGCCACTTGGGCGCAAAAGACAGGACACTCTTCTGGAAGTTGGGCTGCCTGTGGAGGGGCGATCTGTGGTTGGGCAGGTCAGTTAGGGAAGTGTCCATGCAGCCTCCAGCCGGCCTTTAAGGCTCTTCCACACCAACATGTTGGGGATATGGTCTCTGAGGTCTTTTAGCTTGCACCCCCTGCTAGCCCCCCCAGTAGCCCCCCCCACTGCCTGCTGCTCTTCTTTTAAAGATGTATTCATGCACACAAGAGCTGGGGTACAGGACAGAGGCACGGGAGGTGAGAGGAGTCACCAGAGACAGAGTGGGGAGCAGAACAGGCAGATGGACTGAAGCACACTGCGGAGGGGAGCAGCGGGCGAGGCAGGAGGGTCTGCTGTGCCATGTGGGTCACCGCCCACCCCCCCAAACCCCCAGGCCGGGGATCGAACTCGCCCGGCTCTGCCGCGGTTGCTCCACAGTGGGGCGCTCAACCTGCTGCGCCACCAGGGAGGCCCCCACTGTCTGCTTCTTAAGGCTCACATGCTCTTCCTTTCTCTTCCCACTGGGCCTGGGAACTCCTTGAGGGACTCTCCTCTAAGACCTGGAAGAAGCTCCTCTGACCTGCTCCGCTGACCCTTCTGGGCCTGGCTGTCTGGATATTTTTGACTCTCCCAAAAGAAAACAAATCTTTACCCACTAATGTAAACAAGCAAAATCTTTACCCAACAAAACAAATTCAGTTCCTCTGCACCATGCCCAGCTTTCCTTATATGGCATCAGAGACTGTAACCTTGGCATCCAATCAACACGACAGTCCTAATCCCAAGAGAAGGGATGAACCCAGGTGGCAGATAAAGGTCACATCCACAGTGAGGTGCTTCAAAGGTTGGATGGAGCGCTGCGGGGACCTGGCTACCGGATAAAATAAGGGGGACCCAGTCAAGTCAGAATTGCCCTTTAATAACAAATACTTTTTTTAAAAAAAGAGATTTATTTATGCATACAGGGGTACAGGGCCTCCCTGGTGGCTCAGTGGGTTAAGCAACGCACTATGAAGCAAACCACAGCCACTGCAGCACGAGTTCGATCCCTGCTGCCAGCCAGGCGGGGGACCCACATGGTGCGGCAGAACTCTCCTACTGTGCCCGCTGCCCCCCTCAGCAGTGTATTTCAGCCAGTCTGCCTATTCTGCTCCCCGCTCTCTCTGGTGAATCCTCTCACCCCCCCCCCCCCACACCTCTGGCCTGTGCCCCAGTGCTTGTATGTATAAATAAATAAATCTTTAAAAAAAAAAAGCTGGGGTACAGGCCAGAGTCGTGAGAGGTGAGAGGGTTTACCAGAGACAGAGTGGGGAGTGGAACAGGCAGATCCACTGAAACACACTACTAAGGGGAGCAGCGGGCGAGGCAGGAGAGGTCTGCTGTACCATGTGGGTCCCCTCCCTGGCCTGGGATCGAACTCGCGCTGCTGTGCCGTGGATGCTTCACAGTGCGGTGCTCAACCTGCTGCACCAACAGGGAGGCCCTAATAACAAATTTTTTTTAAAGTATAAGTAAAAAGTATAAGTATACCCTGCAGCCTATTTGGCATATACTAAAAAAATGATTTCTTATGTATTTTCACCAGTTCAAATTTAACCAGTCTGCTTTTTCATTTGCTCACACTGGCAAACTTAAGGGCTGCATGTAAAGATGGTGAATGATCAGGAATAAACCAGGGTCTTTACAGAGAATGAGCACCTGTCAAAGGAGGACTTTTCGCTGCTGATTCCAGGCTTTGGCATGTATGTAATTTACATATGACCGTGAAGCTCCAGTTGCACCCTGCAACTAAAATGGCAGCTGCTAAGTTAGGTCTCACCCTTCTGAAGGCTACTCAGGAAGCTGAAGTCAGCTTCAGCCTTTGGGAAATACTTTTGAGTTTTTCTGATTGCAGGAGTTTGACTGGTTATTTGCCCATGAGGAGTGATTTCCCAAGACAAAGTCGTAAATAAGCCATTGGGTTCAAGGCCTCCTTCCAGCACTGCGTAATAATGGCTACCACCTCCGGGCTGTGCCGTAGTTAAGAATCGTTGAATCCTCACAATCAGTTGCAAGCCAGAGGGTAACTCAGGTGTTTGGTATCAGAGGGCTAGTTAAGTGAGATGATGGCTTTCATGGCCAGGCAGAACATTAGGCAGTCATTAAAAGGAACGATTATTATGACTATTACAACAGAGGCTACTTAAGGTTCGATGATGAGGGGGGAAAGCAGGCTACAAAATTCAAATATATTAAACAATTAAAGTAAAAGTATTACCTATTTATAGAAAAGTCATTGGAATGAAATAAAGCCTGTAAATTTGGAGTAAATTTTTTCTTTTATGGCCTCTTTTCCCCCAAATCCTTTACAAGTGTATATTAATTTCGTCACTAAAAATCCAACAGGAATTGAAATAGTCTTCCAGATCCTCCCTTTCTCCCTAGGTAACCAAACAGAGTCCAGAATCTGCACAGGGTTATCTCATAGAGGCCTGCACCTTCCTTCTCTTTCCTTCCCGCCCTCCCTTCCAGTGAAATTAATTTAATAAATTATTTAATAAACTATTTAATAAGTACCTCTTAGGTGCCAGACACAGGCCTGCCAACAGAGCAGCTGGAACAGGCCTTGAGAAACACATTAAGCCTGTTCTCCAGTGTCTTCCTGCAGCAACACTTGCTCAACACCTGCTAATTAGCCACCCCCCACACCGCCCCCAGGATGTCTTCCAGGATTCCCTCTCCTCTGGTCCCATGCAGCTCTATACATACTTACCTGACTTTCCCATCAGATTTGAGCTTCCTGACGTAGATGACTTTGCTTCATTCCTCTGACTCCCTAGGGAGTGTGCTGGCCTCTGCAGATGTTTGCTGCACCAGCGCTTGCTCGTTGCTACAAACGCTGAGGAGAGGGGAGGGTCCTGAACCCCAAAGTTGGCCACTTTGATTTTCTTGGATTTGCTTTCCTTTCTCAAGCCTGGCCTAGCCCCCAGGAGGTCTGGCAGTCGCCACCTACACACACAGGGTGCCCCTGTCGTTCTTTCTCTGTATTTTCTGGAGTGGCCACACTCAGGCCTTGACCTCAGGTCCCCGCGGTGGCCTCGTGGGTCCCAGGCCATAGGGGTTTTCTTGCATTGCACCCCTGGGGCTTGTCCCTGCACTTGTCGAACACCAGAGGTTCTCTTTCCCAGTCGGGATAATGCTGGTGAGAACAGTGTTGACGGGTTTGGGAACGGCTCGCATCCGGGGAGCATGGGCTCTGCGTGCCCAGCCCTCTGGCAGCTGCAGCTGGGGGCCCCCCACCTCCAGGTCAGTGGGCGGCTGCAGCCTGCTCCTCTGGGTGCCAAGGTCTTGGGCTGTCAGCCTGGCCCTGGAGACAAGCCCTGCCCCACACAGACCCTGCTGCAGGCCTCCTGTCCCTCAAGTGTTTCTGCCCCTCACGCCTCATATGTCTCAACCCTCACTACTTTGCCTTCATGCTGTGAACTGATGCACCAGAAATTGTGGACAAGTCACAGGTGAGCTTATTGCTAAATGGTCCTACTAAACTGGCTTTAAATGGGCTAATCTAGCAGATGGGGGAGGACAGGCGGTCAGTTAAGACAGTACTCCCCTGAAATAAGAAAAGCAGGGACTACACACAGCGCAGCCATGGACAACAGGGCACCTTTTCTGGAAGAGGGGGAGGTGCACCTTGCAGGTCTGCAGCTCCCCCCACTGCAGGGGCCCTCTGCGGGCAAATCACGCGGGGAGCCGCCAGGGCCATGCAGGATGGGTGTGGCTGTGTGCCCCAAAACATGATTTGAACATGCAGAAATATGAATTTTGTAGAAGTTTAACATGTCATGAATGGTTCGCCCCTTGGTGCACCCCCTCTCCCAACCATTAAATAAGTAGGGAAATCGTTCTTTGCTGCCCACAAACCTGGGAAGAGTTCATGGCTATAAACTGGGGTCAGCCTTGAGGTCAACTCCAGCTGCCAGGCCACTTATCTGACCTTGGAGGAGTTCCTTAGCCTCGCAGCCCTCCGTGTCCCCAGGTAGAAAGCCGGCTGAGAGCCGGTGGTCCAGCCCAGGCTGTGGCGACACAGAGACCCACCTGAGGGCACATCAGGCACAGGTGTGTAGCTGGTGCTGCCCCACCGTGGGGAACAGCCCTGGGTCCTGGATGCTAACAGTGACATGAGGATGACAATGCTGTGATACTGTAATGGCTCTCCACAGCTTGGCAGATGGCAGAGGGCGACCGTTCGATGGCCCCAGCATGCAGACATCCGGGGCAAGACTGTCGTTTCTTGCATCTCTTGCGCTGCTCTTCGAGACAAGACTTGTAAGCGCTGCCCCTCCACTTCCTTGCACACATCATCACAGTGCACGCGCTGCCCATCTGGTTTATTTCTTGAGCTGGACTCTCCTCCCCACCCCTCCCATACAGAACTCTGACCTGCCGGCCTGGAGAGGGTGCAGACAGGCGTTTGCTTTCCGAAGTTCTCTGGTGCCGCTGGCGCCTGCAGCAGGCAGCCCCTGGTTCTGTGTCTTGAGGCTGTTCCAGTGACTCTCAGGCAGTGTCAGCCTCCCCTGGTGGAGATGCGGTCTCCGGCACCCCCGAGGCCTGAGCCCGGAACTCGCCCGTGAACACGACCCCGAGTGACCCCGTGCTCACGGTGGCTGAGGCAGCACTGCACCCTGGCACGGGGTCCGCTTCCCTTCCTGCCGTGCAGGCCAGCCTGGCCGGCTCCTGACGCCCCGCCGAGCTCCGAGCCCTGCTTTAGACCCCAGGGGCGGGCGCGGCGAAGGCTGTGGTTCTGTGCCCTGAGCGGTCGTTCGTTTGCCCCTTCCGTAAATCTAGGGTTCTCGTAAAGTGAGGTCCCTCTGCAGCGCTCCGAGGCTGCGGTGCCAGGAAAAGCAATTAGGCCTGGAGGGGCTGCCTGAGGCCTCCTCCCTGTGACCCGAGGGTGGACGTCACGGGCCCCTGGGGCTGCCCGGGAGGGCTGGGATGGCATTTCTTAATATAGTCAGTCAATAGCTATGTTTTCTAAGCGCCACAGCGGACTAAAGGAATGTTTGGCATGGGGGCAGCTGATGTGCGGAGAGGAACGTTTCCCAGGCCCGGGAAGGAGCAGCAACACGGTGGAGAAAGTTCTCAGACACAAGCCGGACCACTAGCCTCCCGCTCGGCGCGTGTGCGTGATTGTGAGCGGGCAGCAGCAAGCGCCCGGCCCAGGGGACCCTGGCCCTGCAGTCCTGGGGGCCGGCCTTGCCTGGCCAAGGCCGCCGCAGCCTTCCTCCTCGCCTCCCTTCATTGGCCTGCAAGAGGGCGCGTCGCCGCTGCTGCTGCTGCTGCGTTTTGAAACAAGATTGCACAGCTGCACTTCGCGAGCGTTTCCTTCCTTCTTTCCTCGGAGGGCTTAGAAGCCTCCTGGCTTCCCCTCGCCCTGACTCTTCCCACTGTGGCATAGAATGTCGGGGGGGGGGAGGGGAGGTGGTCAGGCCCCACTCTGCCATCGTGGGTGACCTCCAGCTGGATGCCTCTCCATCCTGACCCTCGTTTGGTGCACGGGGAGCTGTGCACGTCTTTGCAGGCCCGGCGCGGGCCTTGGCAGCAGTGGTTGCATTCTTTAAAGGTCGTCTGCTGGGTGGTCTCGTGCTGAACCTGCAGTGTCCACCTGGTCTCTCCACCCCTCGCTCTGGGGATGACAGCGACTTTTACAGCCTCCTCGGTCTTGCAAATGCTGAGGAAGTCATGGGCTCAAGACCGTCAGGTGGTGGTAAAATCGAAGGCAGCCTGACCCCTGCCTCAGAAGGGGTGCACAGCCAAGTCAGGATCCTCATGCAGTGAAATACCAATGATGGGGGAAATCCTTTCTTTGAATTTTATTTTTACCTAGAAGAGCTGGGGTGTAGGCCAGAGGCGCAGGGGGTAAGGGAATTCACCAGAGACAGAGCGGGGAGCAGAACAGGCGGATCTACTGAAATACACTGCTGAGGGGAGCAGCGGGGAGACAGGAGAGGTCTGCTGCGCCATGTGGGTCCCCTCCCTGGCTGGGGATCGAACTCAGGCCATAGGGGTCATAGCACTGAGACTTAACCCCTAGACCTCCAGGGAGGCCTGGGAAAAATCTCGATATGCACAACAGAGTGTGTGCATCTCACAGGCAGTACCCAACGTGCACACCATTAACAGTCAGGCTGTAATAGGGTGAAACTGCCTCCACTGGAAGGGAGGAGTCATGACTTGGGTGCCTCAAGGGTAACCCCTGGGGTGTGCCATTGGGGTCAGGGCGCAGGGAGACTGAGAGGACCAGGCAGGGAGATGTTTGTGGAGACATTTCTGGGTGGGTCTTGTGTCCGTCTGTCTGTCTCTGCGGGGTGGATGCGACCTCCAGAGCATAAGCTGCAGTGCAGGGGCCGCGGTCCCCGATAGCAGATGGTCCCTTGTTCTTTGTTGTCACCGAATGACTGAGTCAAGCTGTTTACTTTCCACCCAGGATTCTCAACATGGCAGTTGGAGAAAAGATAGAATCTGACGCAAAGCCGGTCCCACACAAACACAAGAATAAAAATGAACAAAAATGGAAGGATATTTAAGATGCAAAGGAAAAAATATGCAAACAGGTTCCACAATGTGGAGGACAGAGGATGGCGCCATCAGGATGGAGGCTTCCCCTGGGGAGGGCTGCTGTCTGGGATCAGGCTCCAGAGGGGCAGTGGGGAGCTGGGGACACTCTTGGCCTGACTTGGGCTGGGATACTGTGGGTGGATACAGATAATTTAGCACCATGTGACTGTTGGTATTTTCTAGAATGTAAAATGCCATCTATAATTTTGTTTACCTAAAAGCTTTTCACTTGAATCTAATCAAGACTTTAGAGCTCACTTGGATTTCAGGAAACTTCAGGAAATGTAGGGATAGAGGAACAAGGGAAAGGACACCAGGAGGAAGCAACCAGATATACCCAGAAGGTTAGTCCTTGTTTTATTGTTATTTTTCAGATTTTATTTACTTATTTTTTCATACAAGAACTGGGGAACAGGCCAGAGGTGCAGGGGGTGAGAGGATTCACCAGAAACAGAGCGGGGAACAGAACAGGTGGCTCTACTGAAATCCACTGCTGAGGGGAGCAGCGGGTGAGACAGGAGAGGTCTGCAGCGCCATGTGGGTCTGCTCCCTGGCAGGGGAGCCAACTCAGGCGATCTTGGCGATAGCACCAAGACTTAACGCCTAGGCCAACAGGGAGGAACCAAGTTAGTCCTTCTGCAGCACAATCATGTGGTCTCTTCTCCGTGGGGAAGTGGGCAAGGCCAGCGTTGACATCACAACCAAAGGCAACTCAAGGCCACCTCTTCGATTCTGCTTTGAACAAGCCAGTTGTAAAGGAAACTTTTCGAGGCAATTAGGAGTATTTAAATACAGATCAAGTTTGGGAAAACAGTAAGGAATTATTTGTAATGTTTTAAAGCGTGATAAAGCTCATTTGATTCCACTGGAAACAGTTATTTTAAAAAGTTGCACACCGGAAAAACAATTCTGATTCGTTTTCAGCCGGGAGAGGACAAGTCAGCCCACGACAAGTCAGCCCACAGGAGCGTCTTGAAAGTTTCCCTTTCAGCAAACAAAACTCTTTCTACAGGAAATAAGCACTTACTGGACGTCTGTGCACAGCACTTCATCCACTTTCTCATTTTGTAATAGATGTGCTTTTCCTTCATATAATTCTTCTTCACTGGATAAAAACAGTGTGTTTAATGAAAAATATGTTAGTAACCTAACAAGTTTGCAATGAAACATGAAACTCTTCTCATGCTAGAAACTCCCTGTCCCAGTTCCTGTCTGGAAAGGCAGCTACTGTTATGGTTTCTTGTGTATCTTTGCAGAAGCCAGACATTCTCCAGTCGCATAAATATATCCATTGACCCCTGGACAGCATGGTTTTGAGCTGTTCTGCTGACACAGGGTGGTTTTCAATAAACACAGTCTGGTAGCGTCAGTGTACCACAAGCATTTTCTTTCGCTGTCTCTGTTGTCACAATACACTAGTGCATCTTCCACACAAAATGGTGACCCGACGGCTGATGCTAAGGACCAGACTCTGGGCCACAGCAGGCCGTTAGCAACTCAGTTTGGGAGGAGTCACACGTGGTATTCAGGCTTTCAACTCCAAGGAGTCTTGGTCCTTCTGCAGCCCTGTGGTTCCAGGCATAGGTACCTTTAACATAAAATCAGCACATCCAAGAGATTGTCCATATTTGCTCTGACACCCCAATGGTGTCCCAGCCTCAAGGGTACCCGTGAGTCCTCCCCCCGCTCCATCACCTTCTCCTGGAGTGAGTGCGCCCCTCTCCTGGCTTCCCTGGCTAGTCCTCTCCTGGTTTTTGTCCTAACTCTTCAGCTCTCTTGCTGGGCCCCAACTTCTCCCTGACCTCTGAACACGTCATGCCCCTTGACCTCATCCTTGAACTTTACCTTCACGCACACCCTGGGAGATCTTATCGGATGGCACGTAGGCGCGGTCCCTGCGCTGCCAACTCCCAATTTTATGCCTTTTGCCTGAGTCATGCCCTTGAACTCCAGGTTCTGTTATCAAATTGCATGCTCGATGTCTCCAGTCAGGTATCTCAACCCACCTTGATGAGACCGGAACTTCCCGTTTCAGCTCCCAAACCTTCACCTCCTGCCATTTCCCCCACTGCTGGCCACTGCGTTTTTTCCGCTATTCAGACCCAAAACCTCAGACCTCCATGACTTTTTCTCTTGAACGCAATCCTCAAAATCCCTCCACCAGCAAATCCCATCATCTTCTTCGGCCTATCTCCAGCACTGGACCGCTTCTCGCCTCCTTCCTGCTTGCCCAGGGCTGGGCCGCCGTCATCCCCGTGCAGACCACTGTGCTGATCCCAACGTGAGCCCCAACTTGCCTCTCTCCTCCACCCAACCTGCCTCCACGCAGAGCAGAGTGATTCTGGTGAAAAGCCAGAGTCCTGGGCCTCCCTGGTAGCACAGGCGTTAAAGCCTCAGCGCTATCAAGCTATCGCCAGCCACTGTGGCACAAGGTTGAACCCCCCGGCCAGTGAGTGACTCACGTGGCGCAGCAGACCTCTCCTGCCTCCCGCTGCTCCCCTCAGCAACGTGTTTCAGTCCATCTGCCTGTTCTGCTCCCAACTGTCTCCGGTGAGTCCTCTCACCTCCTGCCCGTCTGGGCTACGACCTAGTTATTGTGTGCATAAACAAATAAAAATAAATCTTTATGAAAACCAGAACACCCCAGTCTGTACCCCTGCAAGAGTCCTGTCTCCAGAGAGCAGATGTCCTCACAGTGGCCCTGGAGCCCGAGGTGATGGCCATGGGCGGGGCTCCCCTCTACACTCCCTTTGCTCCGCCAGCCACTCTGGCTGCGCCCTGTCAGCACCGGCTGAGCCCCTCGTAGAGCATCCGGCAGCAGCCCCATTTCCCCGGCGAAAGAAATGCCGGCCAGGGCTCGGTCTCTGTCTCACACAAACTCCTGGATTTGTGAAGGCTGCTCTGGAGGGCGCGGTCCTCTGCCCGAGGGCCCTTACCCCGTGTCCCTGAGTGACGCTGGCTCATCTTTGTCACAGTTTTGCTCGAATATCACCTTGTGCTGGGAGTTCCCCGGCCACTCGGGCCATCCCCGCCTAGCACTCCCCCTGGCTTTCGTAGCGCCATCACTTATTAAATGTCTATGTGGTGTATTCATTTTGCCTCTTCTGTGTCTTCCCCATAAACAGATAAGTTCAAGGACAGATATTTTGCAGTTTTCATCATCGTGGGATCGTTAGTGCTGAAAACGGTGCCTATTCTGGCACACAGTAGGTGCTGAAGACGTGTTCAGTGAGTGAATGAATAGGCAGTCCTATTTGGTTATCTTTTTATTAAGATTTATTTATGCATACAAGAGCTGGGGAACAGGCCAGAGATGGGAGGGTGAGACAGAGCAGGGAGCAGAATAGGCAGACCGACTGAAACACACTGCTGAGGGGAGCAGCGGGCACAGCAGGAGAGGTCTGCTGCGCTGTGTGGGTCCCCTCCCTGGCCGGGGATCAAATTTGTACTGCAGTGGCTGCAGATCACTTCCCAGTGCTGTGACTTAACTCCTTACGCCACCAGGGAGGCCCCTATTTGGTTGTCTTAAAGGCCAAGGGGCCACTGTCTGGAAGGGGGCGTGAGAGCAGCGCAGTGCGGTCCACACTCCCCGTGGTGGCATATCTGGCAGGGCCCTTCAGGAATTCAGCTTCTTTACAAATTCATACGCCTTTATGAATTTAGACTCATTTAAACTTCACACCATATTATGAGCGAGATCAGATAATCACTTCCACTCAGTGTGATACCAGACAACATTGCAGGGGACGAAAGCTGATACTGGCCTAAGGGAGGGGACCCCAGGAGTCCCAGACTGTTAGGGGAGACCCGGAGCGCCCGTCTGAGGGTTTGTGCCGGCAAGAACATCCATTGTGTTCAGAGTTCTCACTGGTGAGCGGCTCGAAGGGACTAGAGAGGCGGGAGGAATAGGAGCGACCAGGACTGTCGAGGTACAGACGCCCATCGAGCTCTGACATCACCCATCCTCTCCTGGGCAAACACCCCGTCGCCAGGCAGGGCCCAGGCAGAGCAGCCAGGCCCCTGGGCAACGGTGCTGGGAGACATAGCCAAGGCGCCTGCTGGCAGCAACGAGCCAGAGGCTGGGCGGGGCTCAGCGAGAGGGGAGAGCGAGAGAAGCCAGGTCTCACGGGGACCCCCACGCTGGGCTGTCCACCTTGGGGTTGCCATGGTGGCCGCCACAGGCGCTGCAGAGCGCTGACACTGCCACCTGCCCCAGTGCCAACGTCCCAGAAGAGAAGGACATCACACGTTCCAGCCTGGTCAGCCCCCCTGCTGCGTCAGCAGCCGCAGGGTCTTGGGGCTGGCTGTAGGGCGCAGGCTGCTTCTCGATGATGCTCCGGCCTTGTTCCTGGCAGGGAGGGCTGGGTCAAACGAACACTGGATTCTGGGCTTTGGGAGCGTGAGTATGCACCGACCCCACCGTGGCTCCAGACTCATTCACAAGGTTCTGCTGATCAGCCCCTGGGGCCAGAGCTCATGGGAACTGCCCCAGGGTGATCGAGCAGCCTGCTCTTGTCTCACCCGAAGGGAACCTTGTAGGTATGCCCACACCTGCCCCTGTTCCCAGCAGCACCCCCTTCTGGAAGTGCTGGGAGCTGTGATGGGGGTTTGGGAGGATGTCAGGGGCCTTGTCCCACCGCCCAGCACCAGGCTGCCAGCCCAGGCCCCAGGCAACTCTAACGGATTATAAAACTGAGGTTCAGATTTACTCACAGTCACACAGATGATGAACGAGCATCTCAGCCACGCTGCATTTTGAACATCTAAGTGTTGTGCTAAGCGGCTGCTGCAGAAGGGGCATGCCGTGATTCTACCGTGAAGCCGCTTCCTACCCACGAACACCATCTTAGGGCTCTCAGGTGATGCAGGCAAGGCTCAGAGAGGTTAAGAAGCTTGCCAAGGTCACACAGCCAGAATTTAAGTCCGCCAGCCTGAGCCCTGGGTCTGGATCTCAATCACTGTGTTCTGGCCCACCCCGAAGCCTCCTTCTCTCCCAGAACACAGATTGGGGTCTGCAGGGACTCCCAGAAGGCCCACTTCTGCCCCTGTCATTGTCCATTCTCCCACGGCCCACCCCTTACTTCCAGCTCTGGGGACTGCCCACTTTTTAATCCTATAGTTCAATCTCTGCCAGACGGGCAGGCGACGGCAGGCCCTTGTTCTGCAGCTAACCTGCCTTTACTAAATCTCAGAGGTCCGGGGTGACGTGGGGGCCGCATCTGCATTTGTTTACTCAGTGTTTTACTGAGTACTTCTGCGTGTGCTGTTGTCTAGAAGTGGTTTGGCTACTTCTAGACTCCACATGGAATCAGATTCTTAGCCAGTACTTGCTGCTATTGTTTTAGGAGACAGAATGGGGAGCAGAATATACCGTCCCTGCCTCAAGGGTCTTACATTAGTAGTAGGGGTGTCCATTATTCGTCAAGTACCCAAGCCAAGGAAAAAGCAGGTGTGTCCACTGTGCAAGGTGTGGCAGTGCTGGTGAGCAGGGGCAGCTGGCTGAGACGCCAAGAAGGGAGTCCAGGGCTGAGGGCTGGTGGGTGAGTTAGTGAGCAAAGACGAGAGGAACATTCTGGGAAAAAGAAAAAGGACTGTATATCTAAAGGCCTTGGGAGCCTCCCTGGTGGCACAAGGGGTTAAAGCGCAGAGCTGTGGGGCTGAATGCAGCAACTGCAGTACAAATTTGATCCCCGGCCAGGGAGGGGACCCACAAGGTGCAGCAGACCTCTCCTGTCTCATCCGCTGCTCCCCTCAGCAGTGTGTTTCAGTAGATCTTCCTGTTCTACTCCCCACTCTGCCTCTGGTGAATCTTCTCACCCCCCCAAACCCCTGGCCTGTCCCCCAGTTCTTGTGTGCATAAATAAATCTTTAAAAAAAAAATAAAGGCTCTGGGGACAGCAGGACAAGAGGCCAGCATGGTGGGGCCAGCACGAGAGGATTGTGGTGGGAGAGGAGGCTGGGTGATCTCGTCGAGTTCTGCCTGCGTCCCAGGTACACCGGGAGGTTGTTCAGGCAGGATTGACTTCTATCCTGAAGATCGTCCTGGCTACAGCGTTGAAGAATCCCAAAATGTTTCTCCTTCTTTCTTGTCACCTGACTAGTCTCTCCTGGGTCTGTTAGGGAACTGGAGGGAAACAGACAAGTGGGGAAAGGTAATGGAGTTCCTGGCACTGACAGACATGGAGGAAGAAGCAGAGCTGAGAAACACTTGGTCCAAGCCCGTGCCAGTCCCTGGGGTCAGTCCGCGTTGGAGACTGCCCGACGAGGCAGGTAGGGCAGGAAAAAGGCCCATCCTGAGGTAAGGGTGGGACCACTCTGAACTCTGGGCCTGGTCCCTGTGGAAGGACCAGGGTCTCAGAGACAAGGTAGAATTTCCACTCTCAGCCAAGTAAAGGCCTGAGGCCTGGACCTGCCCAAGGTTCTGGAGAAGTGTGGGTGGCCCCGAACACCTTCATTGTGTGGGGCCCCAGTCTGCAGAGCCGATCCCTCTGCTCTTGCATCCCTCCCACCTCCAGAAGGACCGTGGGGTGGCGGTAGGGGCACCTGTGCTAGCTTCCCCGCTTACTTGCTCTGTGACGTTGCCCAAATTCCCTTCCGTCTCTGGGCCACTTCTTTGGTAAGTCAGGAAGTTGGAATCACCAGTGACTTAACTTTGGGGGCAGAGACTGGAAGTCTGAGGGAAGCTGTGGCCACCATGCCCCTAACTGTTGGCAGCTTCAGGGTTCCTGAAGCCGTGAGGTGGGGTAGGAGGGGGGCCTAGCTGAACATCAAGTTAAGAAGCCCAGGCAGTAAAAGCACCATTTCTGAGAGCCCGCCAAAGACTGGTCTAACCCTCTCTCCTAACCCTTTCTCCTAACCCTCCTAACCCTCTAAGGCAAATTTGACTTCCCCACCTACAGCTCAGAGACAGAACTGAAGGGATTTGCCCCAGCCAGGAGGGGCTACCAGGCCAGGTCTTCCTGAAGCCCAGCGGTTCCTCCAGAACGTCCAGTACGATGGAGACATCTCCCCTCACATGACCCTGACGCCGGCCCCCACCCCCAACATGGCACATGCAGAGAGCCACTGCCTTTTCAGCTTGAAGTGCTCGCAGGAGGCAGGGCTTACCCTGCAAGGTAAGTTGGCAGAGCTGAGGCTCAGAGAGGCCAAGTGGCCTGCAAGGTCACAGAGGAAGTACAAGGTCCAGTTGAGATGTGGGGGCGTGTGGGGTCACTCCTGAAGTGCCGGTGCAGACTGGCCTTAGCTGTTTGCAACTTGGACCAGCACAAAGAAGTGGGGGCTGAGACTAGGGGAAGAGGTGGGCCCCAGGCTGGGCCTTGACAAATGAGCTCCAGTTTGGTCCAGGAGAGTCGGTCTCCCCTGGGCTGTTAGGTTCTTTCATTTCTTCCTGCCTTAATTCCAGCTGCACCCCCTTTTCAACCTGTCAAGTCAGCTTAAACACGTTCCCTGAAACTTGAGCCCTCCACTGCCAATTCATGTTTCCTCTGGACCTGGGGAGAGATGTTCATTTCACTTCCCAGACCTGAACACTCGGAGGTGGTACTGCCCCACCTTTTGGGGAGAGCAGAGTAGGCTTTGGTCAAGGATCAGATCAAGGATCTGAGGGTGCACCCCAACGAAATGGGTCTCCTGGGAGCTGACCTCCCTTGATCCTAGCTGCTTCTAGTCCCTCCCCTTCCCCCCTCGGTTGAAGGGGACCCAGAGTGTGAGTTGGGGTCAATGACCTAAGCCTGAGAAGCTTGAGAAGCCTGAGAAGCCCCCCTCGTGTTTATATCCTCCTCCCCATCTCCACCCTGGGCGTGGGGATGTCTCCTCCAGGGAATGGAGGCGCTCACGAAATGTCTGCCTCCTCCCGCCTTGCAGTTCAGGGGCTACCTTGGGGTGAGGGGCGCAGGGTGGTGCTGGGAGTACAGAGATGCTTTGATGAAACTCTCTGGGTGGATGGCTCCGAAAGGACAGGCAAGAAAAGGCACACCTCGACTCCTCCCGCCCCTCCTTAAAAAGCCCCCTGGGTCAGGGCCGCCTTCCACCCAGTCCTCCGCGCCCCCAGCCCAACAGCCCCCTGCCCAGACACAAACAGGCACCCGAAAATTGGGCGGGGAGGCGCGGCGCCTTTAAGGGGCGGCGGGCGGTGCTGCCCCCTGGCGGCCGGCGCGGCCGCGCTTTCTCCACTGCCCGGCGGGTCCAGCGGGCCGGCCGGCCGGGTCAGCGCGGCGAGTGCGCCCGCTGCGCGACGACTGGGACGCGGACTCGGAAGGGGCGGCGGCGGCGGGTGAGACGGCGGGGCGGGCGGGGCCGCGGGGTCCGAGCGCTCGGGGAAGGGCGCGCTGAAGGCTCGGAACGGCCGAACGCACCGCCCGGGGCTGGAGGGGGCCCGGCGGGGAGGGAGGTCGGGGCGCGGGGGGCGGCGCGCCGCCAGGGCGCGGGGCCGCCGGCGGCGGAGGGCGTGTGGCTGGGCCCCGCGGCGGCTGGGAGGCGGCACGGGCGAGGCCGGGCCTCCCCGCCTCCCCTCGGGGCTAGGCGCTCGCTCGCCCACAGGCGCGCCGGCGAGCCCGCGGGCTGCGGGGCGGGGCCTCGGGCGGGGCGGGGCCTCGGGCGGGCGGGGCTTCGGGCGGGGCGGGGCGGCCGGGCTGCGCGCTGAGCCCGCTCCCTCCGCCGGCGCCGCCCCGCCCCGGCCCGCCCCGGCCCGCCCCTCCCGGCAGGACTGCGCGCCCCGAGCCCGTTCCGCGTCCCCGCCGCCGGGAGGAGGTGCCCGCACGCTAGCGGCGCGCGCCGGGCCGCCACACTCGGCCTGTGGGCGATTTCATCCGGACCCGAGCTCCCGCCCGAGGAGGAAGATGCAGACCTTTCTGAAAGGGAAGAGAGTTGGCTACTGGCTGAGCGAGAAGAAAATCAAGAAGCTGAATTTCCAGGCCTTCGCCGAGCTGTGCAGGTGAGGAGGGACGCGGTGCCTGCGCCCGGGGACCCCGGCCTGAGCCCGGCTCAGCCTCAGCGCCTGCTTGGGGAGGTGGGAGCAAAACGGGAACGAGCGGTGCGCCGGGAGGCTGAGTCCGAGTAGCCGGGTGGCTCGGCGGCCGCCTCCCGGGTCCGGGGGCAGCGGTGGCCCGCCGGGGCGGTGTGGCTCGGATCGGGGCTCTCGGGCTCATGGGGACCCCCGATGGGAGAGCCTCAGCTGCCCAGGGCGCGGTGGGAACGCTGCTCTAGTTGGCAGAGGAATCTGGGAAGTCGGGGATCCGCGGCGTGTGCCTGTGTGGCTTGAGGTTACTTTTGGACTGGAGTGTTTTCTTCCTGGTCCCCGTCCCTTCCTGGAGCAGGGCACCGGCGTAGGTCTGTGGGCCACCTGCTAGGTGCCCGCGTGTGCTCTGCTCTGGAAGCTGCCATTGCATGGCACTGGGTTAAGCCTGTTTGAAGGGGGTGGCAGTCCTTGGCATAGATGTGGTGATTTGCTGTCTCATTAGAGCCTCGCTCGCATCAGCCCTGTCTGGGGTCATGATTCTGGGCCAGGTGTCTGAGAAGAGGGGGGTGGATGGCAGAGAGGTGGGGTGCCTCCATGGCATCCCCAGCGCCACTTGTGCAGAGGAGCTGTTGGATAAATGCATATGGCTAAATCCATCTGGGCCCCCACCCCCACCCCTTTGCTGGTGCTCAGTGGTGGCCACTCAGAGTGTTTAATAAGATCACATTCTTGATTCAAGACTGAATCATCAGGTCTTGGGTCAGGTATGCCTCACCCGTCGTGACTGCCGCTGAGAAGCTACTAGTTAAATTCTGTTCTCAGTGAAAGCTGAAGAGAATCCAGCTCCCAAGCCTCTTGCAAACTCTAGGAGGGAAACCTTTTGTGATGCAGAGACTCCACTCGGTGGACTGGATTCTAGAAAATGGACCCTGCTTGCATTTTTGTCCGTGTGGCTTCCCCAAACATTTTGCAGAATTGAGCAGTTGGGTTTCTTTATGCCCTGGAGCCAGGGGCCAGTCTGAGCTGGCCTGCGCAGGCGGGCGAGTGAGCACTGTGTCTGTCCTGCTGGTCCTGCGGTGCTGCTCCTTGCCCTGCGTACACCCAGCCGGGCGCATCTTGTCCGAAGCAGCTCCCGGTTCTGCATCCCCAGGCTTGGGGCTGGAGTTGGCTGCCTCCTCTCAGGCTGGCTTCCCCAGGAGGAGGCCAGCCTTCCCTAGCCCGTAGGGCACGCCTGGCAGTCCGGGAATTCACAAGGACACCAGTAGGCAAGCAGCCAGAGCTTCAAAAATGGGTCCGAGGACTTTTTGGAACATTAGCAAGGGCCCTTGAGCATCGCTCTGCAGAAACACACACTTGTGGAAAAGGCCTTTGACACCAAAGACGTTTGGAGAAGCCCCTTTGGCGTGTTCTTCTTCAAGCGCAGTGTAAGCATGGGAGAGTTCCCCTCCAGCCGTCTGAGGCTTGGGAAATCCCAGTTAATACCTTGCATCCCTTTTGCTAAGATATTTCTATTTGTGTCATTCTGTGTCTGCAGCTAAAGCACGATGCTTGTCATCTGCTTGGTATGTTTTGCTTGGTAATTAGGAGGTTCTGGAAAAACAGTCCCAGCCAAGCCCATGGCCAGGTCCTCATGCCGAACCCTCATGCAGATTGACTTTGCTCTGGGGGGGCTCTCTTGGTTTTGAAGGGTCAGGGGTTGAGGGCAAGCTCTGATGACGGTCATTCTGGGGGAGATTGGCGGGGAGCTGGTATTTCTCAAGGGCTTGAAATCTGGTTGCCTTCTTGGCTTCAGAGATGAAAGAAAGCAGCTCGGCAGTTCTAGAACCTTGAGAATCCCACTTTGTGTTCTCATTAGGGAGGAAGCTTTAGCTATTTTGTCATTTAAGCTTAAGAAGGAAAGGAAAACATGAAAAAGAGTTTTTGTTTCTTCTCTCCTTAAATAGCTTTTAGGCCAGCGCCCCCTGGTGGCCGTGTTTCCAGGCTGGGTGCCGCCAGAGGGGGCCTTCCTTGGGTGTCCTGTTTGGCCTGACTGCCCTGCCATATCAGGGCCTCAGGGGCCATGTGGATGGACATTGCCAGGTTCCGATATCAGCCTCTGGGGGCACAGTGTCCTGTTTTGATGGGTGATGAGTTGTCTGTGAATTCCCTGATGAAAACGCCCAAGATGGTAAGCGATGTTTGGGGCAGTGTTGGCGGCTCAGAAGCTGACCGGAAGGACTGGGACAAGTTGAACCTCAGGCTTTGGGAAGCTCGGACAGCAGGGCCGGCCACCTCTCATCCAGCCCCTGAGTTTCACAGGTGGGGAAGCCGACACGGCGGGGACTGGTTCTGTGCTGGGTCTCCTTTTGTTTAACTTCTAGGCCTGGTGGCCTAGGGACCCACACAGGCAGTAAGGTGACCCCCTCTTACCTTCCCTAGGGTCCAGCTGCTGCCACTTTGTCCCAGGGACATTTCCTTGCAGGCCTGAGCTCGTAGCCGGAGTGACGCCTTGTCTTTGAGGGGACATGATCACGTGTTGGTGGCGTCCGTAGGTGGTTGGAGCCAGGTCCTGTCTGGGGACTTCGCAGGCAGCTCTGCAGCCCCCGGTGCACCTGGATGGCCTGGGCCCTCGGGCTGATCCACGCTCAGCTTGTGCGAGTGGCACTGTCTTTTCCTGAGTGTCTCCTCTGTGCCTTCCCCCTTCCAGGGGGGCGAGGCCCTGCTTGGGTCCCCCTCCCTCCACCTTCCTTCCTAGTCCCCTGCTGCTGAGCATCCCGAACTCGCACAACGCCTCTCCTTGTGACTCCGAGATGCGCAGAAGGGGCTTCAGAGGGGAGCAAAGAAATAAACTGTTGTGGGAGACGTTGGGTGCCTTTTTATTGTTTACTTTAGTAGTTCTCCTTGGTGCCTACTTGGAAATGCTGGCTGACCGTTTGTCTGAATTCCTTGGTCTCTCCTCCTGTTCCTCCTCTCCTTCCCACTCTTTTCTGCAGCTGAACCTGCGTTGCAGGAGGGGGGGAAAGGCACGTGACATCAAAAAGAATTTTGGTATAAAACGTGGCTCAACCTCTGACTGTCTTTGCCATAATATTGACTGATTTTTAATGCAGTCCTTGGCTCCTCACTCAGTCTTCCCAGCAGCCCTGAGATGGAGGGATGGGGAAACTGAGGCTCGAGAGGGACCGTCACAGCCAGTTGGAGGACTTCCCTGAGCTCAGGCCCAAGGCCTCGCTACCTGAGGGTTAGACTTCCTTGTCTAGGTGTTCTTCCTTTGCCCAGGTTAGGCCAGGGCTTCCTGGAGGCTCAGAAGCTGATGAGGCCTGTGAGGTTCTCGTCCTTGAGAAACTTGGCTGCCAGTTGGACCGACCAGGCCTCAGGCCTGCAGGAAGCTGTTTATGGAGCAATCGGATCATGTTGTCATTGCAGATTCTCCCGCCGGGACCCTTTGTACAGTTGCCTCAGAAGGAGCTAGGCCCGCAGTCCAGAGCCTCAACGGGACCAGCGCCTTCAGGAGCCTCACCTGGGGGCCAGGCAGTGAGCGGCGGGGGGGGGGGGGGGGGGCTGTCCTCCNCGGGGGGGGGGGGGGGGGGGGGGGGGGGGGGGGGGGGGGGGGGGGGCTGTCCTCCCAGAGCTGTGTTGACAGGAACCTGGTCTGGGGGTGTGTGCCGGGCAGCGTGCAGGGTGCTGGCTGGGCTGTCCCGGCCCGTCAGGGCCTACGTTCCTTCTTCCTTCTCGAAGGTCCCTTCCTGCGGGATGACTTTAGCTTTCTGGGCTGGGATTCTTTTGGGAGACTCCTAGGAGGAAGGAGAATATTTCGTAGATTAAGTGATGCTGTTCTCTGAGTAGGTATTTTTTTTTGTTTGTCTTAATGTCTGGACTTGGCACCATTCGGGGGTGTGGGGGCGGGAGGAGGTACTGGCTTAGGTTTCCTTCGCAGCAGAGCCCCGGACTCTCCATAACTCAGCCTTGCAAATAAACACTTCCCAGCGGCCTCCGGGGCGCGACTGGACTTCACGTGTGAGCAGACGCCCATCTGGACTCTGCTGGCTGTGGACGCTGCGTGGGCTCCTGCCTGCCTGCCTGGCTGATACCCTGCGCCCCTGGGCTCCGGCCTTAACCCTCTGGGCCTCGGTTTTCTCACCTGTCGAGTGAGGGTGGTAGCGGAGCTTGGCGTCAGTAGCTGACCAGCGCTCAGGGGAGCGGCTGAAGGCCTGGCTGCCGGCTGCCTTGGCACCTCCCTCGGGATCTTTGCCTTGGTAGGTGCGGTGTTCTTGGTTTGGACAGTTCGTGAGGGACCTCAGATTCCATGGTGGGTGCTCACTGACCGCCTGCTGGGCTGAGGGGTGTGGGGGCCGGCGTGTGTAACTGAGGGGCCTGCCTTGCCCGGCCCACTGCGCAGCGTGTGGGCTCAGAGCCCATCCGAGTCCTTGGAGAAACCTGAGCAGACTGACCTAAGATGTTACTTTGATTTTTGTCAAGTTTGGAGCTCCAAGACGAGCCTGTGCTGGTTTCCTGAAACGCCAGGCGCCTTCCTCAGCAGCCATACTGCTATTCTTAGCGCACACGTATTGTTTTTCTTTATCTTTTCGGATACTTAATACATGCACTTGCTAAAATAAATTCAGAGGCCTCCAAGTACACAGTGAGAAGTCGCTCAGCTTCCTCCTCGTCCCCAAGTTCTGGCTACTCAGGGACAGCTGCGCTTGGCAGTCTGTGTTGATGGGTGTTTAGTGCAAACACAGGCGCACACATGTGTGCCATCCGTGCCGTGTGCCCTCGGCTCATCTCACGGAACACTCTGCCCGAGAGAAATGGCTCGTGGCTGGTTTGTTTGGAGACAGGCCTGTGTCATTTGCCTCGTTTTTGAGTGGCCTTGTGGTCCAGGTCTTAAAGCAACCGGCCGTGTTCCGGGCCCGTGGTGACTTCTGCAGGTGTTCCTAGGGGTGGGGGGCCAGCCAGTGCCCCGCCCCATTGCCTGGGTGCTCCTTGCTGGCTGAGGCGGTGCTGGGTCAAAGGGCATGGGCACTTTACTTTTCCATGGGTGCTCTGCCCAAGAGAGCTGCTCCCGAAGACAGTACTGCTCGCGGACGGCGGTGGGCGTGACCGAGGGCCCAGGGCCCACGCCGCCCCACACAGCACACGCGCGAGTAGTTTTGATCTTGGCTGCACAAGTGGGCCAGACATGGAACTTGTGTGTTCTGACTTGCATTTCTGCTGGGGCTGTGAGGTCAAGTTCATGCAGCAGGGGGCCACTGCGGTAGGCAGCGATGGAGTCGGGTGTCCCCATTTCTAACTGAAGGGCCGTCCTGCCCCCTCTTCTTCCCCGTGCAGTGTTGTGGGTCAGGGCCTCCTCAGCGTAGTTCCTGGCCTGCGGATGCCGACAGGGTTTCTGTTCCCACTCGTAGTTTGAATTCAGCAGGCGAGCTGGGTGTTTGAGGGAGTGCTTCTCCTTTACAGAAAGCGAGATTCATTCCAAAAAGCAGATTGTTCAGGAGCTGTGCACCTGGCCAAGCCCAGTCTCATTAAACCTCCCTGCACAAGTCGGGGTCACCCAGCCTTTCAAACCCTCCTCCGGCCCTGGGTGTGGCCTTGCTTTGGGGGAGTATGGACTCCCCAGAGGGAAGCCCGGGCTGGGCTGGGTGGCATGGCTTGGCCAGGTCACACAGTGGGGATGTGGCAGGGGAGGCTCCTGCTCTGAGACCAAGGCCCCCTCCCCAGCGTCTGTTGGGGCCTCCTTCCGACTGGCCCTTCTTCCCATGTGGACTCTGAGGGTTGCCTCCAAAGCAGTCAGCCTTTCCTGTTGGGCTGTTTGGATTCTGCCTGGTGCTTTGTCTGCCTCCTGCAAGCCGGCTCAGAAAGCAGCTGCCCCGTGGCCTGTGCCTCCCCAGCTGGGCCTCACAGGCAGGTTTCTGTAGGCCTGTCACAGTGCCAGGCTGAGGACAGTGACAGCTTCGGGGTCCTCCCCAGCCACCTGCTTCTGGGGCTCCGGCGTGGGTCTGTCATTGGCTCTGGACATTTGAGACTCGCTCCCATGATGGACCCCGGATCCTGTCCCTTGCCCGCTTCCCCCATGCCCGTGGGTGCTGGGCGCCCTCCCTGGTGGGGGGAGGCGCAGAGCCTGCTCCTTCCTGTGAACTGCCTGGGGCAGCCCTGCTGTAGAGCCCTCCCAGGGGGACACCAGGCCTGGGTGCATGCGCCCGCCTGGAGGCACCTTCCCGGGGATGTCTTGCCCTCGCTCAGGCCTCAAGGACCCCAGCCACTGGGCCGCTCATCTCTGGGCTTGCTCGAGGCTGCTCATTGTCTGTCCCACTCGGAGAAGCCGGGGCTGTGAAGGTAGCGCCGGCAGCCGCGTTCACGGCGGAAGCCCCGGGCCTGCGCGGTGAGGCTCTGCGCACGGCCTTGCGGCTGGAGGGCCCGTGGGGCACCTTAGACCAGGTGTGACATCCCTTCTGGCGATCTCTCCTCTGACGTCCACGATGGCGTCGCCTAAGGACAACTTCTCGGGACACGCCCTTTTGTTAAGGGATGGTGACTGGATGGTGACTGCGGCGCACGCAGTGGGAGCTCAGGGAGTGCCTGTTGTGGGGGAGCAAGCTGGGAGGTTTTGGAGGCCTTTTCCTGCATCTCTGAGGCTCATTTGTGACTCTGGCGTGCTCTGGGCAGGTGGGAAACCCCAGGGGTAGGGGCACGGGGAGGGCGGGAGCTTGGGGCCCAGGCCAGGGAGGGCCCACAGGCTTCATTACTTCACCCTCGTCTTTACTGAGCAAACCGAGCATCCTGGCACTTCTGGCCTGGTGCTGCGAATTGGTCCCCACCCTCATGCACCTGGATGCAGGTAGGGAAGTGAAGGAAAGCAGCAGGTGCATTTAAGTGCTGCGCGCCGAGCCAGGAGGGAGCCATAGCAGGGGCTGCTGTCCCGTGCACCCCTGTGGCCAGGGAGAGTCCCTGAGGAGGCAATATTTACTTAAGTGTTCTTTATTCTTTGGATGGGGACAGTGTACTTACTGATGGCACGTTACAAAGCAGTGCCCCCTAAGCCCCTCCCCTTCTGGAAGGCTCTGGGAGGGGCCTGGATGGGCCTGGAGGTCCTCAGTGCGTCTGGAGGGGGGAGGAGTCCCCAGCTGGTGAGGGCCTCCTGGCGCCTGCGCTCTCGCCCGGCTGGTGGGCCAGGGGCTCTTCCGGCTCCTGGAGGCCGTGTGGGCGTCAGGCCCACCCCGTTGCTGTTGCAGAGTCGTCCCAGCAGGAGGTGAGATCGACAGAGTGGCCAGCCGGGCAGTGCCAGCCAGCAGCGGGGGTGGAACATGGGCGTCGCTGCTCAACCGGGGCCGGGTCCTCGGGCCGCCCAGGATGCCCTTGAGGGGCCCGTGACGCCCGCTCACCGCCTCTGGATGGCATCATAGTTGGCAGCTTTCTCTGGGCGCCGCGGGGGTGGGGGGGAATGCGGGGCCTGCCAGCCCGCTCCCGTTCGGCCGAGGGACGACCTTGCCCACAGCCTTGGCAGCGCCAGTACAGTCAGGAATGACATCCGGTGGCCCCTTGGCCATCACACCACGGCCTCCCAGAGGGGCCGAACACGGGCTTCTGGGTGGCGGTGATGGCAGGGACCGAGGTCACGGCCCCTCCACGATGCCAAAGCTGTCACGGGTGACCTTGGCGGGGGTCGAGCAGCTGGTGCAGGTGGAGCTGTTGACAGTCTCGAGGGAGCTGCCGTGCTTCTCGGGGTTCGCACCTCTCACAGACGTGGGGGCATTGGCAGGAGGGGCCGAGATGGTGACCTTTGCGGCCCCGCCCTTTGGGGGAGCCTGGCCTTCCCGAGGTGGTGAACACGCTGGTGGGTCCACAGCTCGCCCGGCTCCGGCACGGCCCACTCGGCGCTGCTGAGCTCTGGTTCCTGCAGCTGCGGGTGGAGGTGGGCTGGCCGTGGGCTGTCTGTGGGCTGTCTGTGGACGACAAGCTCCCGACTCCTCCTCGGCTGTGCCATTGACCTTGCCTGGGCACAGTCACACTGGAACGTGGAGACCACGTAGTTGAGGCTGACGAGGGGGTCGCTGATGGCAGCACTCTGGCTTTGCCAGAGTTAAAAGCAGCGCCGGTGGTCAGTGCCCAGTTCGGCCTAGTCCACTCACTTGACCTTAACCGTGGGGTCTGAGGGCCACGCTGGCCCCGCCGAGGAGCGCGGCTGTCTGTCGGGCCCGGAGCGGAGAGCTGGGTTAAGGAGGGCCGGGAACCTGCTCCTTTGGGAGCAGGTGGGCCACGGGCAGGTGGATCTGCTGCCGAGAGGCCACGCGCCCGCTCTGCCGTCACGGCCCCGGGCTCCTGTGGTCTTGGGCAGCCGTCTGGGGACCGTGGGCAGAATGGGAGGCCAGTGTCCACGTCAGACAGGCGCTGCAGGAGGCGGCACCAGGGTGTGTGCCCTGACTGTGATGGGGGGGGCAGGGGGGCTCTGGGGCCCGCCTGCCACCTGAGGCTGCCCCCGAGTTCTGGGTTCGCGAGTGTTTAGACAGCAGTTCTCAGCCTTGGGGGACGGCGCTGGTGAAGGGGTGTGCTCTAGTGGCCCTCGGGGACCCCAGGCCAGTTGACCTCCTCAAGGCTGGGAGTCCTCTGGCGCCCTGGGGATGGAAGCCACACCCAAGGCTTGTGCTCACAGCCCTTTGCTTTCTTCCAGGCCAGTGTTTGTTTG
The DNA here is from genome assembly GCA_019455555.1 of Galemys pyrenaicus. Lineage (NCBI taxonomy): Eukaryota > Metazoa > Chordata > Mammalia > Eulipotyphla > Talpidae > Galemys > Galemys pyrenaicus. Next base: position 13,511,680 of record JAGFMF010011747.1, on the reverse strand, counting down.
CAGTCCTTGCCCAACAAAAGAAGCACCTGGGGCAAGAGTGGAGCACAAATCTGGGGTCCAGCCTACCCTGTAGAATTCTCCAGGGAAGGGGTCTGGGCCTCTCCTGTTTTTTTTTTTTTTTTTTAAAGATTCATTTTTATTTATGCATATGAGAACTGGGTTGTAGCCCAGAGGGGTGGGGAGGGGGTGAGAGGGTTCACCAGAGACAGCGTGGGGAGCAGAACAGGCAGATGCACTGAAATCCACTGCTGAGGGGAGCAGCGGGAGACAGGAGAGGTCTGCTGCGCCATGTGGGTCCCCTCCCTGGCTGGGGATCGAACTCGCGCTACAGTGGCTGCAGAAGCTCCATCGTGCAGTGCTCAAGCCCTTGCGCCACCAGGGCGGCCCCTTGCTCCCCTTTTAGGGATGGCCTGCTCTGGCTGCTGGTGTGAACTGGAAAGGACTTGAAGGTGGCTCTCGGGCTGGACAGCCACTAGTCTACACAGTAGACTTTCCCGGGGCTTGACTGGCCAGGTATGACCCGATGGCTGGGCCAGGGCTAGGGGCAGGGTGCGTCCGGCCGTGACACCAGGGGCCTCAGCTGTGGGTGCTGGCCTTGGGGTTCGTGTCGGCAGCCCTCCTGATTCCGTGGCCCACCCCGTCTCTCGGAGCATAGTGCGAGCCTCCTGCAGGCCAGGCGCTGGCGGGAAGGAAATAAGTCCCCCGGGCGCGGTGTTCCCACTTGCAGGGGAGAGGAGAGATGACTTGCTGGTCGGGGCAGCGCTGGATTGCCCTTGGGCTGCTTGACTCCTGAAGCCTGTTTGCCCCCTGCACGTTGCTTTCGACCCCGTCTTGAGCAGAGCATCCAGGCACGCTGGGCTGATGGGAGCATCCGGGCACGCTGGGCTGATGTGAGCATCCGGGCACGCTGGGCTGATGGGAGCATCCGGGCACGCTGGGCTGATGGGAGCATCCAGGCACGCTGGGCTGATGTGCACTTTCACAAGAACACGGAGACCTTCTCTTCTGGGCCTCTTGTATGCGCTTGTTGGGCCCAGAGGCTTGGGGTTGGGTGGCGTGAGATGCAGCGAACTCAAGACCGGCCTGGCCGGCTGTGGCTGACCAGCAGGTTGTTCTGCCCAGCTCTGCTCCTCCACCTGGAGAGCGGGCACAGCAGTGCACCCAGCGCTGGGCAGTGAGCAGGGCAGCTGCGGGCGGTGATGGCCTCCCCCAGCCCACGCTGCCTCCCGAGCCCTCCTGCCCGACCAAGTGGGCTCTGGGGCAGAAACCCCTCCCTGGGGGGGACCCCCAGCCCAGGGCATTCAGGTAACCTAACTGCCCTCTCCCCATCCGTTTCTGGTGCGGGGGCCTCCAGCGTCAGGGACCAGGAAGCGTCCCCTGACTCCCCCTCACTGCCCCACGCAGGTGCAGTGGGCGTGGGGTGCAAAGGACGCCTTTGTGGAGTTTCACTTTCACATCTGCCTCATGCTCTGTTTTCATCCTACAGTTAAGGGCTGAGGTGTGGAGTCCCAGCCCCAGTTCCTGGGCCTGGACTGAGTCTGGACTGAGTCTGGGTAGGTCTCAGCTGCTTCTTTCTAAATCACACCCCATTCATGCCTCTGGATAGTCACAGGCTGGCACTTACTGAACGCCTGCTGCACACCAGCCACCCTGAATGGGGATCCTTTCCACAGAGGGCACCACAGCCCCCTCTCTCCCTACCCCCCCCCAGCCCGGCTACCTGTGCTCGGCCACCGAGGGGTCTCCCTGTAGTGCTGAGGGTTGGGGCCCGCAGAGGGAGGGGGGGTGGAGGGGTGTAGGTTGTGTGGCTCTTGTGTTATCCCGGGGAGACTTCGAGGGGGCTCTTGGAGAGAAGGGGGCATGCTGGTGATGGCAGGTGTTTGGGTGCCCTCACTTTGGTCCTGGGAGAGAATGACCCCTGCCCTCTCAGGATGCTGGGCTCTGGGTCCTTATGAGCACTGCCTGCTGGGGCACCGTTGGTGGCTCGGCGGAGGGAATTGGCCCTCACGCCCCACCCGCCTCCCAGGCGGGGAAATGCAGGTCAGAAGGAGTGAGCCTGCGGGAGCCGGGAGGCGGGCAGCTCGGACTTGAACCGGGCCTTGCCGACTTGGAAGCTTACTTTCTTTAAATTTTATCATTTTGGGGGCCTCCCTGCTGGCGCAGCGGGTTGAGCGCCGCACTGCGAAGCATACATGATACAGCAGCGTGAGTTCGATCCCTGCCAGGGGGGTGACCCACATGGCGCAGCAGACCTCTCCTGCCTTGCCCGCTGCTCCCCTCATCAGTGTGTTTCAGTCCATCTGCCTGGTCTGCTCCCCACTCTGTCTCTGGTGAATCCTCTCACCTCCCGTGCCTCTGGACTGTGCTCTTGTATGCATAAATAAATAAATCTTTAAAAAAACTTTTTATTATTTTGGAAGTTCTAACACTATTTCGGGGTCCTTGAGTAGGAATTCTGGCCTTCCCGTCAGAGGTCTGCCCAACCTCCCTGTGCTGGGCCTGGGCAGGTGCTTGGCTCCCGCTTCCTGAAGTTAGAGTCCTCCCTCCCCCTTCAGGTTGACCTTTCCCCGGCCTGCAAGCTCTGGGCGCTCACTTCCCTCAATACTCTGGGGAGGAAGGTCCAGGCCCAGAGCCTGGGGGCCACGGGGCCTGAGGCTGCACGGGGAGGCACCCCTGCTGCAAGGAACCAGCTCTTCCCATGGGGAGCCGACGGGGCAGTCCTGGTGGGGAGGGTTGGGGGGAGCCGGCTCCCCCCGGCGTGACCCCCACCTGGGCTTGGGGTGCAGTCCCGTGGGGTGTCGCCTCAGTTTTGCCAGAAACTGTAGCCGTCCAGCTAGGGGAGCAGTGCTCAGTCCGTACGTGGAGGCCGAGCCAGCGGGCAGTGACCTTGCAGGCTCCCCTGCCGGCTGCTCCTGGACGCTTGGACAGCCGTCCCCGTGACCCCGGAGCTGCCACCTTGACCGCCAGCGGGTGTTCCTCGTTCAGTGACGGCTGAGCGCGGACGCTGGCTTTCCTGGAGCCCTCCTCGTGCCCTGGCTGACTTTTTCTTTTCCTTTTCACAGCCCCACCCAGCACCGGCCCCCTCAGCGGCTCATGTCTGGGCTTCTGGGGGAGGCTGAGCGCGGCCGCCGGCCTTGTGTGCAGCTGTCCAGACAGCCCCTCAGTGCCCGGCGTTCTGCCGTCCCCTGCCCCACCCGGGAATGCTCTGAGCGATGTGGAGGGCGCTGCATGGCCGCCCGCTGCTTAAGCTGCCACTCAGGTCCCTTCCTGGGGTCACCTTGGAGCTGTGCCCCCCTGAAGCTGGCGGCCGAGAGGCTGTGGAAGCTGCTTGGAAGACCCTGGCAGCTGGGGAGCTTTGGGGAATGCTTTTACTGGGACAGACTCTCGGATGCCAAAGAACCGCCAGGTCAGGTGCGGCATGCCGGAGCTGGTGGTGCTCTGCCGTGACCCTGGTCAGGTGCCTCGGCTTCGCTGGCCTGTTCGCGGGCCGGAAGGCAGGAACTTCACAGGGCAGATTTGCAGGCTGAGGGCCGAGGCGGCTGGGCCCTGGCACAGAGGCCTGGCAGGTTGGGACCCCCACTCCTGTCCCCAATACTTTGTTTCTCCCTCTCCCTCAGCCTTGCTGGAATGCCGAGGGGTCCAGCTCCTGCGGTTTGGGCTGCTCCCCTGGAAAGAGTGGGGCAGTGGATGGGCGCCTGGGCAACCTGGCTGTTTAGAGCACGTATGGGTGACTGTCGGTGCCTGTGTATCAGCAGCAGGTTGGGGCTCCCCTAAAAGCTAAAGGGCGAACTGGGCCATGCAAGTAACTGCGCGTCTGTCCCCACTGCCGGGGGCCTGACGGGGCAACGGTGACCTCTGAGCTGAGAATCAGCTGCGTGACCGGGTGCTGCGGAGACTTGGGAGCAGGGCCTTGCTGCGTGGAGCCCAGGAGGGGTCTGGCTCCATCTGGGTGGCCGCAGGGGCCTGGGCGGTGTCCTCAGGACTGGGTCCCCATGCGGGGTCACCCGCAGGCGGCGTGTCTGCCCAGAGCCAGGTCCACACTTGCCATGCACGCCTGCCCCTTCCCTGTGTCCGCCCTCGGGGTCTGTTGCCCACGCGCCGCCCCACTTAGTCAGTGTGTAGTCGGCCCTGCACCTCCACGGACATTGAGCTGTAGGCCTGGCAGTAACGCGTGAGCACAGCATTCCTTTCTGTTCCGGTGTAGCCTCAGGTGTGACCCCTAGTCAGTCTCCTGGGGAGCCAGGCCTGCCCCAGGCTGTGGGTTCCCTTCTCCTGTCTGGGCAGCTTGGCCGCCATAGCAAGGTCACAGACTGAGTGGCTCAAACACAGGCTTGGCCTGCAGTTCTGGAGCTCAGTCCGGTTCCTGGGGGGCTCTCGTCCAGGTTTGGAGGTGTCCAGTGCCCTGTCCCTCAGGTGGTGGCCAGTGAGCGCTGGTTTTCCTCTTCGTGTGCGGGCCCTGAGCCTGTGATGAGGGCCTTGTCCCCTTGGCCACCCCAACTGTGATTACCTCCCAGGGGCGCCACCTCCGAGATCATCACGTTGTGGGGGGAGCATGTCAACATGAATTTGGGGGGACACACGCATTCAGTCCATAACCTCCCTCCTGGCACGGGTTGTGCAGCCTGGGCCCCCGCCCACCCATGTCCCTGCCCCGTGGGTCCCCCACCTCCTGACCCGCCCCAGAGCTCCTGGTGTACGTGCGGGGCTTCGGAGGGCCGCCCTTGCCTCACCTGCAAAACGAGGCGCCAGCATGCACCCGGGGTCCTTGGGGGCAGGAGGAAGCGACGGCTGAGCTTGGTGGAGGTGGTTTCCAGGACACAGCAAGGGGTTTGATAGCAGCGTACCCTCTTCTCCAGGCCATTTCTTCTTCTGCCCGTAAATTTTGGAGAACTACGTGTCATCTCTGAACTTGAAACTTGTGGAATGAAGGGGCCACTGGTACGATCCCTTACACTGGGGAGGTCCCCGGAGATACCCCACTCCCCAAGCCCGTACACTGCCCAGCTCCACCAGCTGAGGTGGGGTCTGGGACCTGCCGAGGCCGTGAGTGTCCCCCACAGCCCGGGTGCTCCTGTGGCTTCTAGCAGTCTGCCCCCGACTTCCCAACCTGCTCCCTTAATGTAGGGGGCCCCGCCAGCCAGCCCCTCGCTTATGCTGGGCTTAGGCTGAAGGAAACAAAGCCGTATCATCTTTTCCCTGACATTTTTATCCTCGTAAAGACAATTACCATTATGAAAGCAAGACTTGAAGAGACAGATCGCTCCCCCTCCCCCACCCTCCCAGCTCTTCCCTTTCTTGTCCTGCTGCAGAGTTGAAGCCATTGTCGGGGGAGGTTCTGATTTCTGCTTATTGCATGTAGCGTTGTAGTATAAACAAATCCCACCATTTAAAAACAGCCTTTGGAATAATCTTTATAAAATAAAAATTTTATGAACTGCTTCTATGAAAATTTCAACACACAGAAAAATAACATGAACAGCCCCCCCCACCCCACAAAACCACATTAAACGAGGATTAACTTACGGCTAATTGTGTTTTATTTATTACCCCGTATTATTTTGAAGCAGATCCGAGACATAATTTGATAGGTAGATAATTTAGTGTGACCTTTAATAATCCCCATGCCTGACACGAGCCAGTCAGAGGAATCCTTCCACTTTGGTCTCTTCGAGAGCCTGCCTCTGTCGCTGCACTGCAGCCTCACCCACGTGTCTGTCCTTCGCAGCCCTGTCCCTTCCTCCAGGGCTGGCTGCATGGGGGTGGGTGGGGGGGCCGGGGCGGGATGCGCTCGCACCGCTGCATTGGGTGTCTGTGCTGTGATCTCAGTTTTGACTTGCGGTGATTTCCAGCTTTCCTGCTGCTGCAGGTGGTGCTGTGTTGAGCGTCTTCCTTCCCTTTCTGATTCCGCTGTGACTGAGTTTTCCCAGTGATGGCTGAGCAGCAGAGCACATGCGCATCGTGGCTTCCAGCGACAGCATTTGTTTAGCTCACGTCCGCTGGGGCGGTGGCTCAGGCCTGGGTCCTTCGTGCATCTGGCCAGCTGCAGGTCGCCCGTGGGTCGTGCTCCTGGGGCTTGGCTTCTGGTTAACCCGGGTGATGGGGTGACCAGGCCCTTGGTCTCACCCCCAGCAGGCGGCCTGGGTGTGTTCCCGTCCAGGAGGGCAGGGCTGGAGGACAGCGGGCCTTTCCTGGGGCTCTGGAGGGCTGCCAGTGCCTCTAGTCTGCTGGCCAAAAGCAGGACTCAGGGCCAGCCCAGATTCGGGGGGTGAGAGAGTGAACCTGCCCCCGTCCCCCTTTGAGCACACAGATGGAACTGACAAAAGGAAATACAGGTTTCCCCATGAACCACCTGCATCTGCAGAACTGTGTTGCTCAGCCTTTCTTGGGGGTCTTTGAGGTTCGTGTGAACAACCAGCCCTATTTCTAGAAATCCACGTGGAATATGTGGCAGAATATAAAGAATGCTCCCGATTCTCTGAAATCAAAGTAGTGTGGGTCCCAGATTGTTTCCTTGATTCCTACCAGTGGCTTAGGTTTTGGGGAGTCACTGCCAACCATTTTTCAGAACATGCTTTCTACAAGACAACCCACTGAAGAAGAAGTCCCTGGTCAAATACGCTTGGGGAACCGTGTCTACCCAGAGACAGTGGCGGTAGAAAGTTTAGGAAAATGGGCCATAACGAGACCTTTTTATCTGACTGCGTGTACTTCACTTGACACTTCAGCACCTCGGAGAAGACACTGTGGGAGATGTTGGCACATGCAACTTGGTCCAGACCCGTGCTGCGTTTGCCAGCTCCGTGGCCTTTGGCAGAGAACCTGCGCATCTCCACTTTCCTCCTCTGTGAAACTGGGGCTGGGGTTCCCGTGCACTGTGGAGCCTGATGCAGCAAACTTCGCCTCTTCACTGGCAACAGAGGCACGATTGCTGGGTGGGGTCATTCCTTGAGGACTTGGCGGGCACCCTGCTGTGAGGTGCAGGGCCTGGTGAGGTGGCAGGTCCGGACAGCGCAGGTCCTGGCTGGGGCACCTCAGTGTGCTCCCGCTGGATGGGCTCGGCGGGGACAGAGAGCTAGTGGCCCTTCACCGAGCTTCCCCCAGTGCCTGCTCTGTGCTGCGCTTAAGAAGTTAGAACAGAGCAGTTCCCCATGTTCTGGAACATTCTAACTGGGCAAGCCCTTGGGATGCCCAATGAGCAAACCGGGGGGCATCCGCCTGGCCACCACTCCTCCTGTGCTCGCCTTCCTGAGTTACCTGGCCCCATCCTGGGCGTGCGCTGATAGGAGCTTCCCGTCTACTGTGCAACAGTGTTCTCTAGGGCAGCCCTGAAGTCCCGCGGGGGGCTTGTGTACAGACATCTGCTGGCAGCTGGCACCCCTCCGTGCCAGGTCTCCTGAGAGCCCGTTGGCGAGGGCCTGACCGTGGTCAGCAGACACATCAGCCAGTCAGTGGAAGGGGCCAACATTAGCTGGGATGTGGAAATGAAATGAGAGCAGTGGTGAGGGTGGGACTGGCTTCAGGGGCGGGTCTCTAAGAAGCCCTTTCAAAGGGGGAGACTAGGGCCGGCACCTGATGGTCACAAAGGAGTTAACTGCAGAAATCTGGACGCAGAGCAGCTCAGGCAGTGGGAACAGCAAGTGCAAAGGGCCTGGGGTGCATTTGAGCCTGGGGTACTTATGGACCAGAAGGAGGAGGGTATGGCTGGAGCACCCCTGTGGGGTATGAGGGAGAGCAGTAGAGCTGGGCAGGCAGGTGGACCTTTAGGAGTTTAAATCCAGGCCTCTGCATGCACTTTGAGTTTTATTTGAACGTGAAGGTGAGGGTGATGACGCCCATGTGATTACCCCACAGAACAGTCCGCCAGCCTGGGTGAGCTGAGTCAGCTGTGGGCAGCGTCCATACTGGTGCGGCAGGCGGAGACACCTTCCCCTCACCCTGAGGTGCCAGGTCATGTCTGTGTATTAACGTTGCACGTCAGATGAAAAGCATTGCTCCCCGAGTCCCGGGGGCCTTGCCCAGCCCTGGGTGGGCCTTGACCTGGTGTGTGTGACCGTGCCCAGGAGCGGCTGCCCTCCCGGGCGGGGGGCGGGGGAGGGCACACAGGGTGCCTCTGTACACGGCACGGCCTGGGCTTGGTGGGCCTGAAATATCTGAGCAACCAAATGCTCTGTCAGTGTATGAATATTCAACAGTTAACTAGATGCCCTCACCAGTGTATAAGTATGTCAACAACCAAAGGCTGTTATCAGCATTAAATATTTGAGCAATCAGATGTTCTCATCACTGGGTTTAAAACTTCTGTCCTGTCCCACCCTGTCGTTTGGGGCCAGTTCTTCAACGTCTCGGTTTCTACATGTCTGGAATAAACAGCGCGAACCTTCCCGCTTGACGTGTCGGTTGAAATGATGGGGAGGGGTCCCGGAGCTCGCTGCCTGCCCGTTATGCATTTATAAGTAGCAGACGGTCCTCACGGTCCTCCATGTGCAGGTGGAGGTCTTGTGGGGGGTGGTGATCTCCAGGTGCTGTGGACCGGAACTGGCACCAGGACAGGTGCTGGGACACAGATGTCCCCACAGTGCCCTGGGGACTCGGCGGGGCAGGGGGCGCCAGAAGCGCTGAGGAGAGCTGGCTTGGGAATGCAGGTGGGGTCGGGAGAGTGGGGGGAGGCTTCCCACAGGGAGCCGGTCTAGGGGGGCTCGTTGAGCAGGTGAGTGGATTTCGGGTGCCTGGTGGTGAGCCCGCAGCTGCGCAGGTGTGGTGCTGTGGCGTCGGGGTCCTTGGGGCGTGTGGGGTCCAGACCCACATGCAGCGGGGGCTCTGCAGTGACAGGGGGTCCCGGGCTGAGCCATCTAGAAAGCAGGGGCATGAGGCATGGGGGTGGGGCGTCCTCTGATGCCCGTCTCCACTTCGGAGCCTGGCCCGCACTTGCCCGGATCCCGGCTCCCGCTCTCCCCACCCTGGGGTGGCCTCGGGAGGCCCCAGGTCTCTGAGCTCTTCTCTGGGCTTTGCGGGTTGGCCCGGGGCGATGAGCCCAGGGCAAGCACTTGATTGTAAACCGATAGCGCTTAAAAGGTGGGGCCCGCAGTCTCCTCCGGGCTGTGGCGCCATGAGAGTCTCTGCTCCTGGTTTCCGTTCTCGTTCTGAAGCAGAGCCGCTGCAGTCCTTGCCGGCCTACCCCAGCCTGCTGGCCCGCACCCCGCATGCTTCCCAGCAGGGAGGGGGCTGTGTGCACGGGCTCCTCACAGAGGCGGCGACTCTGCAGGCCCCCGAAAGGGCGAGAGCTGCAGTGACCCCCAGGCTGTCCTCCTCCCAGGATGGGGCAGCTGGGGTGGTGGCCGCTGGCAGAGGTGTCCCAGGAGCTGAGAGAAGGGCAGTCTGCCTGAAGCTTGGCGTTTGTGGGGGCTCACGGCAAGCTGGGGTGCCCAGGCCCTGCGAGCCATCCTCCCAGGACTTAGGGCTCTGTCCCGAAGGCAGTGGGGGGGGGCATCACAGCAGACATAAGCAGGGCAGCCGAGGCCGGTGTGGACTCTGCTCGGCCTTCCTGGGGAGCGGACGGGACATGACAGGATGGGCTGGGGTGGGGGAGCCCTGCGGGGGATGCCCATGCTGCCGTTCGGGCCTGAAGGGTTAGCAGTGTAGACAGTGGGGGCGGGGAGCTGGGCTGGCTGAGGCTAGAGCCGAGCCCTGGTTAGGGCCTTGCCGCTAGGGGCTGGCAGGTGTCTTGGGCACCCCCAGAAGCTCACGAGCCTGTAGAGTCTCCCCGTGCCTTGGGCCCTGAGTCAGAGCCTACATTCCAGCAGGTCCCAGGAGGTGGGCACACGTGGCGCATTCACCCCTGGTTTGGGAACCCTGCTGCCTGGGCGTGGGGCCGGGAGAAGGAAGGAGGGGTGAGCATGGCTTGACCTGCGGGAGGCGGACATGGGGATGGAAGTGCAGGTTGGGGGGTGGGTGTGGGAGAGGAGACTGTGTTGTGTTTGGGAGATTTGGGTACAATCAGATTCCTCATTGGAGAAGGGGGTGCGACCCCTGCTACCCGGGGTGCTCGGGGCCGTGTTGCCGAGGACTGCAGGCGGCAAGGAGGAGCTCTGCCCTGGACCCCGCCCGGGAGGGCCGCCCACCGCAGGCAGTGTTTGCTCACCTGCTCGCCCAGACAGGGAGTGGACAGTGAGCCTGCGTGCCTGGCGTGGCCACGAGGGGGACAAAGTCCTGTGTTTATGAGCCTCTGGTGGGGGACAGATGGTGAGGAGCGTGCTGAGGATGGAGTGGGCGGGGTGCGGGGGCGAGCTGTGCCCAGGGGAGATGTTCCTTTGTGGGTTCCTCCTCTTGACGGGGCTTGGAGGACGGGCGCCCGGGGAGTTCAGCTGAGGCGCATGAACCCACCCCCTGGCTTCCCGGCCCCTCGCCCTGCTGGAGTCTCTGGGAGCCTGAGACTCTGGGGCCCGAGGCCGTGAGCACGCCCCCCTGCCCCCCGCAGCCGGCTGTGGTTTATGGCACAGAAAGTTGGCCAGCCAAGTTGGCATCGACCAGGGCTCTTCACGCCCAGCTTGGGCTGGGCTACCCCACAGCCTTGCCTGGACCCGGCTGCTGGCGTGGGGCAGGTGGGTGGGGATGCGGGCTCCACGGAACCTCTCTGGAGCCCGGCATGTGCTCTGTGGGTGGCCAAATCGGACATAATCGCAGAGATGTCAGTGAGATGCTTGGGGCGGCAGGGCCACCTTGCTCTGGAGGCTTTCCAGAGGCGAGCTGGGGCAGGGCGTTGCGGGGACCTGCATGCAAAGAGGCATTAGTATGTGCTACCTTTGAGGGTTTAGGTGTGTGCTGAAATAGACAATACAGGCAAGGGGTTCAAACCAGAAGGCAGGAAAGGACTTAGGGTGAGAGGGTCTTGTCTTTTTTTTTTTTTTTAAAGATTTATTAATGCATACAAGAGCTGGGGTACAGGCCAGAGACTCAGGAGGTGAGAGGATTCAGCAGAGATAGAGTGGGTAGCAGAACAGGCAGATGGACTGAAGTACACTGCTGAGGGGAGCAGTGGACGAGGCAGGAGAGGTCTGCTGTGCCATGTGGGTCCCCTCCCTGGCCGGGGATAGAACTCGTGCTTCTGTGCCACGGATGCTTCACAGTGCGGCGCTAAACTTGCTGTGCCACCAGGAAGGCCCCGGGAAGGGTCTCGTCTTGGCTGTGCCCCTTCACTGCTCGCTTCCCTCCTGCAGTTGTTCCTAGTTTATTATCCTTCTAGAATATTCTAGCACTTGCACACAAACCCACGTGCATGCACGTATGCATTTTATGTAAGTGCATGTGTGCATGCACATTTATTTATTTGTTTTGAGTTTGTGGTTTTTTTGAAACAACCCCGTGTCCAGGCAGATCCAAATTCTTGTTCAGAGATTACCGGAGCTCAGGGAGCTCTGCTTCGGCGCTGTTGACACTTTGGGCAGGCGCCGTCTCTCCTGTTGGGGCCTGTCCTGCGCATTGTCAGATGTGTAACAGCATCCCTGGTCTCCACCCACAGGGCCACTCCTTCCCCAGCATAACAACCGTGAATGCCTGCAGGCGCTGCCCGTCCCCTGGGGGCAGAGTCGCTCTCCTGAGGAGTGCCAGCTGCAGGTCCTCTGTGGGGTCCCGTCCGCTGCCAGCCCGCTTTGCTGCTGCCCGGCCTCCAGGTGTGGGCCTGGCCTGCCCTGGCAGCGGGCTCGCTGCCCTCGCACCGTGGGCCTGTGTGGCAGTGTGTGAGGGCCCTCAGCCCGTCGATTCTCTGACCCGGGGTCAGGGGCTGGGTAGGAGGATGTGGCTCTCCTGTGCCTTCGCTGGGGACCCGGAACCTGTCTCTTTGTGCTTCCTGAGCCTCGCTTTTCTCAACTCCGAATGGGGGCTCCGTGATACCCTTTCTGGGTGTGGGTTGCTGATGCGCGTGTGTGGTGCGCGGCCCCGGGGGGCCCTTGTGGGTGCTTGTGCATCTTCTCCAGCCTCCTGTGAGCTCGGTCCCTTCAGCCTGGGCCCTGCCTCTATGAGAGCAGCATCCTGCACCTGGGGGCACCCCGGGGAGGGGAAAGGGACCGCCCCCAGCTGGAGCCTGTGACCCTGCAGAACAGAATGCAGAGGAGGAGGGTCGTGTGCACTGGGTGCACACAGGCCCGTCGGCCCCGCCAGGAGTGGCGTCCTGGGCAACTGGGGCGGCACTTTACCGCCAGCTCCCGGCCTGGCAGAGACCATGGGCCCGGACACGGGTGACGGGGGCTCGTCCAGCAGGCAGTGATGGCGCGGAGCTGCTTGGTCTTCAGGCCCCGCGTCGGCAGCCCGGGCTGGCTCCGGGTCAGTGGCTGCAGAGGAGGCGGAGCGCGGCGGAGACACTGATGCTGCTCCTCTCCGCGGCATGTGCAGGCCACCAGCAGGCCGTGAGCTACACCCCATCGCCACCTCCGATTCCAGGTAGGGAAACAAGCAGAGAGGACAGGCCCTGGAGGCTTCATAAATGAGGCTTCATTGTTAGCTGGATGCTCGTGGGGTGGAGCCTGAGCACTGGAAACCCTAAAGGTAAAGGAGAGAAGGAAGCTGGGCCCTGGGCCCTCTGGCGAACACCTGAGCGTGGTGTTGAGGGAGGGATCCTGGTGGGAGATTTGCTGGGCAACTGGACTTGCCTCCTGGCAGTTGTCTAGCCCTGGTGCCTGCCTTGGCTTCACTCTTCTTGGCCTGTAGGGGCCCAAATGGTCGGTGCCGCTGATAGGACATTTGTCGGACTTACGCTGTAATCACACTGCAAGGGACACTGAAATTATATCTGCATTTGGGGAGCTAATTTTAAAGAACGTTTTTTCTCATAATTATATGCAATCAGCCAGCCGGCGTTGCTGGGGATTCTCCTCTTCACTCAGCTGAGGGGCCGTCTGCTTTGCTCTTCCTGCCTTCCCCTCCAGCGTGCGTCAGCTGCTTCCCTGGGAGAGGGACCACCAGCCCTGGGCCGTCTGGAGGCTTGGGCAAAACCCCTGCAGGGACTGAGGAACAGGGCTGAGGGAGGGAAGTTTAGGGTGAGGCGGTTGATGGAGGAGATGTGGGAGCCAGGACTCTTGTGGGCGCAAGTGATGGAAAACCCAACTCAGACGAGCTTAAGTGGAGAGAGTGCGCACGAGAACAGCCCCCTCGAGGCTGACTCACGCTTCCGGCTCCCCACTGTGGCTCAGCCATCACGGTCTATTCTCAGTTCTTTGCTCTCCGTTGCCTCCAACCTCAGGACCTTTGCACGTGCTGTTGGCTGCTCAGCAGGCTTTGTCTCCTCTGCTCTCGTGACTCTTCTCCACCTTTGGGTCTCAGCATGGCCTTCCCTGTCTGCTTCCTCGTCTCGAGCGCTCCTTTCGAAAGCCTCACCCGTTGTTAGCGTCAGCCGTCCGCTGCTTTACCGCATCTCTGCGCCGCGGGCAGGCGCCCTTCTGCTGTCTTCGTAGTGTGTCCGGGGGGACCAGACGAGGCACCTCGTGGGCACTGCAGTAAGGAACAAGTGAGAGTTGCTAGGCTGGAAAAGTGGCTCATGGGAAAGCAGGTGAGAGGAGGAATTTAGTTTAAGAAAATGTTGGTCCAAAAAGAAAAGAGAAAGGCCTGCTCCCCTCTGCAGCGTTGCCTCTCCAGCTGGGGGTCTTATGCTGGCAGCTCAGACGATCCCGAGAGCCGAGAACCCCCGCAGATTGCCACCGGGCAGAGCGGCGGGCTCCGATGTTTGGGCTGCCGCCTCCCCGCTATGAACAAAGCTGGTGAGGAGGGACCTAGGAGGGGCCGGCCCTTCCTTGGGGGCTGCCCTCTGGGAGGGCCGGGGTGGAGCAGCTCCAGGTGGGGCGCAGGCACGGGAGGTGGGGGCACGAGCCAGGGTCCCACGAGCAGATGGCTGGGTGCGCAGGCGCCCCGTGGGCCCGGCTGCTGGGTGAGTGAAGGGCCCCAAGGAGGGCTTGGGAGGCACTGAGGGGCTGGGTCCCCCCAGAGGTGGAGGGTCACGGGTGGAGGGGGCGGTGCAGGGACAGCGGGAGCAGGGGCGCAGGGCCCATCAGGCCGGGGCAGCCCTTCGCTGGTGCTCAGGCGCCGTCCCCTCCGCCCCAGCACAGCTTCCTCTTTTTGGCCTTTCTCACTTCTGCCCAGGGCCAGGGATCTGGCTCTGGGTGGGCGGCTGCCGACACCCTGCGTGGGGGTTCTCAGGGATTTCTTGAGCTGTTGGGGCCCGTTGCCATGGCTCCCAGCTGCCAGCACAGCAGGGCAGGGGCCTGGCAGGAAGGAGGTGGCCGGCTGTGCAGGAAGCAGCCTTGGGGTTGGTGCTCTTGGCTGGGGCCATGGGCTGGACCGTCTCTTGCCTTGGAGGCCCAGCTGGCCTGGGCCTCGTAGACCTGGGCTTTCCCTGTGTCCTGTGACCTGGCCCCCTGCTCTTGCGGGTCGATTCAAAAACCTCTAAAGATGGAAAAAAAGAAGAACCCCAACACCTTGCTCTCCTCACTGCAGTCTCCCTGCCTGGTGGTGGTGGGTGGGCATCTGCCCCTGCTTGAATCCCTGCCCTGCAGGGCAGTCACCACCTGTTGGACGTCCTTCCTTCCGGAGCGGCACCGGAAGCCGGCCTTCTCCTCCGCGTCATGGGAAGGCTTCCTTCTGCTTGGAAAGGATGGCTGTGAGGGGATTTTGGAGTCAGCGGGTGCAGTCGCCACCCTGTGGAGAGGGGAGAGGACAGGCTGGCCTGCCCCCTGCTCTGGGCTCTGCATGACAGGCCTGTCAGCCCCCGCCCCACAGGGGCTCGAGGGCACCCCTCCCGCAGCCTCTTGGGGGTCAGGGGCCGAGGAAGTGAGCCCAGGTCCGGGGCAGTGGCTGGGTGAGGGAGGGGAGATTCCAGGAGCCTCGCCCGCAGCACGGGCCGGGCCGGCCCACCCGCACGGTGGGGTCTTTGCCCGCAGCAGGCCTGACGTTCGAGCCTGCCTCGGCTCTGGCTGACTTGTCGTGAGTCTTGGGGCGAGTTTCTTTTCTTAAATGAGCGCGCCCTTCCCCCACCTTGCTGAGGTAGGGAACACTGGCAGATGACATTGTCCTGTATGCAAAGCGTCCAGCTGTGAAGGCTGCCCCCGCCGGGTTGGTGGGTGCACCCATCACCTCCCCTCTTTGCTTTCCGTGAGGGCACGTTGGGTCTGCTCTGGCCTTTCAGCGTTGCCTGTCGTCGCCACATGAGCCTCTGGGGCCTCAGGCCTTGGACATACGAGAGCTTGTCCCTCACCAGCGGCTCCGTGGCTCCCACCGCCTTCTGCTCTGTTCCTGGGTTCGACCTTGTTTTTTAGATTCTGCATACAAATGACAGGTTTTGTGTCTCTCCGACCTGCTTCGCTTAGAGAAGGCTTCTGGAGAATTTCTTAATCTGTCTAAATTTCCTCACTTGAGAAAAGAAGTCACACCCTCTCGTGCAACCTGTTGAGTGGGTGTAGACTCAGGCCCTCCTGCCCCACCCATCCCGCCCGCCTGCACGGGGAGAACAGGCCTGAGTGGGGAGCAGGGACCCCAGAATACTGGCATGTCCTGTCATTTGTGGGGTGCGCCCAAGCCTTTGGAATCTTCCTTGGAATTTGGGGGTGTCAGGGTAAAGTTACTGCCTGATTCTAGAGTTGGGCGTGAAGTGCATCTGGGAAGGGGGCTGGGGCCAGGCCCTGGCACCTCTGGCCTTAAGTGGGGGGTGTGCGGGGGTCCCTGGTGGCCTTCATGTGCCAGGCTCCTGGGCTTAAAGTTGACTGTGAGCCCCCCCAGAGCCCTAGATGATCCCCATCTCTCACCAGCCTGCACATGAACTTTTTTTGAAGGCACGTCCGAGATTTGTGGGATGGCTGCAGGAGCCTTGCAATTGGGGGCCACATGATGACACCCCGCTGCGTGTCTCAGGGTCTGTGCGTGTGGTGTGTGTAAAGCAAGGGGGACTTGGCAGGTGTGGTTTGAGTTGGGAGACTGTCCTTGACTCTCTGGCTGGCACAGTGGCATCCCGCAGCCCTGGAAGGAGAGGCAGGAGGGTCAGTGGGAGAAGGAGGTTGCAACAGAAGCAGAGGTCAGTGGTGTGGCTGAGCGTCCAGGCCTGCGGGCAGCCCCCAGACTGGGAAGGGCAGAGACAGGAGTTGCCCTCGAGCAATGCGGTCCTGCTGACGCACTTCAGACTCTGACCTCCGGAGCACTGAGAAAATACGTGGTCTTGCTGTCAGCCATGGCCGTGGTGATGTGTCCCTGGAGTGACAGGCCCTGGACGCAGCAGCAGTGCTCGCCCACACCCCTGCTCAGGATGGGGCTTGGGGCCGGCTCGAGGGCAGCGCCAAGCGCAGATCCTGCCGGCAATCTCAGAAGCGTGGACAAGGGCTGTGGCTGACTCCTTGGCCGGCTTCCCACTGGCCATCGTGGTCGTGGCCGAGGGCCGAGCTTGGGGCGGGGGTCATGAGACTGCGGCCCCGTGCTTGGGGCAGAACCACCCTGGCAGCCTCCCCCTGGTCACCCCAGGGCTCAGCTCAGACAGCAGCCTCTGTCCCCTTCCCGGGCCCCAGTGCTCCCGAGTGTACTGTAGTTAGCGGACCCTGCGGCCCCGTCTGGACGGAGCGTACAGTGGGGTGTGCCTCCGCCCGAGTCTGATGGCAGTCACAGACAGTGCCTGTGGCTGGAGGGCCCAGCGCGGGCAGAGGCTCCTTGACCCGCGGGAGCTTGAAGCATGCAGTCTCCGGCTGGGCGGGAGCGCTACAGCAGCATCCAGGTGGAGGCGTGGAGGCCACCCTGGAAGGCAGCCTTAAAAGCATGTCAGCATCCTCCAGCTCAGGCCCAGAACACATCTGGGCAGCTATTTTAAGATCGTGTGGTACCTTGAGGATAGGTGCAAAAAAAAAAAAAAAATTCCAGAGCTTCGTGGGCAGATCTCTCCCTCCCCCAGTGGGTCCAAGGGAAGGAAGTGTGAGCGCAGGGCTTCCTGTCTCCTTTCCTGCCACGGCTTACCTTGTCTTTAGGCTGATCGCAGAGTGACTTGGCATTCTCAGGAATAAGAAACTGCTGTGCAGGGAGTATTCGCTAAGGAGGGGAGGGACTGGATGCTGGAACCAGCCCTTCCTGCAGCCCCTGCGTGTCTCCCAGGCCCAGCAGCATCTCCCACTTCCATGCTGCATGCAGCTTAGGACCCAGCCCCCATGAGGGGGAAGAGAAATCACGGCCCCTGCCAGGGGACAGTCTTTGTATTAAAAGTGGAGGCAGGGCCTCCCTGGTGGTGCAGCGGGTGGAGCCGCACTGTGAAGGCTGTGGCACAGCAGCGCGAGTTCGATCCCCGCCAGGGAGGGGACCCGCGTTGCGCAACAGACCTCTCCTGTCTCCCCGCTGCCCCCTCGCAGTGTGTTTCAGTCGGTCCACCTGTTCTGTTCTGTCTCTGGTGTCTCCTCTCACCCTCTGCCTCTGGCCTGTACCCAGCTCTTGTCTGCATAAGTAAATAAATCTTAAAAAAAAATGTGGAGGTGTGTCCAGTGCCGTCAGGGGAATAGGCTTTCAGGGAGTAGACTTTCAGCCTTTGCTTTCTGTCTAAAGTCTTGGTGACACTTTGGAGGCAGCAGAACACATCCTTGGGTAATCTGCCCCAGCTCCCCTCCCTGGAAGCTGAGGGCCGGGTCCTTCAGGAGCCTCAGTCTCAAAGAGCCCCGGCGGTGTGGTGCCGCTTTCCTCCTGGCGCTGCGGGGAGGTGACTCACTCGCTCTGCCTCTCGCCCACATCCTGGGCTCCTGAGGGAGAGCCGTGTCCAGGGACCCCGCGGGGCCGCCCGATGTCTGGGGCGCACTGTGACTCACCGGCCGCGAGGGCGCAGTGGGGACCCCGTGGCCTCCCACTTCTCCAGAGGAGGAACCTGGGGTGGGGCAGGTCTTCGGCTCAGGCGCTGGTGACTGCCCAGCCGGAAGGAAACGGCCCGTGTGGCTGCTTGCAGATGACCTGGTTCTTCCCCAGAGCTGCCCGGACAGCCCAGAAACTTGTCTTGGAGGCCTGTCTCGACATTCTCTGCCTGTGTTGTCTCTGTACTGGGCCATCTCGGTTTCTGGCGCTGTCAGGAGGAGGAAGGTCCAAATTAGGAGACCGTCAGCCAGTGAGCCTGGCCACCGAGGAAGCGAACAGGCCGAGTGGCTCGGACGGAAGCCTGGCCCCGGGGGGGGCGGGACCCCCGTGCTGGAAGCCTGGTGGGGCACCCCCAGCTGTGCCCAGGTGGTGGAGAGGAGGCCTGCAGGGGGCAGCGGGGTCCAGGCGGAGCAGCCTCAAGTGTCAGGGGCTGCCAGCAGGAGAGCCATCCCCGCCAGGGACAGCCTCCCCGTGGGAGCTGACCGGTGTGAGCAGGAGCCCGGGGGAGGGCGCCCCAGCGGAGCGGTTCCGTGCAGAGCACAGTGATGACGACCGACCGGGCATCTGGGGAGTGCTCGGGCCCTCAGCGAGGGTGTGAGGGAGGAGGGACTGGCGCGCCTGCTCCTCCGTGCCCGTGCGCCGGACCCCGAATGCCACGAGCCGGGCATGGTGCTGTGGCTTTGCGGTGTGGACAGAGGGTGCAAACCCTGTTTCCCGAGGAGTGTGCGTGGCCCTCAGGATAGGCCTGGTTAGGCTGCGACACCCGAGAGGCCTGCGATGACGCGAGTACTATGGGCATCGGACCACCTGCGCTCTCCGGGCCGGGTGCCCTGCCGTGGCTCAGGCGGTGCGCCTGGCCCTGCCTTAGGCCCAGCAGGCTTGTTTTAGGGGCTGCCTGGTGCTCCGCAGGGCCTCTGCCCCGGTGCCAGCGGCCCCTGCCCCGTGGTGACCAGCGGCCGTCTCCAGGTGTGGCCAAGAGTCTGCTGCAGGCGAACGGCCCCTGCTGAGAACCACTGCTCGGGCCTCTTGGGTTTCTCTGTGGTTCAGCCTGGTTGCCACCCCCCTGTTTTCTCTCCAGGAGTGGGTGTGGGTGGGTTGGGGGGCCTCTGTGAACTTGGGGAGGAGTGACTGGCAGGGGGTGTGCCTGCCTGGAGGTGACGTGGGTCACATCTGCGCCCGTTTCACTGGCCAAAGCAACTTGCTTCACGTGGGCTGGGTCCGGGGGTGTCCAGGAGAGAAGGGATGAGGCGCTTCCGTGCACTGCCTCCTTCCGCAGCATGACGTCCGCCTCCATGTGGCAAGTTCAGCCCTCAAGCAGCCAGAGGGAGGACAGAGGAAGCATTCTGCAGGCCTCCACCAAGGCTGCCCGGTCCATCCTGCCGCATCGCTGGCCACTGCGTGTCCCTGCATCCCCAGCGAGGTCTTAGCTGAGGAGGCACCATCCAGTCGCAGCGTGTGCCGAGGCCGGGGCTCCAAGGAGGGTGGGAGCCAAGCGGGCTTCTCTGCAGGGAGGGCGGTGATGAGGCCGTGGGCCCGGGGACCAGGGAGGGCGGTGATGAGGCCGTGGGCCCGGGGACCAGGGAGGGCGGGTGATGAGGCCGTGGGCCCGGGGACCACGGGTCTCTGTACGGCCCAGAGAGGGGCCCAGCGACCCTGCTGGGAGCCAGAGCCCACGGAGCCATCAGGCCTGTGCCCTGCTGGTCGGTGAGGGCCCGGGAGGCTTCCTGCAAGGCTTGTGGGTGCTGCTGGCTCTCATTACTCGGGGGGCCTCGAATCTGGCAGTTAGCAAAGTGCTACAAATGGCTTGAGGACTAGCTGGCTCCCACGTGCATAATTACACGTTTCCTTCTCTAATGGCTTTTAGCTCTGGGTGCAGGTGCAGCTTCTTTCTCCCCGGCCCTGGAGGGGGGGAGCTGCCCTTCTGGTCGATTCTTGCGGTTGTGACATTGTTCCGGGGGGCCAGGCCCGCTCTGATGCTGGGTCAGCCCGCAGGCTCCTTTCCGGGGCTCTCGTGCTGTGGCCAGCGCCCCGCTGTGCCGGGGTGGGAGGCAGATCGCCGGGCCTTGCGTGTTGCGGAGAGGAGTTCTTGACCTCACGGGCCCCTTTCTCTGCGGACTCGGCTGCCCTTTGGTTGTTGCGTTGCTTTCCCCAGCCTGGGAGTCTCCAGCTGTCAGGGCACCTTGATGCCCTGTTGGGCGGCAGGTCCTGTGTCCTCCCTCCCCTGCCATTTCGTGCGCTTTGCTCTCTGGCAGCCCTGGGGTCTCACACCCGGCCAGAGGGCGGTAGGTCAGACAGGCCAAGCCGGCGGAGCAGATGTGAGAGCTGGTTTCGCAGGCCCCTCTGCTGTGCACGGCCTCTGCGTGTGACCTTCCTGACGCCTTGTCCTCGGGCTGGGCGGCCTCGGGGCGTGGGCTCTCGGACGCCTCTCCCCTGCAGTCCTGGCGTCTGTTGTTCCCGCTCCGCGTGCCCAGTCTTCCGGGAAACGCGGCCATCTTCTGGATGGGGTAGCTGCTTCGGCAAGGGTCCCTGAGCACCTGCTGTACCCAGCAGGATTCACTCTTTCGGTGGCCAGAAACCAGGTGTAAACGGCTCAAGAAGATCCAGAGAGGACAGGCTTTAGCCTGCTGGGTTGGGACCTTGACCTCTGGCTAAAGAGCCGGCCCTTCTGGCTCCTGCTGGCCTTTCTTCACGTGTGGCTCCTTTTGGGGACTCTGGCTGCACAGACACAACTGTCCTTACGATTTTCTGGCTCTTCATGCTGCTGACGGTCCCCCGGGACTTGGAAGGGCCTGGCCTGGCCTCCATGCCCCCTGCAGCACGTGTCCCCGCAGGAAGCCCCTTGAATCTCGTGGGTGCAGAGGGCTGTTGCCCAAGGCAGAAGGAAGAGCCCACGTCCCCACTGTGCCCTCCTGTGCGGTGGGTGCCAGGGTTCTCCTATGACAGTGCAGAAACTGAGGCGCAAGGCACAGTTGAGTCTGGTTCTGTGGTTTCCTCTTGGGGATGCACCCCAGCGCTTCCGCTTCACCTGCCTCCCAGGAAGGTTCTGGACAGCCTCTCAGGTCTGTCCCGGCTTCTAGGACCCCTGGTGCTGCGTGTGGCCTCCACGTGCTGCACCGGGCTGGGGCGTCCCGCTGTTTCTGGTTCCCTTGCCTCCAGTACGCCTGTCTGCAGGACCTGGGAGCGCTGCTTCCGAGCCTGCCGGCCCTTGGCCACCTCCGGAAAGGCCGGCTTGGTTTGCAGCGAGCACGTGGCCTTGCTCCTGTGGCTGGGTGGGCAGGTGTTCCCGCACCTGCTCCTGAGCAACACTTGCGAGCCTGACAAACCCCAGGACCTCCCCAGCACCTGCCTGCCCTCCTGAGTCAATCTCCAGGAGGGGACCCTGAGTTAGTGTTTGGACAGGCTCAGTGGGAGTCTTAGTCACGGCCCTGACGTTTGCTCGGGCCCCACTGGCCCTCGGGGCAAAGTCTGCCTGCTCTGCTGACGTCTTTGTCCACTTGTCATGGCCCTGTCTGCCCCTCCGTGGCCCTCGGGCACCCACCCAGCCTCAGGTCTCCTGTTACTCCTCTAAGTTCTCCCCAGCGTCTGTCTGCAGTTTCTACTGATGCTGCCTCCTCCCTGAAGCCGCCTGAGATCATTCTCCCTCCTCTTCGGAAAGGCTGGTTTGCTTCTGAAGTGCGGTTTTAGGTTCCCCAAGGCTGCGGTCTCCTTGGAGCTGGGGTGGAGTGTGGAGGGAGAAGGGTCCATTTGCACAATGAATCCTCCCTTCACCGGTTTTCTGGCTTTTGGAAAAGCACGGTTATGAGTTTCGGGGTGGAGCTCTGTTCAGAACTTGCTCGTGCGATGTTTATCAAGAACAAGGCAGTTTTGAGCCTATCCATTTCTTTCCTCTCGGTGCAGGTTTTTGATCAAGTTCTTTAAATATTTAACTTTTTGGTTACATTTCCTCTAATATTGGGAGTAATAGTGCTGCCTGTTGTAGAAAGCGTAAAGGGAAACGCCACGTGACTTTGCTGCCGCAGCTGCAGAACACACAGGAGTGTCCCCACGGCTCGTCGTCCAGGTACCCCAGTAGGTAAACGGGCCCACAGTTTGCGCTCTACACGGCCAGCCTGACGGCCCAGGATGGTGTTGGTTCAGCTCCTCTCTGCACAAACTTGGAAGCTTTTCTAGATGACTCTTGACTGCCTTGCTACATCGATTGATGATTAATTCAAGTCTTTATCAGGCATCTACTTGACGCCAGGTGCCGGGAACACTGGGAGCTATCATTTTAAAGAACCATTAAGTGGTCCGGATCTCTAGCTGCTGAGATGTGTGAGAGGCACACAGCACAGGGTTCGAGAACGGGCGTGCACTGACACAGCGCACAGGAAGTCTGCGCTTCAGCCCGCCCCCGGCCGTCCTTGCCCTTGACCAGATGCACTTTCAGATTCGTTCTGTATCTGTACAAGCGCACGTTTTTGTTCTGCATGATGTTCTTAACCCAAATAACGGTACACAGCACGCGAGGTTTCCTGCTTGCGCCTTCGAGTGCCGGAGCCCGGAGACACCACCTTACGCGGCGGCGCATGCATGGGGCGGTTCCTCATTCTTTCCTGCTGCGCACCTCCCTCTCCCCCCCACACCTCCCGCGTGCCAGGTCCTTGCCCTCCCTGTGGCGTGGCATTAGCATCTGCAGCCTGAAACACTGTGCTCGTGACTGGAGCTTGTCTGCGTGGGGCCGTGAGCCACGCCGCTGCCGGTTCCTGGCTCCTCTTCCCTCCTGCCCCATCCCCTGTCCCTCGGGTGTCAAGATTCAGTTTCCGAACTTTTTGGTGATGGCCGGGCAGGCTTGGGGAATGAAGGCCGTCAGTCCTTTCGTCCTGCACACTTCCCAGAGCCCCGGCAGGCCGCAGGGTATGCGTGGGATTCTGCCACTGCAGGGAAGGAGTTTTTCGGGCTGCCCGCTCTGGGCTCCCGCGCGTGGGGCCCTGAGCAGAGACCAGGCTTGTGCCTCACGGTGCCTGTGGCCAGCGGCGCAGCCCGGGGGCGGGAGAGCAGCCCGTCAGCGTCCACGCCCGCCCGCAGCTGCCCACCTGGACTGGCCCCCCAAGTCTGGGTGACGACCAGCCTCCCTCATGGGCTCGGGGAGCACTCGACATGGCATCGCCCCTCCCGTCCAGGCATATGTGCGTGTGTCCAGTGGGTGACCTGACCCTCTCCGAGCGGCCGTTGTCCTGCTCTTGGAGCGCTGCGCTGCAGGGACGCCGGCTGGCTCCTGGAGCGACCTGACGCGTGAGCTTCAGCCTGTCTGGTCTCAAGATGACTGTTTCCTTCTGCTTCGTGTGTTCCGTCTGCTCTCAGAGCTAGAGGCCTGTTTGCTTGTGGGGCGGGGCGGGGCGGGGGGCTGGCCCAGGGACTGCGTGCTGTGGACAGGCTGGACGTGACCGCGGTGGCTGTACCGGGCACCGGGCTGGATAATCGGGATGCCGAGAGGATGAACTCAGAGGGGGCCCCTGGGCTGCACCGGGCGGAAGCTTCTGCACCGGTGCAGCTCTCACCCTGCGGTCCCATCGCGGCTGCCGTTGTCTCTCCCTCCGCAGGCTTGGGGCTTGGGGTCCCCGCCTGGCTTCTCCCTCGGCTGCCTGGGGGCAGGAGCAGGACAGATGGGCTCAGCCTGACCTGGAGACCTTGCTGGCCTCTGGGCGGCCCTGGGCATGTTCTGCCGCCGGCGCCTGCGGGCCAGGCTCTAGCCGGGTGTGGGTGCCCCTGCTGTGGGCTCTGGCGCCCCAGGCTGTGCTGTGGGTCCAGCTGTGTGTGTCCAGTCCTGTCCCCATGAAATCATGCAGGCAGATGGATGCGGGCCAGCATTCCATCCAGGACCTCAAAGTCGCTCAGCGACAGAGCGTCAACCCCTGTAGTTTTCAAACTGGGTTCCAGTGGGTCTCCGGTTGTGTTGTGGGACGGGGGCCTGGATAGTGCACAGCGTGGGCCGCTCAGCTCTCTGGCCTCTGTCTTCCTGTCGCACACTGCGGCTTCCTTTTGAGGCTCTGCTGGGCTGGGGACACTTGCACGAGCTAGTGGGTGTGAGTGATGGGAGGTGTCCCCTCAGCTGCACATATGAGCAGTCAGTGCCTGCTCAGTGTCTCCCGAGAGCTTCCTGGGGCTTCGAGCAGCCCCTGCCGCAGAGCCAGAGCCCCTGGAGGGCCGGCCTCGCTGTTGCTTCTGCTGTGCCCTGGCAGGCGGGCCGCTGGGCGGGCACCACAGTGGCACCGCAGCAGCCGGGCCACGTGGTGCTGAGTCTGCCACAGACACGCTCCAACGAGGGCGCTTGGGCCAGCAACGCTGATTCCTGACCTTTTCCGGTCACAGCTGCCTCTGCCTGTCGGTGGGCGGCCCAGCCTCCCTGCCCAGGAGAATGCAGCCTGCAGGGACCTGTGTGCACCCTTCCCAGGCCCTCGCCGCGGCGACACCTGCCAGTGCTCCAGACAGGCACACGGGGGGAGAGTGGATGCCATCTTGCAGGCCGGGGGGGGGGACGGGGCTCCCTGGGGAGCTGTCCGAGCCCAGTCCTGAGGCTGCATGGAACCTGTGGGCCAAGGCCCTGCGTGCCCGGAACTGCCTGCAGAGAGGAAATGGAGACTAGGGGGCCTGAAAGGGGTGTCAGAGGGAGCCTTTGTGCGCGTGTGGGAGTGAGAGGTGGAGAAGACCAGGTCTGGTCGTGGCAGGGACACTGTGGGGGAGGTGATGGTTGGACCAGGGTCAGAGGGTGGGCAGTATGACCATGGGGGTCAGAGGTGGCCACCAAGGGTTAGACCAGCAGCCCAGCAGGACTGAAGGGTCTGGGGCCTGGGAGACGGTGGCCTCCTTCCATGGGTGCGTGGATGGGGCAGGGGGAGTAGACTGAGGCAGGCCTGGGAGACCGGGCCCAGGCGTCAGACTTGGTGTGGAGGACGGGGGAGCCGTGGGAGCTGGTTGAATGGACGAAAGGATTGTCGGCTATGGCGGTGAATGTTAGGGTGGGGAGGCTGAAGCTGTGCCGATGAAGCCCTGACCCTGGATTGGAACGGGAACAGCTGCCTGGGTGGAAGCAGGCACAACTGGGGTCCCTGTGGTGCTCACCAGCCCTCTTCTACCAGCGGCTCGGGAGTTCAAACACCAGACTGCCTGGGACCAGGACCCAAGAGGTGCGGCCACGGCTGCACCCTTACCTGGCTGTAGTGAATACTGGAAGGACGGTTCCTGCCCGTGTGAGTGACCTGTGTTTTCTTTCCTTTTCTCCACAGGAAGCGAGGGATAGAAGTCGTGCAGGTGAGTACCCACTGCGTGCTGCCGCTCTAGTGGGGGGACCGCTTAGCACGCCCCTGGCCCTTGCGTCACCTGCGTCACCTTCTTACGCTCTCCGCTGTGGGTGCGGTGACATTCCTGCCTGGTAGGACACGGGTCAGGGCTGGTGGCTTCTTGGGCTTGTCGGGTGGCTGTGGCTTTGTCAGTGGAAGTTGCTGGTGCGCTGGGAGGTGGGCCCGGTGAGGGGCATAACTAGCCAGCAGACATCTGTGGTCCTGCATGCCACCCGCCCCAGGCCGTGGGTCCCTGTCCCCAGACTCCCCTGAGAGAATTCCAGCCCCCAGGGCTCCTGCCTTGGCTCTCCCCACCTCCCCACCCCGTCATGAGCCTGCTGCCAGAGACCATTGTCATGTTACGGCTGATGTGGTCTCTTGAGGCCACCTCTGCCCCTCGCGCCTCCCCCTGCACAAGTCAGGTGTGTCCCTTTCCCTGTGCTCTTTCCGCTGTCAGTTGGCTGCACCTGGTCTGCCCTATGGCCCCTGGCCCCTGGAGGGTGGACTGAGTCGTGGGGGGCCCTGGCCTTCAGGTTGCCTCACCCGGGGCTTGTGTCAGGCGCTCATAGACGGGTAAAGAAGGGGAGGGTGGGTTGAGGGAGAAGGAAGGATGTCGGGGCTCTGCGGCCCTGGATGTACACACTCTGCAGCAGCTTGGCTGAGGTCAGCAGGATGCACCGGGCAGCCTTGGTCCTCCCCCCTGTCTGCTTGAGCCTTGAACTCGTCTCATGGAGGCTGAGGTTTGTGTTGCAGGAGGAGGTAGTTCATGGAAGTCTTTCATCAGCGGGGGGCTTTTCATCCAGGCTCCTCTTGGTTGGGCAAAGTTGCATGATCTGTGGGCTTTAATTTCTCTGTTCATCAGCAGGGAGATATGGGGACTCAGGAGGGGCCAAGACGTGTGCTTAGGGGACATTTCTGATTGGTAAGAGGCTGCCTGGAGGATTCTATATCTGAATGGGCGAGGATGGGGATTGATTGATAATGCCTGCCAGGGGCACAGCAGTAGGCAGAGGTGGTGCAGGTGTCTGTCTGTTCTGGGGCAGGTGTCTCAGGCCACTTTGCTCTAGGATGCTTTTGTCTCCTGGTCATGCTCACTGGTCACCCTGGAAGTCTCTGAACCCTATGCAGATGCTGCTGCACCCACCGCTGAGGCCCAGACCCATGGTTGGGCTGTAGGTGAGGTTTGCTGTGGAGGGCCAGGTGCTCCCTGAGGTAGGATTGGGGTCCATAGGACCCTTCTTGTGGGAGCCATTTTTCAGGAAGTGAATCCACATGCTCACCAATAAACACACTGCCTAAAATGAAAGAAGCCCCAGATTTGCCTCCCATGGACCTAAGACCTGGGACTGTGAAGCGTGGGAAGCCCTTTGCACCACAGGAGGGAGGAAGGCCTTGGAGCTGCTGAATGTGGAAGACCACCTGGAGGGGCAGTGTGTCGATGCTACGTGACTGCCTGGGACGATTTGGGCTAATCCCCGTAATCCACTTAGTCTGTGGGTGGAATGGAGCCTGGAGCTCTTGCTGTGGGTCATGCCAGGCACAGAGTTATGAAATCCTCCTTGATGTCTGCTGCTCATTTTGGTGATGATTTCGGGCAGGAGGTGGTGGCTGGGGACCAGAGTGAAGCCAAACTGATGCTTTCCATACCAGCATCAAAAAATAAAACCCCCCTCGATGGCCCTCTGCTCACCACCTCCTGGCATCCCCGAGTTGTTTGCAGAAGTTGAAATTTCAAGATGTGGAGAGAGGACCTTTGCAAAGCCTGGAAGCCAAGCCCCTGGGCCAGTTTTCAGAATCAGCTGGGTCCCTTTGTGTTGGGCCCCCAGGCTGGGGCTGCAGGATGCTGGGGACAGGGTGTCGGTGCCTGGAGGGGACGGATACTGGGCTCCGGCCTGTGTTTCAGGTGTGACCACCTGGTACCATGGATGGTGTTTCTATGTCCAGTTGAGAGATGAGGACATAGAGGTGTAGGGTGCTGGGACTTATTCTTGGGGAACCCTGCTGCTAAGTGGGGAGCTGGGGTTGGAGTCCTTGTGGTGCTTCTGCTCTCGGGTCCCCTGCACCTTAACAGGCTCCACTGTGGTCTAGGTACCTATCCACTCGTTATCACCGGGGCTCTGGGGGTGTCTGGATGAGGTAGTAGGGACCTCAGCTATAGGCACCAAGACAGTAAAAGGCTGGTAAAACCCTGCAGTGTTTGTCCCGGTCAAGGTCATGGGAATTGCTTTTTTTCCTGCTATTTAACGATAACAGTGAGGAGTGCTTAACATTTATTGGGTATTAAGGCGTACCCGGCTCCATGCCATTTATTTGAAAGAAGCATTTGTGTGTAACTCTTGAAGGTTGGGGGTAGGTGCACATAGAAGAAGGTGAATTTTGCAGATTCTCAGCTTTCTCTGTGCTGGTTCCCACAGCTGATGTGCTTGGGAAGGAGCTTGTAAGAAGAATCCCAGCTCCACAGTGGCAGCCACAGGGCACAAGGCCCAGCGCCTGCATTCATGTTTCATGTTCCCCAGGAAAGTTTCCTAACCACTCTGCTTCCTTCTTTCCACCTGAAAATGGGGGTCGTTGGCACGGTGCATGGCACACAGGGAGTGATTATCTCCCGGAAGCTGCTTATCACCTGGCAGAGCTGAACCTGGCATGCCCGCCCGGTGCATGAAACCCACTGGGTGCCGCACGGCTAGCCAGCGTGAACAGGGACAAGCAAGCTATTTCCAGTTCTTTGCTTGCAACAAAATTGAAAGAGAAACTGATTGAGCAATCAGCTGATAAAACATTACAATGACTTTTGATAGTATATTACTGTAATTCTTGGCATGGAATTCTCAAGGAATTCAGAGAATCTGCTACAGTAGCTCTTCCCATTTCATTTTTTTTTTTTTGACAAAGTGATTTTCTATCTTACATCAATAACAATTGAAAAGTGGAGATAGCATGCATAATAAACTATCCGCTATTCTGGTAGTAGATAACAGTCATCTTTGGAGACACAAAATATTTGAGAGAAATTCCCATCAGTTCTTCTGAAATGTGTTTCCATTAAGGTTTTATTTTTTATGCTTATTGGACACCTTTGTAACTTTGTTTCTGTCATGGCTCAACTATATCTACCAATAATTGTAATGATTATTTGGTCCCAAAGAAAATGTTGGACACTTAGAATTTTATGGCCACATGACAAAAAAAAAAATATTAAAAGTTTTTTATTTGCTGGCCTCGTAGCACAATGGAATAATCCAGAAAAGGCCTTCAGATGTAAACTGTGATGATGGAACCCTCCCTGAGGGACATGGATTGAAAATTGGAGCTCAAGGAGACCCAAGGAGTTCTGCTCAATTTCCAGCAGTTCAAGAGGACTTTGATTATGTAATTTTTAGATGGATGATGGTAGATCTCAAATTGCTATGGTATTTAGATTCCATTGGATCCATTTAAAAGAGAAACAGTAACAGTTTTATTTTGAAATGTTAATATTTACAATATGTTGGAAATTACATCCTCTACAAGTATTTAAACTTATGATGAGAAATTTTAGTGTCAGCTCGGAATTGTGCAAAGAGATATGTAGTTTTAAACATTTATTTTAGGGGGTTTGGTTTGAAGGCCTCTGCTGGAGAATATCACCCCATTTACTTCTCAGGTTCAGGCGCTGAGGAAGGTATCGCCTCAGGAGGGCCGTGGCTGGACCCGGGCCCCGAAGGGCCTGGCTGGTGGGCTCGTCTGCGGGCTGACTGGTCTCCCTCAGTGTGGGTCGAGGCCAAACCATGGGTGAGAATAAGGAAAATGTGCCCTTCCTGCCTGGGGTGAGAACCCGGATGGGCCTGCGTGCAGGGTGCCGGGCGCAGTGGCTTCTGCTCCTTCTGGGCTTCTGTAAGTGCTGGGGCCCATGCTAGGGGGCGAGAGAAGAGGAGCAGGGTGATCCCGCCCCACGTGTCTGCCGTCTGGTGACGCGTGCAGGTCTCTCTTTCCTCCTCGGTGCTGTAATGGCGCTGGATGCACGGGCCCCACCTTGCTCCACCGTTTCAGGTGCTAACATTTGTCCTTGATAAACATCCAGGCGCAGGCCCTTCCTAGCAGAGGGCGTTGGGGGTGCAGTAGGGAGAGGGGACTGTCCCAGCAGCAGCAGAAGCCAGCAAACCTCTCGTAGGTGGTGCCTGCTGTGTACCAGGAGGCAGGTGCTGGGGCCTCACAGACCCAAGGTCAAGTCCCGTCAGCCCCTTTAAGTCTGTAATTTGAACCAAAGGCTAATGTGGGTGAAGATGACTGGCCCAGGCCTGGAGGCTTGTCCTTACCTGTCCTGGCAAGTCAGGAAGGCTTCCTGGAGGAGGGCAATAAGCCTGCCTAGTGTAAAGACTTTCAGTCACCTGATGGAGCCTGGCTGAGAGGTGGTCCACGCCCATAGTCCCAATCTGGGCTTGATCCCACTCCCCCTGCCCCCCTGCTCCTGCCCCTGAAGCAGCAGGTGCTGAAATGACCGAGCCTTGGACCTCCCTGGTGGCCTAGGGGTCAAGTCTCAGCGCCATCACCACTATGGCCCCCATCCCATCCCCAGCCAGGAGGCTGACCCACATTTGGCTTCTGTTTCGCCTGCTGCTCCCTCAGCAGCGTATTTCAGTAGCTCCACCTGTTCTGCTCCCCTGATGTCTCTGATGAATCCTCCCCCCTCACCTCTGGCCTATACTCCAGTTCTTTTATGCACAAACAAATTAAAAAAAAAATGACTGAGTGTTGCATGTGGCCCAGCGTCACCACCCCTTCCCCCGCTGACCTTTGTTGGAAGAGGACATTCCTTAGCCACTGGGGTCATCGTGGCCTAGAGGCTTGGGGGTGGGCCTGGGTTCTGGTGAGGGTCAGGCCAGCCTGGGAACAGCTTCCCCTGTGACCTGGTTTTAGGGAGGGAAGGCCTTGCGGTTTCCTCTCCCCTGGACTCCCCCTTTGAAGGCTGTCTTGAATTCGGTGGAAGAGGTGCCACCTCCAGCCCTGGCATCCTCAGGAAAACGTGTTCTGTACCCAGCCCCCACCTGCTCTTTGGGGTCGTCTTTCACCAGTTACTTGCAAAGCTCGGGAGGAGGAAATGAGTGTTAGCAGGAGAGGAGGGAGAAGTTTTATTTAAAAATGCAAATGAGCAAGCTGTAAGTGTGAGAAGTAGTTGCCGGTTATAGATCCACTGTCCTCCTTCCAAATTCCCTGAGAAGTCAAATATTATAAAGGCTCGTTTCTGGCTCAGCCTCGGTGTCTCCAGCGGGCGAGGAAGGAAATAAGTTCTCCAGTTCACAAAGGAGCGAGAGGCGGCTGTGGCCTTTCCCGGGGCCTCTCGGAGTTGTTGCTTGAGATGTGGGAGTTCTTTGCCTTGCTGTTTCCTCCCTTTCTGAACAAACCATTCAGGGATGGAGGCTGGGAGTGGGCCGTCAAGCAGAAGAGCAAACTCCGAGAGGCAGATGGGCAGGGCGGCCGCGTGACTGTGTGGCTTCCCAGAGCTCCCGGCCGGCCTGTGGCTGGAGGCCGCTCTGTGCTGTGAGGGCCTGTGCGGACACGGCCGGCCGGGCTAGGGAAGGCCTCACAGGGCGGCTGAGGGCTCCTGGTGCAGAGTAAATCAGGCAGAGGTGTGGGTGGGGCGGGAGGCATTAGAAAGTCATTGCAGGCAGGAACACCCTGTGCCCGGGGCCCAGAGGCTGGGATAGACAAGTTGACTTGGGTGATTTGGAAGTGCTGAGACCTTGGCCAGGGGCCCAGGTGAGCTGCTGGTGGGTGCTGGGTCAGAGGGCGTTGCAGCGCTTCTCCGGAGAGAGGTGTGTGTATATATACATGCACATATATACACACCAGTTGGAGGCCCTGGACGACCCCCGAGGAGAGCAGTGGGGGTGCGGGAGGGTGAAGGGCTGGGCCTTCCGGTGGGAGGCACCCGGCTGGGACAGATGCAGTAGCGGAGGTAGACAAGGCAGAGGGCAGCACCTGGGTGCATATGGGGGTGAGGGGGAGTGGGGGCTCAGTTCCCAGTCTTTTCCCTTATTTCCGGCCAGGCACAGGGGTGCAGAAGAAGCTGGGGTGAGGGGCGCTGGCTGAACAGGCCCTGGTGAATGGAGGTGAGGTAAAGTTCAGTAGCTGGTCCCCACGCAGAAGGGCGTTGTGGCTACGCGCTCCTCCAGGATCACTGGCGCGGAATTCTCCGTGCAGCTCTGGAAAATGCATTTGTTATTTAGGCGGTATTTTCCCGTGGCTCGAAAATGGCTGTTGAAGATACGCAGTTGGAGGTGTCAAATGATTAATCCCCAGCTGCGCTCCCCGGGTGCCCACACGCAGAGCGGCCCGGCTGGCAGGCTCCGTGCCCTGCTGGATTGTGTTTCCAGGGATTTGGGGCCCAGGGGGGGGCTGCACCCCTCTGAGCGTTCTTCCAGGTGCTCCCTCTGCCTGGGGCTCCAGAGTTAGGTTATGGGCTCTGGGACCAGCTTGCCCTGGTGCTTCTGGGGCTTGACGTCCTTGCAGCTGGACGAGCCACGACAGCTGCCCAGCCCCCCGGATGCGCAGGGCTCTCTGCAGGGCAGGAGGCGCGGGAGTGGAAGCTGGCGTGGCACGGAGTGTTTCCTGTGGGCACTTGGGTCCCCTATGGGAGAACGTTCTTGGCTGCATCCGACCTCCTGGCGCAGCCCAGGGACCTCGGCTTGAGTTCTCTGAGCCTTTTCTCCGGCTGCGGCCTCAGTTTCCTCACCTTTAAAATGCCAGCCCTGCACGGGACGGGAGGCCCCGAGGAACGCTCAGGGACGGGGGTTCACACCCCCACGCTCTGGTACGAGCTGCCGCTACCTGCGGTGAGTCTTCTGGGTTTCTAATTATTGTGGATTTTTGTGTGATTCCTTTCATAAGGGCTGACTTCATTTTATAGATTTTGAAATGCAGATACTGGGATTTCTTTCAAAACACTGAAAATCGTTTTCTTTCTTAAACCGTCGGATGAATGTCTGATAAGCAGAAATTCCCACGTGCCACGCAAGCGTCACTGCATTTCTTTGGGGTAATGCTCCCTGGGGTGGAGGCGAGTCCCGCAGACTGGGGTCTGCTTATACCACGTTTTCCAAGTCGCTGTTATAAAAATATCGGCTTTTGGAGGACAACGTGGGAAAGTGCTCCCTGGCCGCGCGAAGGGCCATCGGCGTGTGCTGGGTTGTCTGAGCGCTGTCAGTCTTATTGTTACTCTTGAACTCTTTAGGTTTGTCGTGAGAAATAGAAACTGTCTCTGGCAGCAGTGCAGCCCCGTGGGGCCGCAGAGGCCTGTGGTTCTCAGCAGGGTCTCTGCACTGGCCTTGCACACGAGTCAGCTTGGGCACCTCTGAAAGCAAAGAGCGCCAGGGTTCCCTGCTTCGGGTCCCCTGCACCAGGGTCCCGGCTCCAGCGCCCCGCTTACGACGCCTGGCACGTCCTTGCAGAGTCCAGGCGTCGAGAACCATCCTGTGCTGAGCGGGGGTAGATCTGGGCCCCTCCACCCTTGGTTGGTTTTTAGGTCTTGGTGTCCTCCCGGGAGTGTGTCGAGTAAGCTCTTCAGGTAGATGCCAAGACAGGGGTGGGAGGGAGGACCTGGGGAAGTAGGAAGGGGTGCAGGCAGCGCTCGAAACAGCCAGAGCCGGTTCTGCTTGAAAGTAGCCTCGGTGTGGGGTTGTTCTGGGTACAGCTGCCAGAGGCTGCTACTCGATGTGGCTCACCAGCTGCCGCCAAGGCCTTCGCCGTTGTTGTCGCCGGGAGCTGGGCGGGGTCCCAGCTCTGAGCTGCTGAGTCGGGGTGCACGTGAAGTTGCCGAAGCTCTGGTACAAATACTTGGTGCTCGTTCGAGCTGGAGGGTGTGGGGGCATCATCCTTGGAGCTGCCGTGCCAGGTGGGGCAGTGAGCAGCTTCGAAGGCGTCGGTCACATCCCGGGCCCAGCTGAAGGCATGGCCCGCACGGAAAAGCAGGAATGGAGACAGGCGGGGCCCTGAGCTCAGTTTTGTAGACCGTGGGGCCCCGAATCCCGGGGTGACTGAGAAACTGGTGACCCCCTCCCCACTCCCGTGCTTCTGCTTGTGCTGTTTGACCTGCTGTGTGTCGCCGTGCCCCAGCACCTGCCCCTCGCCCCAGCAGACCCCTCCTGCCAGACTGGGGCTCGACATGTCCTCCCGGGCCAGAACCGGCTGGCTTCCGGGCAAGTGGGCCGGGCCCGGGTGCTGCGCGTGCGGGGTGGGCAAGTGAGGGCCGAGCTGTTCCAGGGCAGGGCAGGGCAGGACAGGGCAGGCACCGGGGTCTGCGCTCATTAAAAGCCCTCTCGGTTATTCTTTCCTCATTAAAGACTATGTGCTTGTTGATGAAATCTTGGGAAAGAAGGGTGTAAAGATGAAAAGCTGGAGATAATCATTAAAACAGCTTGGGGGGTGGGTTGTGTTTTCCTCTAGTCTTTTTCTCCCATCTTTACCTAAGATATGCTAGTTGCTATGTACTGTGCAAATCCAGGCTGGACTTTTTTCTTTCCTGGTGTGCGTGTGTGTTTTTGCATTTTGTTCCCCGTAATAAAGACCCCGGGGCCCCTGCCTGGGCCTGCCGGGTCAGCCAGCCTTGGGGACGCCGCCTTCTCCTTCAGGATTGACCATCTCTAGTGGCCTTCTCTGTGCCCAGTGTCACCCCTGCAAGTATTTGGAGGAGGGGCGAGCATCGCTCAAACTGCCCCGTCACCTTGGAAATGACCGTGATGGCGGCTGTGTCACTTTCCCCCTGTCCACGTGCCCCGGTGTCTGCAGCCTTTTCCAGCTCTGGATTCTCGGGTCCGGGACGTGTCTGGTTTGCTGTTACACACCTGCTGCTGTGGGCCCGTGGGCCCCGGTCTTGCTCACGCCTCAGGCTCTCTCGGCGTGGACTTCTAGAAGTAACGCTGCAAGTCTGAGCGTGGTGTGGCGTCTCTGCTTCTGTGTGAGGCGGGCTGCAGTGCACCCAGGCTCGTGGGCCCGGACGGCTCATTATCACTGCGGCTTCCTGTGTGAAGTTGTGGGGTGTGTGGAGATGAGCTGCGTCAGAGTCCCCATGCCCCTCCTTCCCTCGGCTCCACGGAGTCGGCTTGGCCAGTGTTGCTGCAGGACGCTGCGTCCGCCTGGGTGGTTTTGAGGCGAGTCTCAGCAGTCTGGCCCTTCACCTGCAGCTGTGTCAGTATGTGTTCAAATGCGTTTCTGAGAATGAAGGACTAGCTTTGTTCTTAACGTGTGGGTGGGGCCGTTCGGAGGGGGCTGGGGGGCTGCCAGGTGCTGGGCCTCCCAGTCTAACCCCGTCCCCCCGCCCTCCCCCCATTCCAGTAGTTTTCCATCTCTGGGAGATGAGTGAAGGGCACCCTTCACTCGTGCACGCTGCTGTCTCCCTGCTGGCCTCTGGGCCTCTCATGGCTGTTGGAAACCTGGGTGTTGTGGGCGTCGATGGCTTCTCGGGTGGCCATAAGGCAGGCTGCTGGGCGATCAGAGCTAATGTGGACATGGCCTTGCTGTGTCTGGGGACTCCTTGCAGCCCTCCTGCGTGATAACTGGCTTCGTCCTCCCGCTGAGCCAGAGGAGCACTGCTGTTCTGTTATCCCCATCTGACGTGGGGAAACTGAGTCAGAAACCAGGCGCTGTCGGCGGGCGGGAGGAGGAGCTGGCCTTCTAGCCTGGCTCGAGCTTTGTTGCTTAGCCTCCTTCCCTGGCTGGCTCTGCATCCGTTCTGACACCAGCTCTTCCTGTAGTCCCTGCCCGCTGTCTTGACTCAGCCTGGGTCCCTCCGCTGCCCAGCTGTGCGGCCGGACAGGTGCTGCCTCCTGCCTGTCCCTCGTGGCTGCAGTGCCCAGGGTCCACTCCTCCGGGACACCAGCCCGCGCCCCCACAGTGTACCCCTTCAGGCCCTGGTGCAGAGCCCACCTGCCCACGCGCTCAGCCTGCCCGCCTCCCTCCCGCGCCATCTGTGACGGCATCCGTCCACCGCCTTCTCACGGCTCTGGCTCCTCAAAGCCTCCTGCAGCTGGCAGAGCTGGGCGCCCCTCCTCGTCTGGCCCTGCTTGTGTCAGCTCACCGCTGGCTGAGGCGGCCCGGCCCCATGCACACCTGAGGGGCTGCGGCCGTTCCCAACGTTCTGTGACTCCGGAGCTGTAGCTCGGCTCAGTCTGCCTCCCTCCAGCAACATCCCTCCCCTCCCCACCTCCAGAGCTCCCCTGGGAACCAGTGCAGCTCCCCCAGTTTTTCCTGTGCAAGCAGGCAGGGCAGCCCAGTAGGGTCTGATTACTCGGGGTGCCTCGGGCCCCCTCTCTGCAGGCCCGCTCTCCAGCGCGACTGCCAGTTGGGCATTTCTCTTTCTGAACTTGTGTAATGGCCTTGGACCATACCCTATAAGGCCATGCCGCTTGCTGTGTTCCGGGAACTTGGCGGTGGAGTGGGGCTCAGTCATCACTTCCATGGAAGCCACTTGGGAGGCACTCAGCAGCCCCGTGGCGGGGGAGGGGCTTTAGCAGGTGTCTTGGGGGAACACTGATGGCACCCCGTTTCTCAGAAGGCGTCTGGGCGGCAACCACTTGGTGAGAGCGCTGAGCTCTGATCCCCACACACCCACCCCAGACGTGTAGTGTCTCTGGGCTGGTTTCTGTAGCCAGCCCAGGCGCAGTGGGGGCTCGTGCACGTGCCCGCCTGCCGGCCCCACTGTTAGCGCCCCCACCGGCAGGTGAGAGCCGACCGGCGGTGCCTGTGCCGCAGTGAGCGGGCGGCAGAGCGCGGGGCAGGTTGCAGGGGCGTGGGGCGGCACAGCCAGTGCCCGAGCAGAGTCCAGTGACCCAGCCCTGGCTCCGGCTCTGCCGTCCATAGCTGTGCGGCTCCAGACTGGCAGCAAAGCCTCCTGGAAGCCCCGCTGCTAGGTACTGACAAGATTGACGTAGGTGAGGCGGCTGGCAGGTGAGCACGCCCCTCACAGGGAGCTGCAGCGAGCTGAGTCCAGGCTCTCAGGGGTGCAGGACGGGGTGTCCTGAGGCCACCCCGGGTCTTGTGAGACCCCCTCCTCTTGTCCAACTGGGCACAACTCTGGCTTCTCCTCACTCCCTCCTGTTCCTGTGGACGGGCCTGTGGGTTCGGGGTGCGTGGCCAGGGGGGTGTGGGCGTTCCGGCGGGGAGGCCGCCTTGCCTACCTCCTTCTCCCTGCCTGGGCGATATTTCGGTTGCAGGCACTGCCAGATGGAGATAAGTTATTTACAGTGTTTTGACAGGACCATCAAAAGCCTGGATGGGAAAGGATGCCTTTGGGACTGAGCTAATGGGCAGGGAGTGTAGACTGGGGGCCGGGAGGGGAGCTGGGCACAGAGAGCGAGAATACGCAGGGGGGTGGGCTTGGGGTCGCACAGTCATCTGAACTTGAAAAATGGGAGGCCCGGCCCTCCCTTAAGCCCAGGGCTTGATACGATTGTCTGTTGACTGAATATTCTGGATGTGGCCCAGGCCAGCTGGGAGCAGCCTCTTTAGTTTGCCATCATGCCTTGCGTGGGGCCCCTGCCCAGTGGAGTGTCCAGGGGAGGGGGTGAGATACAGGTGTATGGTGCGACCAGGCCCGGGCCTCGATCCAGAGCTGGCCTGTCCCAGGCACGGCCCGTTCACTGACCCATCCCACCGCGTCAGGCAGCCGCGCAGGGCCCTGTCAGAGGGCAGCTCCGTGCTGGGCTCCCGATGCTGGGGAGGGCTTGGGAGTCTTTCGGGAAGGCCCGTGGAGGCTCCTACCGCTGCGGCAGCAGGTCGTGTTTGCCCGCGGCCCGAGAGCGGGCCGCCGCCTCCCGCCCGCGCTGTTTTCTTGTCTGCGTGTGAAATGGAGCTTGTGTTGCGCACTGTGAGTGGAGTCGGCCCCTTTGCCGCCTACTTCCCACAGCGCGCCTGGCGGCTGGTCTCCCTCCCGCCCCGGCCCTGCCAGGCCGTGCCCCTTCCGGCGCGGGCTCACCCACGCCCAGGTGGTTTTCTGCGGTGGGTGTCGGGCGGGTCCTGGTCTGTCGCTGTTAGGACAGATGAGCTTTTGAATCGAAACTAAATCATAGCTTTGCAGTGGATGAAAGACATCGGGGGCTGTGGGTTGGGACCATTGCTTTGGGGCGTGTCCTTCTGGACCTTTGGTGTGTCAGTCCTTACACCGTGTCTGTGTCTCGTGTGTCTGCTCTCCCCTGTTCTTGCTCACGCATGTCCCAGGCCCCTCTCCTGCCTGTGGGGGCTGCGGGCTGGGGCTCAGGGTCCTGTTGCAGCCCTGCCCGAGGGCCTTTGCCTCAAGTGTGTTCCCTGCCCAGGAAAAGGGCCAGAGGCCTGGCCTGAGGGGAGGCGGGTGACCTGCTCTGTCCCGGTGCTGCCAAGGCTGCCCCCCGCCCCCTGGCCCCGCACCACCTCCACAGCACTCCTGTCTCGGTGCTCCTCTGCACGTACCCGTGGCTTGCTAGCCAAGGGGTTCTCGAGACTGGCAGACACTGGGAGACTGTCAGGTGCGGCCTCCCTCTCAGGTTGAGAAGACAAGGGAGACAGCGCCAGGGCACTGACGGTCCCTCCAGCCCCGTATCGGGCTGCTGGTGCTGTTAGGGTCCATCCTAACTGGCGGTCTTGGGCGGCCAGTTTGCGCTCAGGCGACCATCACGTCAGACACGCCCTTGGGTGAGCCTTGGGTGGGTGTCACCACGTGACTTTGAGCCAGTCCCTTGCTCAGGTGACATCTCTAATGCCACAGGGCCAGCCGGACCGGCACTGTGGTCTTTGAGTCCAGACGGGCTTGACCCCCACGGCGTGGTCTGTGCTTGGGCCACATGCTGCCCCGGTGCTCACGGGGTCTCGCTGGTTCCTGTAGAAGCTTACTGTGTGGGCACAGTGTTCTGAGACTTTCACCAGCCCAGCCCCTAGTAGTTTGCGTGGGTCACCCCTGTGTCCAACTTCGAGCTGCGCTCCCCGCTGCTGCTGCCGCCTGTTCTGGCTTGCCCTCCCTCCTGGCGGCACCGTCCACGCCCGGCCTGCTGTCCACGCCCTGCCTGCTCGGTGTGGAGGCCCTGTGCCTGCCGTGCTGACCCGGACCTGTCCCTCTTCATCTCACCCAGGCCCTAGCGAAGCAGGCCCCTCCCCATCCAAGATGGCTCTGGCGAGGTCGCTTTGATGTGGGGACTGCTTGCAGAGGTGTGGGAGAGGTGCCTTGCGACTGAGGCTGGGGAGGTCCCAGCGCTGCTGTAGGGCTGCCACAGAGCTGCCCCGCTCCCTCCCGGGGCTGGTGTGGTGAGGCTGCAGCCCCTGCCCAAGGCACGATGCAGTTGAAGGCTGTTCCCCCGCCCTGCGCAGGGCCCCTGGAGGCCAGTAGGACTGGAAGCCCGAGAATGAGTGATGGGGTCCTCAGAGGTCGGGGCTCCAGGCTCAGAGCAAGAGGGAGAGTGGGTGGTGGCGGTTGGAGGGGGCCAGCGCCTGTCGCCCCTGCTTTGTGACCGTCATACCTGGAGCCGAGCAGCAGTGTGTCCTGTGGTCCCTGTGGTCCCCGGGCTGTTGGGAGAGGCCCAGCGTCCTCCGTCCCTGCTCAGACTCCAGCGTGGCCCCAGCCCCGCCTGCCCATCGGCCCTCCCAGGTCCCCGTGACCGTCGCTCCCCATGTTCTGTCCCTGGCTGGCTGTGATGGCGCCTGTGCGGGAGCTGGCACTCACGGGTCCCTGTAGACGTGGTCCTTGGGCGTTCACCCAGGTCCCCAGCAGCGGCCCCTGCAGCCTGGGGACACTGAGATGACCAGTGTCCAGGCGCCTCGGTGCCCACCGCAGTGGAAGGCAGGCTGGGGCAGACCAGGCGGACCCCTCCGCCTCCTGGGCCCTGTGGTGCTTGTGCAGAAGGGGCGTTCCTGGGAGGTGGGGAGGGGGCGGTGCCGGTCCCTTCTCCTTGAGACAGGCCATGGCCCTGAGGGGCTCCCTGGGGCCCCGCTTCACTCTCCCCTCCTGTGAGCCTCTCACTTCAGAGAGCGGGGGGAGAACCCCCTTAGCTCTTTCTCGCTGCCTCTGCGCCCTCTCAGCTTTTCATCATGAAGAGACAGCCAGGCTGGTGAGTGGCGGGTTCATACTGCAGAGTCGGGGATCTGAGCCCTCCTGTCCCCTCGGGGTGTGTATGTGAGAGAGCGTGAGAGAGAGGCGTAGAGAGGGGGAGAGCGCCTTCTGAAGTAGCCCCTTTGATGCTTTTTAAGTGGGGCAGGTATCTGGAGAGTTCGGCCAGCTCCTCACGTCAGGCCTCACGTGGAAGCAGTTCTGTGTGCGCAGCAGAAGTGCGCGGCTGCCTGTGTGCACAGTGGTTTCAGCCTTCACGGGTTGGCTTCCTGTGTCTGACCTTGACTGTCTGTGTGACCCTGGGCTAGTCACCGCGCTTCGGCCTCTTCGTAGTACCGGTATTAATCACGCTTGCCCCGTCTCCTGGCCAGTGTTCGGGAGCCCAGGCGGGTGGGCGCAGGCGCGGGCGTTCTGCAAACTGTTGAGTGAGGTGAGCAGCTGTGCGATGTCCTCTCCCAAGCAGCACCCGGCTTTGGGTCTCAGGAAGCATTTCTGGCAAGACCTGGCTTTTAGCCTTGTAACATCATGCTTGAAAAATGCTCCCATGTGGTTTATTTAACTTTAAGTGGGGCAAATTCTGAAATGAGTTGTTTATTGTCCAAGTTCAATTTTTAATTTCTCATAAATTCCCCACAAACTGCTCTGCTACATCTATATTTATTGAATCTGTCAGGGTTGTTTATGGCACTGAGGCCTGGCTCCATGTTTGTGGGCTGTTGCCGTGGCAACTCTGGTGTCTGAGGCTCTGGAGGAGGCCCTGCTCTGAGGTAGAGTGGAAGGTTCTGGAACCGTCTGGTGGCATGCGGCGCTGCGGCTGCTGCACCGAGGGCCGGCCTTGGTGACCTGAGCTGTTCAGACGTGGGATTCTCTTCCACTCGCACCCCCACCTCCACTCGTTGGTTCCTGTTCCCTTGGGGCGCTGCTGCTGCAGCCTCCTGACCCGCTCCCAGGGGCGCCGGCTTCTCGGGCGTGGGCTGAGCACCAGCCCCGGCGGCACACGCTGGCCCAGACCTGCCGGGTTGGGGCGGCAGCTCACCGCGAAGTGCCTTCGCCTGTGTCCGTCACACTGCCACCCGCTGACCTCTCTTGGATGCCGCGGAGCTTTGGTCGTTCTCGGAGCCCAGAGGCCTTGGCCATGCGGGGTGTCTCGCCACCATCCTGCCCGCCCTGCCCTGTCCTAGTCATTCCCGCTCCATCTCCCGTGCTCCTCTCTGCACATCAGCCCTTAGCCCTGCTGCGTCTGCCTCCCGCATCTCCTCTGCACACGCCGGTCTCTGCCTGCACGTCCGCCCCGGTCTTTCTCTGGGAACTTGTAGGCATCTTGGGAAAGGTACCTCCGGAGACGCTGTCTCTGTGAAGCCCTCTCTCTCTCTCTTTTTTCTCCAGACCAGCTCTGGTCCAACTTCTCCCCTGCGGCCCAAAAGCCTCACTTGCCCCAGGCCCACGGGGCTGCTGTCCCGCCTCCTTGGCCGTTTCCCGATGCTGAACTTGCCTGTCTCCTGCGGCTCAGGCTGCCCCACTTCAGGAATGCCTCAGTCAGCAGGTCCTCGCAGGGCCAGGGCCCGAGGCTGGGCTTTGCCTAGGGTCCCGTGTGCTCGTCTGGGGAGGGACATCGTTCTACCGGGAGGGCAGGGGTTTTGGGGGAGAGACCTGATGGAGGCTGCACGAGGACGGGACGGCGCCTGCCGAGAAAGGGACAGAAGGGGGCACTGAGAGGGGTCCGTGCCCGTGTGCAGGTGGGGACGCAGAAGGTGGGTTGGGCTGCGGTGTCTGCTCTGGGGACTTTGCAGAGACAAAACAAAAGTCCTGCCCCAAGGAGGGGGTCCATGCTTAGAGGGCCGAGAGCCCAGCCACGAACGGAAGACTGGGGTGCGGAGAGAGCAGGGTCGGGAGAAGCGTGAAGTCAGTGAGACCTGGCGGTGGGGATGGGATTTGGGAACATGGTTAGTTAAGTGTACGCCTGCCCGCGGGCCCCCAGCTCCTTCCCGGGCATGCAGCTAGAGGAGTGCTTCCCTGCACCCACAGCCGGGCACAGGGTGTCCACAGTGCCATCATTCATACTGGCCTCAGAGTGGAGGCGACGCCAGCACCCAGCCCCCGGGACAGCCTGCGCGAGTTGCATTGTATTTGCACCGTGGAGTCCGCCACGGCCACAAGGACTGGCCACGTGGAGGCTGTGGGTGAGCCTCTGCAAAGGCAGTGTCCAGCCAGAGGACCCGGCCCCGGCCCCCACATCCTTTGGGGGCAGGGGACAGGGTGGCACCGTAATGGGGGGTCCCCAGGGAAAGGGGAGGTTCCAGGCTCCCTGCCCCACCCCAGGGAGGGCAGAGCTGAGCGGCGAGGAGGAGAGGCTGGAGAGGAGACTGAAGGAGGAAGGGTGCGGCCAGAGGGAGACCTGGAGGAGGCGCGCGGAGCAGAGACCTGCGGCTTTTACCTTGATTGTCGTTTTGCACCTTCTGTCCCAGACGTGCCGGGCCCCTTCTGCCCCTTCCTTACGGCCCCCACCAGGAGGTGTCTTAGATTGTGGCAGGTTTTCGGGCCGCAGAGGCCCTGCTTTGGGCCAACCCTTTGCCACGAGGGGGTGGGTGGCATTGGGTGCTTGACTTGGAAACTGTCTTCTTCCCCTTTTCTGTACTGCACACAAGTTGTATTGAAGTTTCTTTCACTGCAGGTCTTGTGCACTTGATGTGGCATCTGATGTGGCAGGTGGTAGGACCTATTTAGAATAGGCAGGTTTGGGGGTGCTGGGGTACCCTTCTACTTCTCTCGAACAATACTGCTTGTAGGGGACACGGGGAACCCCGTGTTCCCCTCTCAATCTGGGTCTTGGGGGTCTGTTTGTGAATATTTGGCAAGTTGGACACTTGACAACGTGCAGGTTTTTCCTTGTGAGATGGCCACCTTCGATAAAGGCTTAGACACATAAAAGGCAAAAACCACGAGAGGCACGTTTTTGGTAACGTGCGACCTGGGTGCTCGCTGGAACGGTGGTTCTCAAGTGGCAGTAAGTGCTGGGACATGGGTGTCCCTTACCTCATCCTGCACCCCCTCACCACAGGGGACACAGTCTCCCCGAGAGCCCTGCTGGCGGGAAGCCTGCAGCCAGGAATGACTTTCTTGCCCTTCAAGGGACCCGACCCCCCGCCCCCCAGCTGCTGGCCTGGGTCCGTTAAGCAGACTCGGTGAGCGCTTATGCACAAAGGGGTGTCCAGCTCGTCTTGGGGATGTGGACATGGAGGTGCAGGCTGCCCTTGTGGGCTCCGTTCTCTCACTCTGGCCTCCAAGCCAGAGAGGTGGTGCTGGCAGGAGATGAGAACATCCATTGTCTGAATGGATGTTTCTAGGAGCAAACGCAGACCGGCAGCAGCCAGCTCTGCCTCCTGCACACACGTATTGAGTGTTTGCCCTGCGGCGCTTTCAGAGCCTCTTCATCCCCTCCCTTTACAGTGGAGGAGAATGAGGGCAAAGCAGGTATATGCCGGTGACTCACTCACATTCACCTGCCAGAAAGAGGGGACTGTGGTTGGCGGCTGCGGGGTGAATCTCAGGCCAGCAGTGACCCACTGGCAGAGAAGGGCCTTGGGTCTGGGCGGAGCGTGGTGGTACAGGCAGATATTATATTGGCTAGAAGGTGGCGGGGGAGAGGGTTGGCTCGGC
This sequence comes from Galemys pyrenaicus, assembly GCA_019455555.1. Lineage (NCBI taxonomy): Eukaryota > Metazoa > Chordata > Mammalia > Eulipotyphla > Talpidae > Galemys > Galemys pyrenaicus. Next base: position 13,468,816 of record JAGFMF010011747.1, on the reverse strand, counting down.
CATGAGCCAGGAGGCCAGGTGAGTCCAGTGGGGTGAACTACCGGTCCATGAAGTCACTCTGAGGCTATTCTGGGGGTCTCTTTAGCGTTGCCACTAGGCTGGGTGAGACCCCCTCCCTTCCCCTGGGTGAGGAGAACCCTAACCAGGCTGCTCCGCCCTTGATGTGTGATGCTGCATCGGACTGCGCAGCATCCTGGGAGAAGCAGGCTGCCTGGGTGCCTGGCACCTGTAACCAGAGACCTTCAGTAGAAACTAGATTTGCTTTGCTTGGCCTCCTAGAAACCCAGCAATAAAATCAGTGTAAATATAGCTAACATTTGGGAGTGGTTCATAAAGCACTTGGGAAAAAAATCTCTCGTATAAACCCCAAGACAGTTCTTCAAGCTGTAGGGATGATTAATTACCTGGCCTTTTGGATGTGGAACTTTTAGGGGCGCAGTTATTAATCAGCAGAGCTGGGATTCGAACCCGGGGTGCTAGCTGGTCCCTGCTCTCCCCTGTCCATGAGTGAACCCCCACACAGGTTAAGCCTCCTTCCAAGCAAGTGCTGGCTAGGAAAGGGTGACGTGGAGACGCCCGTGCTCGCAGGAGTGGAATGTGCTAGAATTTCTCACTCGTTCTTGAAATAGGTGATTGTTCTTGACATTTCTCAGCCAAAAGGTGTAGAAGTGACCACCTCAGCGGTCACAGTGCGGCATTGGCGACTTATCCAGCTCTCTGGTTGAGCTGAGGGAAACCTGCTGTTTCTGCCTCTTCCCGCGCTGAGGAACTGTGAGCACACGGGTCGTGTTCAGTCTCACCGGGGAAAGCGCAGTCTGTCCAGACTGAGCTCTTTGCGGAGTCTCTGGGTTCCTTGTGTGGGGGTGTGGGGGTGCCTGCTCTGCAGAGGGGTAGTGGCTGACCCACATGCCTTCCAGTCTCCTGCCAGCCAGTGGATGGCAACGTGTGCCTGGTTTTGGTCGGGGGGCTCTGTGTTAGACTTGATTCCAGTGAGACCCCAGAGTTCGGAGCTGTCTGCAAACCACAGGTGGGGGCAGAGCGAGGCGTGGGGGTCAGGTCCTGGAACTGGGCGGCCACCTTCCCCGGCTTGGCCTGGAGGGGACATGAGTGTTGGGAGTGGATGGGCTGCTGGGCCAGCAGGCGGGACTGGGGGCGCCGGGGCAGGGCAGCCGTCCCGGGCCGGCTTGACTGACTGTTCACACACCCCCGTGCGCTGGGCCCAGTGCCGGTCACGGGTAGATGGGAGAGCAAACTGCCCAGCCCGAAGGGCCTTCCAGGCCGTGGGGAGGCTGCCTGCTCCCGCAGACATTGCCTCGCTCTCTTCCGCTCTCTGCCTCTCTTGGCACATTCTGGGCACAATTGTCAGAGAACGAGAGTACTTTAATTTCAGTTTTGCTGACCAGCCTTCTTCCTTCCGAAGCCTGGCGCCACCTACTGGACGTGGCCGGTCGTGGTGGGCTCTGCTGGGGCCGCTGGGCTGCCTGGGTCTAACGCCCCTTCTGACCCCATCTTCCAGGTGGTGCTTGGGGCACTCCTGGGCACCAGGGCCTGGACTGCCGCCTCTTTGGGCAGGTAGGGGTGGTGGGGGAGCCAGGGCAGAGCCTCGTCGAGGAGGGAGGGCCGCCAGAGGCCAGCTGCGGCTGCCCCCGCGACGGTTGGCCCTGGCAGTGCTTGTTCCTTCCCTTCTCGGCGCCGACAGGGTGGGAGGTGCTTCTCTGGGCTCTTGGAGAGCCGCCCAGAATGCACGGGGCGCTCCTGAAGGACTCGGGGTGCAGGCCAGGGGCTTGGTCGTGTTCAGCACAAGCAGGCGTGGGGGACGTGCTTCCGACGCTGACGGATGTGGCCAAGTGCAGAGGAGGCCGTGCCCTGCCGCTCGAGGCTCCGGAGCAAGGCGAGGATGTGCCGGCTGGCCGGGCGGGTGGGAGCGCCGCCTGCCCACGGGGCCTTCGGGACAGCGAGCCGGGCCCGGGCCCAGCCCTCCTGTGTAAACTCGCTGCTGGTTCGCTTCTATTTAGGCAGAGGACCCCCCGCTCGCCCCCGGTTCCTTGCTGGTGCTGAGGCTGAGCAGGAGGGGTCTAGCCCGGTAGTGGTTTGTCTGCCCCCACCCCGCCCTGAGACCCCAGTGCTGCAGAAGCCCCTGCGGAGGGGCCGGTCTGTAACATGACTCAGCCCCTTCCCTGCAGACCTGCTTCCTCTGCTGCTTTCTCCGTAACTGTGAGGTCTGCACCCCGCCCCCCTCCCGCCCCCCTCCCACCCCCTCCTCCCGGCCAGCCCAGCAGCGGCACTTTCCCTGCCCTGCTGACCTCCCTGTGCATGCTTTCCTGCTTGTTCTTACCTTGTCCTCCAGCCCTGGCCCCGCTGCCCCCAGGGGTAGTCTTTCAGCAAGGACAGGTGAGTCACTCCTGCTGTCCATTGTCTTCAGGTGAGAGTTTAAGCTCCTGGGACTGCTGGGGCTCCTTCTTCCCTGCTTGTTCCTGCCACTCCCCAAGTGAGACAGCAAAGCCTCACGTCACCGACCCCCCCAGCCACCTGCCCGCACGTACCTGGAGTCCTCCAGCACTGTCCCGCTCCGAGCTCAGCTGACCTAGCCGGGAACCTGCCCAGTGCTTCTGGGGTCCTCGCCTCAGCACGTCAGCTTCTAAGCCACAGGGTGGTTTTGAGGACTGCTTTGGGTGCCTGGATCCTGTTATTCTTTAATATCTGGGGAGTCGCTTTCCCATCACGACATCATTTTTTTTTAAAGATTTATTTATTTATGCACACAAGAGCTGGGGTACAGGCCAGAGTCCAGGGCAGTGAGAGGACCCACCAGAGACAGAGCGGGGAGCAGAACAGGCAGATTTGACTGAAACACACTGCTGAGGGGAGCAGTGGGCGAGGCAGGAGAGGTCTGCTGTGCCCTGTGGGTCCCCTCCCTGGCCGGCGGCAGGGATCAACCTTGTGCTGCAGTGGCTGCAGTTTGCTTCATAGTGTGTTGCTTAACCCACTGAGCCACCCGGGAGGCCCCACGACGTCATTCTTTATCTGCCTCACCGCCCCTGGCCGGGAGGCATTCATTGCTCAGGCATCGCTCACAGCCTGTGGGTCCCTTTGCCAGGGACTTGACTCCTGCGGCTGGGGACACCATGTCTTACAGTCCATGTAAGTGGAGTGACTGCTTCCTCTCTCAGGAGTGTGGCTCTGGCTCCCTTCCCTACCTCCCAGATGCCCTCTGGACATGGGGTCCCTGGTGCTGTGGCCGCTCTTCTGTGGCCGTGGGTCATGAGGCTTGAGGCCAGAAATCCGTCAGAGGAAGCTCGGCAGAATGGAAAGTTAAAAAGACTGGGTTCCCGCCGACAGCAAGCTGTTCCATACCCTGGACACTCACTTCCCTGCAAACTGCCCAAACTTAGGAGTTCAGCCATCTTCGGTCAGCATTTCTTAAACCAAACACATCTTCACCAGTTCTGAGCTCGGCTGAACGGTGGTTTTGGTGGTCACCACCGGTCAAGTGCACCCCCAGGGCTAGAACTGGCTATTGTTGGTGAAGGCTGGGGGTGCCAGCCAAAGGGGAGAACCCCAAGTCTTCCCCTGTTGTTGCCACTTGCTTCGAGTGTTCAGATGCCCAAGGAATGACCACGGGGGTCAGGTTCATCTGGACTGAGACCCTGTCAGTGCCCTGCGTGTGAGAAACCCGAAGGGCTCTCTATGTAGGTCGTAGCCAGGGGGACTCAGCGTGAACGAAGAGACCGAAGGAGACATGGGTAAGCAGGATTTATCAGCACATGTCTGAAGAAGCCCAGAGGCGGGTGTGACAGGCTTCAGGCCATCCAGGACTCAAATGACGTCGTTAGAAATATTTCTTCGCGTCTCAGGCTGGCTGTGTAGGCAGGATGGGGCAGGGCTGCCAAGTCATGAGGAAAGGGGGGCCAGAGGCCCCACCCATCGCTTAGCCTCCGAGGCACGTGGACCGGCCCCTACCGATTCCAGCAGTCCTCAGGCTGCTGAGGCTGGTGCTGACGGGGCCCCGGGGGCACGGACCAGTTCGTTTCCGAGGACTGCCAGGGCACAGCAGCAGACATCGGCTCGGTTCTAGAAGCTGGGCTCGGGCAGTCACAGCGCTGGCAGTCTCCCCCTCTCCTCGGTCCTCCCCCGCTCCCGGCGGCCGCTCCCGCCACGGCCCTGCCACGTGCCGCGCTGTCCATGTGGTACTACCCGTGCCTTCCCGTGAGACCGTCTCTGAGATCCCCTCGCCTGGGAGCAGGGCCCACGCCCCTAACGTGGTTGCCTCTGCAAAGACCCATATCCCCTGAGGCGCCTTCACTGAGGACGTCACCCCGCCTTGTGGGGGGTCACGGCTGTGCCCAGAGCACATCTTGCGTGTTCTGAAGACAAGACTTCCACGGTGCAGCCACGTGCCCATTGCAGAAGTGTGTGGGGCAGCGCTCTGGGTGATCGGCTTACAGCGGTGGGGAAGGGTCTCCGGGGACTAGATTGCGGGCGGCGCGGGCGAGGCCAGGCCGGCGGAAATGGCGGCGGTGCTTGGCCCACAGTCTGGGCCACCAAGGACCCCGCTCTTGTGCGTGAGGCCTTTTGCCCTCTGCTCTGATTCCTCTCTCCTGGCTCAGGCCTTCCTGCCCCCACTCCTTTGCTTTGACCTCAGGAGAGGGCAGGGGGCTCCACTGGGAGGGGATGGACAGGGAAGCAGCCCCTGCATCTCCAGCCTTCTAGTCTGTGCCTTGCCCCTCTCACTGGGCCGAGCTGCTGACCTTGGGCCAGGTTGCTCCTCCGGGCCTCGATGGGCATCCTTTGGCAGGTCCATGGACAGAGCTACTGCCACGGGGGCCCAGCCCAGGTGGGCTCCTGGGCGACCGCGCTCGGATGACAGCGGTCTCTTTGCTCTTGGTGTTTATTGGAAGGCTTCCGGTAGCTGGAGGCAGTAGTAGCGTGGGGGTGGGGACATGTTGAAGAATGAAGTGAGTCTGCCCTGCTTTCCATCTGCCAGCTTCTCCGACGACGTTTTGGGCACCTCCCTGCCGCGGACGCCGGACCCCTGTGTCGTGCCTGGCCGTTGCACCACTTCCTGTGCGCGGCCTTATCTCCTTTACGACGGGGACATGGTTCAGTTCTCTTTTATCTAGAGCACATGGCCCGGGCTGGTGGGAGAGGAAATTTGAGCCAGCAGGGCCCGGCACAGACACCAGTGCCACTCCCGGGCCCCAAGCTGGGCTTCCTCCTCGCTTGAGTCAGTGGCAGTAAAACGTGGGACCGGCCGCTGCCGCCTCCTGCTTGTGGGTTTCCTGTGAGCGAGGTTGTGCTGCCACCCTGAGCGCCGCCCGCAGGGAAGTCTGGCGCTGTGGTCCTGTTGGCCTGGGACGTGAGCTCGAGATGCTCTGGGCGTGTGACGAGTCCCAGACCACTCGGTGTTCAGAAGCACGTGTGGGGGTGGGGGGGTCAGAGTTCAAGGGCCAAGAGTGTGCCTGAGAGGTGTGAGCAGCCACGCAGGGGGTGAGCGGGGACCTGGGAAGGAGGTGCAGGCGCTGTGGGTCCTCGGGTAGGAGCCTGGGTGTGAGTGGGGAGCAGAGCGGCCTCAGGCAGGGAACCCGCTCCTGCCCCGGGGGAGGTTAGTGTCGCCCTCGCTGGGGTTTCAGAGTCCTCTGAGAGTAGTTCTGAAGTAGTAGCCCCCCGGATTAGAGAGTCTGAAGAAGTAAAGTTGCCATTCCTGGTCCTCGCTGAGCTCCTCTCTCACGTGTAGTGAGCAGGGTTTCTCACTGAGGGTGGCGGGAGTGTGCGGTAATGGACACCCAGCCTCCTTCCCTCGGACCTGCCCCCATCGTGAGACTGGCGAAGGGCTCTGCTGGGGAGGCTCAGCTTGCGTGAGGCCCGGGGCGCGGCGGCAGCGCGGTGCGGTGGGCTCCCTGGAGGAGCTGATGTCAGGGACACGCTGGCCGGCCCGCTTCCCAGCTGGCCCTGCAGGACAGGGGAGCCTGAGGGTTGCCCCGAGAGGGGACTGGCCTCTGCGGGTTTCTGAGCGGTGAGGCTGGAGGTTTGGTCGGCTCTCCAAAGGCAGTGCATGTGAGGGCAAGGGCAGGTGCCTGGCACGGCATCGGCCTGGAAGCTCAGGCGCAGACCTCACCTTAGGTGCAGGCTGCGTGGGTGAGCTGTGGGGCCGGGGGTCTTCAGGGCAGACTACAGGAGTGGGGGCCTGCAGTACCCCTCCTCCCACACCCCAGCTCCATAGCCAGGCTGGTCCTGGCCCTGCAGCCCTGGTGTCCGCCCTGCTCAGGTCCCTGCGGCTAGCTCAGTGGGTTAAGTGCTGCTGGGTTTCTCGCTGCTGCTGAGTAAGCTTGGATGCTTGAGGCAGCTCCCCAGCCAGGCCTGTGTGCAGAGGGCCTGGGCCACCCCCTTCCCTCCGCCAGGGTCTGAGATCCCCGGGGCTGGTGATAGTCAGTGGTGACCAGTTACTGCACATCAATCAGTTGCAGGCCATTGTGTGGCCAGTGATTAGTCATTTGTCTAGAGGGCCCTGGGGTCACTCAGCAGCCTGTGCCATCTGCCACCAACACCCTGCACTGCCTGGGGCCACTGTCCAGCAGGTCTGGAGGTGTTTATTAGCATTGGCCTAGGCTTTGGGTTGAATTTTATCCTGGACTGTTCTCAGTAATTACTGGCTTGATCTTTATCATATTCCCCTTCCTTGTGGCTGCACCTCAGCTTCCCCATTTGTTCACAGGGTGTCGGACCCGGTCACAAGGTCACACACTGGTGACTTGGACAGTGTGTGAGCTGCAAGTGACTTGTCTGGCCCATGCAGGACTTTTACACTCTTTTTTTTTGAACTAATTGCCAGTATTTAAACCAGTTGCCCCAGTCCCTACCATTCCCTATTACCCCACACCAGCTACCTCATTGTTTACGTTTCTTCTGTGCACCTCCACTTACCCCGGTCCCTTCCTCATCAGAATGCCCCTGTAGTCTCTGACTTTTGACTTCCTGGGTGATGGGCCAAAGAGGAAGAAGGCAGAGGTGGTCATTCATCAGCCAGGTTCCAGAGCGATAGGCGGTAGGGGCTCTGGGGAAGGGGAGCGGTCCTTTTCGCTCAGTGCTCAGGGTGGGGATGGTGAATAGTGGCCTTTGAGGCAGTAAATATTTCAGGGTCAAAGTTGAAACCAGAGCTGCAGGAAGGTGCGGGTGCGGCCGCAGGTGGACGGGTGGGGGTGGCGCGTGCAGGGCCGGCAGCGGGGCCGGGAGCAGCCCGTGGAGGGTGCTGGGCATCACACCAGGCCTCCCGCCAGAGGGTCAAGAAGAGACTGTGGTTTGGGCACGAGCTCCAGACCCCGCTAGGCTCTGGTCACAGGGGCTCGATGACTGCACCCCAGCGAGGGCTTCCAGGTCTTGGTAGTGGAGTCTCCCTTTATCAGGCCACAGATAAGGGTTCTCTGCCTCCCAGCCAGACCCAGGCTGACCCAGGCCTGGGTGCACATTCCGGCCTGGCGTACTTTGCTCTCGCAGCAGGTCAAGCTGGGCGGGTGGGGCTGCCTGCTGCTGCGGACCCAGGATGGCATTTCCCCTGCTTGACAGGGCTGCGTGGAATTTCCTGTGGGAACAGCCCGGAGGGAGAGAACGGTCAGTGGCTTGACCCGGGCATGCCTTAAGTGTTTTCTTCGGTGACCCTGCAGAACATGCTGACTTCTGCAATCTCCTTCCCTGCCTGCCTCCTTTCCCAGTGGTTTTTCTCTAGAAGTTCACTTGACCGGCCTTTTTATCTGCCCCGAGCCCTTACCATGTCCTCTGCACGCACGCGGGCGTGGGTTTGAGTCCTGGCCCCCCTGCTGTGTAATCTTAGAGCTTGCTGAGCCCTGGCTTTGTACCTGGAACCCAGGTGCGAGGCTGGTCCCGGGTCGGTATTCTGTGCGAGTGTTGTGAAATTTCTGAGCCTTTCCTCAGCGTGTGGACCTGGAAGGCAGCCTGGTTTGGGAGCCTCGCAGCAGCTGCTTGAGAAGGGCTGGACTGCTCAGTTTGTAGGGATCGGGTTGAAACTTTATTTCTCTTCTTGTCTGAGATCCCTTCTTCTGTGCTCACTAGTGGCTCCCCCTGCTCCTGAGCCCCCCAGCATCCTGAAGCCAGCACCTGGGTCACCCCAAAAGCCCCAGTTCCCATGGAAACATAGAGTACGGGTCGAGGTTCAGAAGGCTCTCTGAAGCCCTTGGCCCCCCCACCCTGTCCCTGTGAGGACATGGAGTTAACGAACACCCTCACAGCCTCAAAGGAATCCTTGGGCCGAGTGGCTAAAGTTCAGGGGTTTGGAGACCTGCAGAAAGTGCTGGGCACTTCCCAGCACCCTCAGCGTCAAAGCCCAGCCAGGGCTTGGGACTGACCTCCCTGACCGCTCCTGGTGTTTGCATGTGGTGATGCTGCTGCGTGCCTGGCACTGTGCGCCCCGTGGGTGCTTGGCGCTGGGCTGCAGAGCCCACCCAGCGCTCCAGGCTAGCATGTTGGGGCCCCGTCTTTGGGCTTCCTGCACCCCGAGCCGCACAGTGGCCCACGGCCGTCTCCTGCGTCTGCTCACGTCAGCTCCAGCCCTGCCTGGGACTGGCTACCTCTGCTTGCAGGGGAGGGCCAAGGAGGGGCTCTTGGAGCAGCGGGCATTTGAAGGAAGGTTTGGGGATGGAAGGCCTGGCGGGCAGGGGCCGTGGAGTTTGGATGAAGTATGACTGTGCGGTGAGCGGACGTGGAATCCAGCTGTGCAGGGACGGTGTCCTTCTCTCGTCCACTCTCTTGCAGAGATTACTGAGTCGGGGTCAGCCGCCTCCCTCTTAGCCCAGGTTCTGCCACTTGTGGGGTGGTCCGGCCTCTTTGACTCTCTTCCTCTTGGGGAAAGTGTACATGCCAGTCGCCGCCACACGCGGTCTTGGTGAGGCGCAGGGGAGGGTGGACAGCGTCTGGCCTGAAGCGAGACCAGGGGCCCATGCTCACAGCCTACGGGCTGGGTGCTGCGGTGGGCGGAGAGCCCAGGCTCGCCCGGCCTGCGGCGTCAGAAGGCCCAAGGCAGGCCCTAGGCAGGCCCCACCGCTCCCGCCAGGAGGTTAGGGTCATGGCAGTTGTGCCAGATTAGCCACCCCTCCCCCAGCTCTGTGAGATCTGCGGGATGGGTGCCTGTTGACCCATGCGACAGCAGGAGAGGCGGTGGGGGAGGGTGCGTAGCGCTGACTCCCAGAGGCTTTTAGCTGGGCAGCCGCATGGCCCTGCCTGGGAGGAGGGGTCGGTGAAGGACTCTGGCTTCTGGGCAGAGTGGACAAGGCGCTTTGGTCAGGGACTTGGACACATGCCGTCCTGGCAGGGAGGTGCCAGGAAGGCAGTGGCAGTGGGGCAGGGGCTGCCCCCTCCCCTGGCCATCCCCGTGTCCCCCCCCACCCCCGCCTGTTTCATCCAGGAAGTAGCCCAGGCTCACCCCCTCAACCCTCAGAAGGCCCCTCAGGCTTGAGCAAGGCTGTAAAATGGGTGTGAAACCACCTGCTGTTCTCCTCTGGGGCAGCTTGAGATGAAGAGCCTGCCAGACCTGTGACTGTCATGCTGAACATTCAGGCAGTTTCTCGCAGAAGGAACCACATGTTGCCTGAATTAGTAGGAGCTGCACTGGCGTCCTTGTCCTTTGGAGGCGAGGTCCCCGGCCTGGTGGGGTGGGGACATCGGCGCACGCTGACCTTATCCAGGGAGTTCTGGGGGCAGGTGTGCCAGGCAGGGCTCCCTCTGGAAAAGCCCCTAAGGGGTGGGGCTGGAGGGGAACTGAAAGTGCCTTTTGTCCCATGCCCCTGGACTTTGCGGGCTGCAGCTGTGCAAGCCCAGGAGAGCTGCTCTGCTGGCCCGTGGCCACTTCTCAAGGACCCCATTCTGTGGTAGCCGAAGCTCAGTGGGGTGAAGTGGCCGCTTGGGCAGGGTGGTGGGTCTGCCCCAAGCACTTCAGGCTCATGAACAGTCCCAGAAGGAAGGATTCTTGTAGGAGAGCGTTCTCTGCAAAATGAGGAGGTGGGAGGCACAGGGTGCTCTGTGGAGCGCGGAACCCTGCCAGCAGGTGCTTGGAATGAAGGGGCAGGGAGCTGCAGGCGGGGGTGGGGGGTGCAGATCCCAACTGGAGGACAGCAGAAAGGGGGTGGGCGTGGGGCTGGAGATGGCAGCGCCCGTGAGAGCTGGTACGGAAGAGGCCCACGGCAAGGGCCACGATCCGTGGCAGTAACACAGAGAGCCCCCTCTGCGGCTTGGGGGCGTCGCTGGGCTCAGTTCAGAGACGGATAGGCAGGAAGGAGGTGCTGGTTTAGGAGCAGTGCTGCTTCTTCTCCCTGGATGGACGAGGAGAGGCGTCCCCACTACCCGCTGTCACAGGTCGTGGCTCGGAGCTCACCTCCTGGTCTTTCGTAAAGCGATTTGCCAGGTTTCAGCAAACGTCCTGCTCTCCTTTCTCCTTTAAAGGAGCGCATCGCACAGTTTAATCCTTTCCCTCTGCTTCCATTCCTACAGTTAGAGACAACCAAGTGTTCGGCGTCAGGGAGATGGTTAAGTAAATCTCGCCGTAGCCACCCCCTGTGACATGGCGCAGCGCCATCGCCATCACAGCCCAGGGAGACGCTCGCTGTGGCACTTCAGTAGGTAGCGGGGCCCAGACGTGTTTGTGCAGTGCGAGTCCAGTTTTGGGAAAGATACACCTGCCAGCCGGAGGGGCGCGTAGCGGAATGTCACTGGTGATCTCAGATCGAGGAAGAATTACCGGCTGCGAATGACAACCCTGGCTTAGTTAAGCGGCCCTGACCGGGAGCCCGGCCCGTCTGACCAGCCCTTCTCGGGTCTGGGCCACATCACTTTATAGGCGGCCTGAGTGCCACGTCCCTCCGAGAGCCCGAGGGTCTGGGCTCCGGCCGGGCGTCCACGTGGGGCTTCCAGGCCGCACCCTCTGAAAGCCCCGCAGTCTCCACCTGGGTGTCGTCGGGGTCTGGGCCTGGCCCCTTCCGTGAGGTGGGGTCCAGCCTGCAGGGGCTGTTTGGGCCAGGCCGCGTTGTGCTGGGCTCGCATGGACCTGGCTGGCCCTCCACCACACCTGCAGCAGTGCCCACTGGCCTTCCTGCTTCCGGAAATGCCTTTGATAACCTGCTCGGTCTTGACATTTTGTCGGAAGCGGTGTGAGTTGGACCCTTGTCCGGGCCTCTGGGGAGAAGGCGGCCTTCTCCCGCAGCCCTCCGTGAAGCAGGAGGTGGGAGCCGCCTCCAGTGGCGTGGGCGCCCTCTGTCCCCACTGCTCAAAGCCCGTGCAGGGGACGGGGTGTGCCTGGGCTGGGCTGGCAGGGGGGTGCTCTGGTGGGAGGGGCCCCTTGGGTAGCCCCAGGATTGGCAGTGACCGCCGGGCCCCTCAGCGCACGGCGCCTCGCAGAGAGCAGGGCCAGCTCTCTGGTGTGGCCCGTCTGCCCCTGGGCCACAGCTCCTCCAAGGACAGCCGGGCAGCGGGGTCTGCCCTGGGAAAGCCACGTTGTTGCGTGGTGGGGCCGGGAGGGCACCGGGGCCACCCAGGCAGAGGCCTGTTCTGTGGCTTCCTCGGCTCTCCGCTGTCGTGGGCACTGCGATCCGGGGGCCCCATCACCCCAGGTGGGTCCTTTTCCTCCCTTCGTGATTGCCGTGGCCTCCTGGCCACCTGCTGTCCCCGCCCCGTTCTGCTTCTGGGAGCGTCTTCTTAGCGATTCCCGGGCTCCCCCGCTCCGCTGCTGAGGTCAGCGGCAGAGAAGGCAGCGAGTTTGGGTCCAGGTCCTGAGCCGGAGAAGGGGTCAGCTTGCAGAGCTGAGCGTCTGCGGGAAGGAGTCCGCAGGGGAGATGGAGAGCCCCCCTCGCTGGGCTGGGGGCGGTGGAGGCTTGGGGGAGCAGTGGGCAGACAGAACGAGTCCCAGGGCCAGCTGGGCGTGTGGGAGGAAGGCAGCGGCTCGGGGAGACGTAGGTGCTCTGTGCTCTGCGCGTCTGGTTTTGCACTTAGACCTCAGCGAGCTCTGCAGCTTTCTCACGCTGTCGCGCAGAGGGGGCCAGGTGGCCTTGGCCTCGTTCCTCGGCCTCCTGCAGTCCCTCACTCCAGAGGGCTCCTGGGCCGGCCGGCTGGGTGCTGCTGGGCTGTGCTCCCTGTGAGCCTCCCTGCCCCTCCCGCGGCCCTCCAGGCTGCCAACATAGGCCCCTTGAGGTGGGGTGGGGGTGGGGGTCGGATTTCATCCCTCTCTCCCCTGAGGCTTTTAGCCACCCTTGTTCCTTGGCCTTGGTGGAATACTCCCCCCACACACCTGTGTCTGTCTCCTCTAAGGATGCCCGCGGGGAATAGAACAACCGGGAATTCACCCTCGGCCTGCTCAGTGGGGGAGGGGAGGCCCGCAGTCCAGGCCTTCGTGCCCAGGCCACCTGGGCGTGGTGGCCCCTGGCTCTGCCGTCTCCTGGCACCCAGCAGGGTTAGGTGGTGGCTGTGCTGTGCCAGCTGGTGGCCCCTGCCGTCGGTGGGTGGGGGCGCCCCGTAGATCACCTCTCCGCCAGGGCTGTGTCGGGGCAGCCGTGGAGTCTCCGCTGCCTCTGGCCTCTGGCCCACTGCCCGTCCCGCGTGGTTTCTAGGCCGCCTTCCGGCTCGGCTCCTCCTCTGGGCAACCTCCCGCCCCCAGCGAAGACCTGCACCTGCTGTGTCCCGCCGCACTCTTTGTGGTCATTCTGGAAGAGCCCCTGTCTCTAGGCCTCACTGTCCCGGGGGGCCTCACTGTAACTCCTGACATCTGCAAGGACCCCCTTTCCCAACAAGGTCACGTTCTGAGGTGCGGGGGTGAGGGTTGTGATTGGACATTTCCGGGGAACAAAATTTAACCCATAAAACAGGCCTTTTCTGAGGGGCGCCCGCCTACCCGTCATGTTTTCTATATGAGTTTTATTAATGGTGTAGCACTTGGTGGCCCCTGACGTTATTTTATTTATTGACTGTTCATCTCGCTCTACTAGAGTATGAGTCCTGAGAACCGGGACCTTGGTTGGCAAGCTCGTGCTTCATGCCAGGCCCAAAGCACCCACACAGAGTAGCTATTGGACGGACGGACGGACACAAAGACAGATGGATGGACGGATGGGTGGGATAGAGACACAGTCAGGTGAATGGACGGATGGGTGGGATGGACGGACGCAAAGACAGATGGATGGACGGATGGGTGGCTGGGTGGGTGGGGGGGAGGATGGATGGGTGGGTGGGGCAGTGGATGTGTGGCTGGTTGGGTGGGTTGGTCTTTGGGGGGGTGGCTGGGTGACGGGTGGATGGACTGGTGGATGGATGGGTGACCGAAAACAGCCCTGTGAAGCAGGTACTCCAGTCGTCCCCCTTTACCACCCACACACACAGCAGGGAGCAGCAGTAGCTGTTCCTCTTTTATTTAAACCTTACAAAGCAGAAGCAAGGATTGCTGTTGTTGCATTCTTGGTGTTTTGAGAGTTTGTCAAATGGGACACATCTCACCTCATTTTATTTTCGCACATCCTCCAGTGAGATATGCTGAATGCAGATGTTCACCTCGTGGGCCTCAGGGCGCTGTTCCCGCTCACTCAGCCACCCAGTTTGCAGAGCATTCGTCTGCGTGAGGCCACGGGGTGGGGGAGGGGTGCAGCCCACGCTGGCCGTGCTGCAGGTCTGTCGTCTAGCACAGAGTGCGGTCCAGGCCGGGCGTGCCGCCTCCACAGTCCTCTGGGCGTGCAAGGAGAGGAGGGGAGCGGTGAGGGCAGCATGAGGGGCAGCTGCTGCTGAGCTCATCTGGCTGGGGGCTCTCCGGACATCCATACCTTGCCGCAGCCCACACTTGTGGCTGTGGGGTGTCGGGGTGAGCACAGTCGCTGTTCCTCCTTTCCTTGCCCCTCCACTTGGGTCAGCATCTGTGACTCTGATCTTGCATTATGCTGACCCAGGCAGACCCCCAGCACCGGGGCCCTCCTGCTCACGGCCACTCGGCAAGCGGATTCTGGCAAGAACGGGGATGGATGGAGGGACCAGAAACAGGCCAGGAAGAAGGAGCTGAGCTGTGCCCTGCGCTTGGGCTGGTGCCTGCTGGAGGGAGGGCCTGCCCCCTGCACGGGGCTGAGGCCTCACCAGCAGTCTCGTCCGGCGCTGGAGGCACTGACCTTTGCTCCATTTTGTAGATGAAACAGGGGCACTAAGGGGTGGAGTCGATGACCAAAGGCCCAAGTGCTGCCCACGCCGCCTGCCTTTCCTCCCTGTGCTCCGACACTGGAGGCCGAGCGTTGGGCACACAGTGACAGCTGCCCTGGGCAGAGACCTTCCTGGCTCAGCAGTGCAGGTGAACTAAGCCGCTGCGACAAGCATCCCCACACCTCCATAGGTCAGCACAGAGCAGGTCTTGCTTGTAGCTCGTGTACATGGCAGACTCTGGTGGCCTCTCCAGCCAGTGAGTGGAGACTTCGTGTTCCAGCTAGTTGTCTGGATGTGTGGGGGCATCTTGTCATCAGAACTTGAGCTGTCGCGGCCTGGAAGCTGTCTGCCCTCGTGTTCTGCTGGCCAGGGTGAGCCTCGTGGCCTCAGGCCACAGGGAGAGGGCTGAGAAGGGCCAGGGCTTGAGCGGGTCTGTGCTGCAGTGAGCAGGTACCTGCCTCCCTGGCACCGCACTTTTCCATGACGTCCTCTTGTTGTGGCCAAGAACCAGCTCCCTAGGGCCCCTCAGTGCTCCGGTGACCAAGCACTAATGCTCTGAGAGGGGTTCAGGAGTCCTGGCCCTCACCCCTGCTCTGGGGTCTGGAAGTCCCCCATGAACTCCCTGCTCTGCTCTCAGCTGAACAGCTGGGGGGGTGGGACCAGCTGGACGGCGGCTGGACCACGTTCCTCTCCAGCTGGTGATGTTGCTTACTGCGGGCTGGTGAGCCCAGATGTGGGGGTCAGCGAGGGCTGCGTGCAGGGGTCTGTCTGGGGCGCTTGCGCCAGGTTCTCCGGTTGCCTCACAAGTCCGCTCCCTGGCGCTTCCACTGGAGTTACTCGCCTTCCCCCGGCCTCCTCGGTGTCCCCGTCTGTATGTATAACGGGGGTGCAGGGTCCTGCCTCCCGGGACGGTTGTGAAGATGAGTGACTCGTGCGAGCTCCCAGGGCAGAGCCTGGCACACAGGCAGTGCTCGTCCGAGATCGGCTGGCTTCGAATCCAGATCGTTGGTCTCCAAACATGTGCTGTTGGTGTGTGAACCACCTGAGAAGTTAGAAATTATAGGGGCCGCGTCTCACTGGTTGGAGACTCACAAGCGCACACGTGACTCCCTCTCACCCGTCCCCACCTGCCCCTCCGGTCCGGGTCTTCTCCCTGGAGGCTGCACTTGGACCAGTTTCTTGTGAGCATCCTAAGGCACTGACATAGTCGAGTAAATGTGTGTGCCCATCCTCTTCTTGCCCGCACACGGCGTTCTGTACCTGGTGTACAGGTGCACCTGGTAGTTCGCACTGCGGGAACCTCCCCGTATCCGTACCCAAAGCACTTGTCTCCCCGTTCTTTTTCATGGCTGGGTGGTATTGCATTTGGGGATCACCATGGTGAGTCAGCCTATCCCTCCGATGGTCTTCTGTTCCGTCCCTCTCCCCGTGCAGCAGTGCCCAGCAGCGCCTGAACCTGCATTGGCAGGTGAGTTCACCTGGGGTCGGGCCCTGGAAGTGCCACCGCTGGGCTGGAGTATGTACATGTAGACCCCTGTGGGAGTCACCCCTTGCTTCCTGTTGAGACAGTCGGAATCTGCATCCTCCCAGCCGGTCTTTGTGTATCTGTTGTTTCCCTGCACCCAGGTCGAGGGGAGGGGGTGTTTTATCCAATCTGGTGCACACACACAAAAATGGTACCCTAATACAGCTGTAATTTGCATGTCTTATGAGTGAGATTGAATGCTTCCTAATATTTATGTTTGGAGTCACCGTTATTTAGTTTTCCAGTCTTCTGTCTGAGCAAACCTTTTGTTCGTTCTCATTGCTGTTGTAGTGGTTGTCTTTTTCTTACCAGTTTGCAGAAGCTTATTATATATGAAGAAATTGTGAGCTGCAGCTTTGGCACGCCGTGTTCCTCTCCGTCAGGAAGACTCAACTCCAGCCTTGGGTTTTCCATAAATAGCCTATAAATGTAACTCAGCCCCAGTCCTAATCTAAAAGGCATGTAGAAAAAACGAGTATGTCTGTCAGGAAGAATCTGGGGCGGGGGGAGGAATAGAGACAGGAACTAGCTTTTCTCAGTGTTTTAAACCATATCTTAAAGCTACTGTAATTAAAACAATGTGGGGGAGGGGAGCACCATCCGTTGTGAAGCTGATACAAGACTACAGATGAGCATAGACCGTAAGAGAATACGTAAACATGGAGTAAGCACGTGAAAACAGTGCCGTGCGCCGTTTGAAAACCGTGCATGAAAGATGGGTTGTTACATAGAATTATTTGTGCGTGGCCTTGGGCTCTCCTCTGCACCTGTGGGTGCAGGTCTGCAGCTCTTGTTTCTTGCAGGTGCCCGCACAGGCTGGGGCTTTGGTTCCTGCTGGGAGGCAGCCTGCTTGACTGAGCCACACGGGTCGAGGACTTGTCTCCAGATCAGGCACCTGCCGGGCAGGCTTTCTGGGGTGCTTCACCCTGTCCTTTGTGGTGTGCTGGTTCTGCCTTCTGAGCCTGGGGGTTGGACAAGTAACCTTCCCCGCCAGGGTAAATCCCTGTGGTTGTCTTTAGTTCAGATACTGTAGTGTGGCTGAAAAACCCCACAGAAGCTCTTGCTCTACCTGGCAAGTTACCTGTCTGCTCTCCCTTTTCTCCCCAGCCCCCTTCCCTTCTGTACTTCTTCTTTTTTTTTTTTAACAAATGGGAAAGAAAACCCCTTGGGGTGCAGCTAGACCAGGCTGTGCTGTGTCCCCTACAGCCCTAGAGCTGAGTAGCTTCCAGCAGTGGGCTGTTGTGTCTCACTGAAGCTGGGGTCTCCATTTGTCCTGTCAGCTCAGAGGTCCAGGGCTGAGCAGCCTCCGTCTTGAACATAACCCTGGGCCATCGAAGTAAGGGGTGAAAGCTGTACCTGCACCTGGAGCCGCAGGCTCTGCTGGGGAGGGGCGTGTCTCCCCGTCTCACAGCCCGTTGGCCAGGATGGGGCACACCGCACAGGTGCCGGGAAGAGGAAGTACAGTCTACCCTGGAGGTAGCAGGAGGCTCTGGTGCCACCGTGATGCTGCGCCAGCACCCTTCGTCCGCAAATCCCTGTTTCCTCTCTGGCTTTGTCCCCAGTAAATGCGGTTGGTTGTGATACAGGCCCCCATGCTCATCCTGGCCACCTCAGTGGCTCTGATGTCCCCTGGTGGTGACTGGAAGGTGACCTGTGGCCTTCCTCTTGGTGACGTGGCCTCGTGAATCTGCCTGGGCCAGGTGTGGCTTCACTGTCAGTTTCTTGCGTAGCCAGCATCATCCCAGCAGTGGGTGTGGTGGGCCCAGGGCTGTGGGTGTGTTTGCCCTTTTTTTTTTTTTTTAAAGATTTATTTATTTGTGCATACAAGCACTGGGGTACAGGCCAGAGGTGTGGGGGGTGAGAGGATTCACCACAGAGAGCGGGGAGC